>OY856411.1:1004350510-1004863010 GCA_963693085.1 Alisma plantago-aquatica | reverse complement strand
CCTAGTTGGTCAATTGGATGAAATTTGAGGAACAACAAAGAACATAAGAAATGTTTGATTTGGAATATAACTAGTTGATTAGATTCATCTTAGGACTTTCATGATCTGACCAATTGATCGGTTGGTTGTCTTAGTCAACCAACTGTATCCATGTTTGAGTATTCCAAATTTGTTTTATTTTTTGTTGCAATTGTAAATGGGATTGGATTTTTGGAAATCCAAGCTTGTTACTCCCAATATAAAGGTCTATATGTCCAAAGGGAGACATGTAAATTGAGACACAAGTTTCATCCTCTTAGAGACAGAAAACTCATCCTAGTGATGACATATGCAATAGAAGGAGAAAGAGATAGAAATGATAGCATGTCAAAGACTCCAAGTTTTGCTTCATCTTGGTAACCAAGGTGGTACATAAAGTGCTCACATATCCATGTGGATTACATAGAGGCCCAAGCCCTTGTTTAGAGGCTTGTGGATGAGAAATTTCTCCAAGGTTACATATCAGCATGATATTGGCCAGTATAAGTTTAATTTGTTTTAATTTTAGCCATCTATTGGTAGGTCATAATATATTGGAACTATATTTTGATTTGAGTGGGAAAATAAGTAGAATTTGAATAAAATAGTCCCAAATACTAATTGTGATTCCTATTCTAAAAGTATAGCTAATACATGTATCTAGGTTGATCAATCCATGAAAAATCAGATTTGATGAATATGATGGTCAACTTAGTAAATCTGGTTATTTTTTATATAAAGTGATATTGTTAGTTAATGATAAGATATCAATGTACTAAAATATATTTGGTTAATGATAATGATCTAGGATTTATCACTTATAAATTTGATATTAAGACTTAGAACCTAATATACTTTGTCATTACGATCTTGAGTTGCATAATCATATATAATTGTTATTAAAAAAAATTAAATGCTTAACTTGATGATTAGGGTTTCCTCCGATGTTAAGCTAGGGTTTGTAACTCCTATGCCACATGTAAGATAATATTAGGGTTTCAAGCCTAACCCTAATAGTAAACACAAAGATATCCCTTGACCCTTATCTAAACCACATGAGGTCTAATTAGAATGACTTGAATGCATGGTGACACTTTAGGGTTTAAATATATGTAGATTAAATGTTGGTTGATTGCTTGGATCTAACTTTGCTTGGTTGGGTGTACATATACTTGAAGTATATTGCATGGTTCTACATGAGGTACGTGGTTAATTATGAATAATTGCATTATTGAATTTTGAAGGTTTGTTAAATGATTTTTGATGTATTGATTTGATGAATAAATTATTGGATGGTTATTTAATTTAGTTCATTATAATGCCACCATGAATATCACTTAAAGTATAGAACATCTTAAACCCTAGAATACATTAATCAAGGGGTAATACACATGAGTTCAATGATGGAAAATGATTACACCAGAGATGGTAGACCAAACATGGGTTAGAATATGTAAAGCAAATGCTAGTTAATATGTGCAAGTATTTGATTGATATCATATACATTGTTATTATACGTGCACACATTTTGGTTGCACCATGTACATAGCATAGAGATATACTAATCGTGTATTTGTTTTCCACTGTTTTAGGTAGGTGCCACATATAATGTCATGAATACATTGTGATCCAGATAAAATCAATTGAAGATGTTAAAGCTAAGTCAAGGAGCATTAGCTAGATAGTTTTAGTATCTGTTTTATTCTCGTCTATGTACAAGTTAGTTCTTGAGATATTCTTATAACTCCTTTAAGGAATATGATTCAAAAACATGTATTTTGTATCATACCGAAACCTTGGACCTAATGCTATTCCAAGGTTAGGAGGTTATAGAACTTAGTCTTTGGGCTTAGCTAAACAAGGATAAAGATATACACATTAGTAACTAATTGAAACCCTAACATTTTAATGCATAAATAAATCACCCTAACATGTGGACATATAAAAACCAATATGACTTAATGCTGTCATAATTAATCTTTCAGCCAATAAAGGATACATAGAATATGTCATATGAAGTGATGATGATTAAGATATGATGATAAGAAAGATAAAATTCATCGGTAGACTATGTGTTCATAATTGAGAGAAAATGTTACATTATCCAAATAAATATAGAATTTATAAGCTAAATGAGAAAAAGGATAAATATATTTGATTTCATGAATAAAAATGACATATAACCTTTTGGTTGACATATGATGAATAATAATAATAATAAGGAAATAGCTATGTTGGATAATATAATAATGGTTCACAAATGTCAATTATGTCAAACTCATAAAAGGAAAACAAATTGGTTAAAAATAACTTCAGATTCATTTTCTTTGGATATGTTTTGGCTTAGAGGTCAAGTTTTATAAATTTAGGATAATACTAATCACATCTATTTTATTTAGAAAACAAGAGGTGAATTTTCATTCAAAATATGAAATAAAAATTTAATAACTCCAAAAGTGGAAAATAATCTTAGATTTGTAATCTACACATTAAAAGTAGTTTGGGTGAATTTTCATCAAATTTGGAAAATATTTGATGAAAAGGTGATGTTTGGAGAGAGAAAGTGTGTAGAACCTCCAAAATATTAAATAAATATAGAAACAACTTCAACATGTGAAATTAATGGAAAATTCGTATCGAACATATTTAATTTGACTTGTGGGTGAAGTTGCATCAAATTTGGAGAATCTTATAATCATTAATGATGGAAGAAAGAGAAAATAGGATTTGGTTTATTGAACAAATCAAAAGTTCTCAAAAGGAAAATCTAATTACATATTTGGATTCCTCATGTCCAATATAGGTTGGATGCCAATTTTCATTAAGTTTGGAGTTCGTATTCACCCTCAATTGAGGAAAGAGAAAAGTCAAATAATTTAATATTACACTTTATTCTGAATTGGATTTGGCAACCGAATTAAATGTCACACAGACGATTTTATTTTACTTATACACTTCTGGATCTGAACTGTCAATTTTTGGATCATACGGTTTGCATATTGTCCTCTACCTCGTGCCAGAATAGGCAACAGAAGGTGTATTTTGTGAATTTAAAAACTTGGTTTCTTCCTCTGTGTTTAATTGTTTCTCAAACTTTACTTGCCAATGGATTCATGATACAGTTCTGCCCAAACTGACCCCTTACTTGTGCAATTCCTTTGCAAATCAAGGAAATGCCCAAAGTTGGGCTCAAGGCTCTCTCACGGCCGCCTAGGATGAACCCTAGAACACTATCTCATCTATAAATAAGTGTACACCCAGCATCATCGGCTCATGTATAATCATTTCCTCAAACCAATTTGCTCTTAGTCTCCTTGATTAGCCACCACAATCATGTTCTTTTCTCTAACCTTGTAGTGGTGGGTTCTCTCTCTCTTCTCCATCTCTGACCAATTGCTTGTATAGGTGAGTTCGGTAAAGCTTGTCCTTCCTTTTGGTATCTCCTCTTTGTCGAATCCTGCTTGTTCAGAGATTTGTCCAATTCTACCCAGACCACACCTACTTCTTTGAGTAGCAATGGAAGACGAGAGAGAAGGGTAGAAACATATGTGGATTCCCCATTTTACCCATATGTTCTTTCTCTTTCGTTTACTTTTCTATTCTAGTATTTTCATGCCTACGGATTCCTTTTCCCGCATAAGCAAGTTTGGTGAGTTGGCATGGGGCCGACCGAGTTGGCCAATGGTGATTAGGCCAACTCATATGTGCACTCCCTCTCCCTCTCTCCTCCTCTTTCATAGTTTCTTTGCTTATTTGGCTTTTTGCATTTTTCTAATTGGTTGAGCATTCAAAAATCATAACTAATTCCCTGATTATCCAAAAATTACAAATAAATAGTTGTTGAATTTAGAAAAAATATGTTCTATCTATTGGTTCCTATTTTATTGCCTAATTCTAAACTAAATGATATATGATATTTTAATGGATTTTCCTAAATAAGTAATAACTTACAAAATTTATAACTAATAATCTATAAGTCAGAAAAATATATAAAATATAACTCAGTAAAAGATAATCTAAAACATGGTGTGGTTTTCATAACCTGGTTCTCAAATGCTAAAAAGGAAATTTTTAGGGTTTTGAATAATTAATGTAAACCTAACCCTAATTCTACATATTTGCAGCATAGGTGCTTTGGAGACCTAGGCTTGGATCTAGGACTATCTTTGGACTGTTTAGATTCTTTGGAAATGTATGCTTGCATATCCTATCATTCTTATTGAGCAATTCACCTATTTTCATCTTTCTTTTGGACCTATGGACATCAGCCTACACAATATCTTGTTCTTTTAGAAAATATGATTCATGTCAAGTACTTTACCTTGTTACTGATCTTGTCATCATATGTGGGCATTCTCTTAGTGTCTTTCTTATACATTGTTCATGTTGGAACGCTATTTTATGATATGTAATATCTTTTTCCCACTTGTATGGTGGATGATTATGTTGTCCATTAGTATGAAGGAAATCTTGTGAAACTGACTATACTTTCTACTTGCCTCTGCATTAAACATGCTATGTGATTTAGTAGCACTAGAGTAGTGTAATTGCATTGGTTTTTGTGCAGTATGCCCCTGTTATTATTGGGATGGAGGTGGTGGTGACCCATACCCAAGTTTCAAGTTTGTGAGGCTTGGCCGCCTTTGTCTTTATATTTTTCTTGTGTTATGTTTATCTCACATGCATGTAGGTTGATGATAATGGGTGTGTTCCCTAATAGTTCTCATGTGCTAGTATGGGACAATTTTATTTGTTTGGTTATGGCAAGTATCTCTTTTATTGTGATTCATTTCTTTCAAGGATGATTGGGTAGTCCTCTACCTTTCTATGGGAAGCATTATTTACTTGATTACCTTTTATTCCATGAATTGTCAACCCTATTTTAGTATGCACATACCAACTTTTTGCTGATGTTATCTTTTCTTTTCCTTTTGTGGGGTACACTTCCAACCCCATGTGTTGGACAAGGAGAAGACAATCAATGTGGACCTGGTCCACAACAAGTGTTGCTAAAACCTTGTGGGAGACTTGCTTGAAGTTGTTAGGTGACATTAGCTAGTCCTATGTTTAGTTAGTCTTTCCTTTTATCTCACCCTATGTGGTAAAGGACAGTGATGTTAACAAGCTTTGTAATGGTTAGATACATCTTTAAATTTTGCTACTACTTTGGTGTTACGATACATTCATGTTGAATAAATTTGTTATCATCCCTTTTGTTGAGAAAAATTTATGTTAGTGTTTTTTATGAAGTGTTACCTTTTTATTTTAGTAGGAAGTAGATCCCCTATAGGGTCCCACTCTTTACAGCATGGTATCAGAGCCAATGGTTGTCAGTTACCTAACTATTACAATCTTATCTCCCTTAGGATGTTTACCTTTTTCATAGGTTGCTTATACCTAGTACCCTTGCCTTGTGCAGGAAAAACCCTCATGGTGGGAGATAACTCAACTGTTGATAACTAGTTCAGCTATGAGACACCCCAGAACCCTAGGTTTGGGATACCAAGGATGGATCCACCCTTTACCCCTCCAATTACTTAGGGAACTACTCCAACTAGAAGTGGGCCATCAGTAGGTCATGAAACCCCAGATTATGCTAGTACAAGTTTAGTCATCTCTCTTGAGCAAGAGTTGGTCATGTTTTTGCAACCTTTTGCCAAAACTATGATAGGGAAGATGAAAAACCTAGATGTGCCTAAAAATCCTAAGGAGTATTCCATAATGAAATTCATGAAGATACAACCACCCTCCTTCATGGGTGAATATGAAATAGAGGTGGTTGACAAAGCTAATAGTTGGGTACTACCCATAGAGAGGACCTTTAATGGTATGGCATGTCCTCCACACCAGAAGGTTATATTTGCTTCATACATTATGGATGGACCCGCTCTATTTTGGTGGAATAGGATAGAAAGGACTCGCGATATCTCTACCATGACCTGGGAGAAGTTTTTGGTGCTTTTTTGTGGGAAGTACATATGCATTTCTGCCCTAAAGAAGAAGGAAATTGAGTTATATAGTCTGAAGCAAGGTTCATTGACTATTTCTTCTTATGGGAAAAAGTTCCTATTGCTTGAGAGATATGCTTCTAGACTTAGTGAAGAATGTAGAGCTGACTATATGTGCAAGGGCTCAACTACAATGTGGTACGTGCTCTTTTTCCACAACTCCCCCTGACCTTTCAGTAGATGGTAGATAACGCTTTGGCTGTGGAGTCTTTCCCAAGGTTTCAACCGAGGGATTTTGATAAGAAGAGGAAGCCCTCATGAGATGAATAGAAAAGTGACAAGTGTGCTAAGCGCAATGGTTACCATCCTCTAGGACAGTGTTCTTAGGATAGACCTCGACAACACACTCCAGAGATATGTCATTTTTGCAATGAACCTAGACACATTCGACCTAAGTGCCCCAAGCTTCATAATGAACCTGCGCCAACTCAACAATAACAACAACCTCAAGTGTCTCATCATAATAATGGTAACTAATATGGTAGAAGCCATGTGGAAAGGCGATCTGGAAGATTTTTTGCTTTGGATGGTCAGGAAGTCTATGGTGATGATCATGTTTAAGGTAACATTAGTCCCATAAGTTATACTTTAAAGTTACATTTCCTTTTGTGTGATACCTTGTGGATAAATATAAGGAAGTTATCCTTGTACAAATATATTTGCTTGACTTGTTAGGATGAATCTTTCAAGGGGTGGTAAATAGTTGTTTGTTAGATTTGGATGTTTAGATTTTGGGGATGAAATCCCTTTAAGGGGTGGTATGTTGTAACATACTAAAACCTAGGACCTAATCCTATTCCAAGGTTAGGAGGTTAGAGACCTTTGTCTTTGGGCTTAGCCAAATAAGGATAAAGATATACACATTAGTAGCTAATTGAAACCCTAACGTTGTTAATGCATAAATAAATTTCCCTAACATGTGGACATATAAAAACCAATGAGACTTAATGCTTTCATAATTAATCTTTAGACCAACAAAGGATACATATAAAATGTCATATGAAGTAATAATGATTAAGATATGATGATATGCAAGATAAAATGCATAGGAAGACTATGTATTTGTAGTTGATAGAAAATGTTACATTATCCAAATAAATATAGAATTTATAAGATAAAAGAGATAAAGCATAAATATATTTGATTTCATGCATAAAAATGACATATAACCTTTCAGTTGCAATATGATGAATAATAACAATAATAAGGAAATAATATGTTGGCTAATATAATAATGGACCACAAATGTCAATTATGTAAAACTCATCAAAGGAAGACAAATTTGTTAAAAATAACTTCAGATTCATTTTCTATGGATATGTTTTCACTTGGAGACCAAGTTTTATAAATTTAGGATAATAATAGTCACATCTATTTTATTTAGAAAAGAAAAGGTGAGTTTTCCTTAAAAAAATTCAATAAAATCATTAATGATTCCTAAAGTGTAAAATAGTCTTATATTCATAATCTACACATTAAAAATATCCTTTGGATGAATTTTCATCCAATTTCAAAAATATTTGATGAAAAGGTGAAGTTAGGAGAGAGAAAGTGTGTAGAACCTTGAAAATATTAAATAAATGTAGAAACAATTTCAACATGTGAAACAAAGGACAAATTCATATCCAACATATTTAATTTGACTTGTGGGTGAAGCTTCATTAAATTTGGAGAATCTTATAATCATTAATGATGGAAGAAAGAGAACATAGGATTTGGTTTTTTGACAAATCAAAAGTTCTCAAAAGGAAAAATCTTGTTGTATAGTTGGATTCCTCATGTCCAATATAGGCTAGGTGCCAAATTTCATTCAATTTGGATGTTGTTTGCACCCTCAATTGAGGAAAGAGAAAAAGTTAAATTATTGAATATTGTACTTTATTCCGAACTGGATTTGACAACCGAATTAAATGCCACACAGCCGATTATCTTTAATTTATGCATGCCCAGATCTAGACCATCGATTTTTCGATCAGATGTTCACATATCATCCTCTACCTCATTCCAGAATAGGAAACATGAGGTGTATTTTGTGAATTTAAATCCTCAATTTCTTCTTCTATGTTTAATCATTTCTTTAACTTTCTTCACCAATGGGTTTATGAAAAGTCTTTGCACAAGACAACCCCTTACGCATGCAATTTTATCATGAATCAAGGAAACGCCCAAAGTTGGGCTCAAGTCTCTCTCACAGCCTCCTAGGATGAACCCTAGAAAACCATCTTATCTATAAATAGTGATACACCCAACATCATTGTCTCATGTATAATCATTTCCTCATGCCAATTTGCTCTTAGTCTCCTTACTCAACCACCACGATCATATCCTTTGCTCTAACATTATGGTGGTGGGTTCTCTCTCTCTTTGCCATCTCTGACCAATTGCTTTCATAGGTGAGTTCGGTAAAGCTTGTCCTTTTAGTATCCACTCTTCGTCGAATCATGATTGTTCGGGGATTTGTCCAATTCTACCCATACCACGCCTACTGCTTTGATTAGCAATGGCAAGAGGGTGAGAAAGGTAGAAACCCTTGTGTGGATTCCGAGTTTTACCCCAATGTTCTTTTTTTTTCATTTTCTTTTCACACAAGGGTATTCTAGTAATTTCATGTCTACTTATTCCTTTTTCTGCATAAGCAAGTTTACTGAGTTGGCATGGGCCTGATTGAGTTGGCATACGCTGATTGGACCAAATCAGTTGTGTGTGCCCTCTCCCTCTCTCTCCTTCTCTCTCGTAGTTTGTCTGCTTATTTGGCTTTTTAGATTTTTCTGATTGGTCGAGCTTTGAAAAATCATAACTAATTCCCTGAATATCCAAAAATTAAAAAATAAATAGTCTTTGGATTCAAAAAAAGATTCTATATCTTTTGGTTTCTGATTTATCACCTAATTCTAAACTAATTGATGTATGTGATTTTAATGGAGTTTCCTAAATAAGTAATAACTTGATAATTTTATAACTAATAATCTATATGTCAGAAAAATATAATAAAATATATTTTGAACTTAGAAAAAGATGATCTAAAACATGGTGTGGTTTTGATAACCTAATTCACTAATGTTAAAAAGGCGATTTTAAGGATTTTGAATAATTAATGTAAACCTAACCCTAATTATACATATATGCATCATAGGTTCTTTGGAGACCTAGGATTGGATCTAGGATTGTCTTTAGACTATTTAGATTCTTTAGTATGGTATGCTTGCATCTCCTATTATTCTTATTAAGAATTTTACCTATTTTCATCTTTCTCTTGGTCTTATGGACATTAGCCTACACAATATCTTGTTCTTTTGGAAAATATGATTCATGTGAAGTACCTTACATTGTTATTCATCTTGTGATCATATTTTGACATTCTCTTGGTCTCTTTCTCATATATTGTTCATGTTGGAACACTATTTGATTATGTGACATCTTTTTCCCACTTGTATGTTGTATGTTTATGTTGTCCATTAGTATGATGGAAACATTGTGAATCTGACTATACTTTGCTTGCCTCTACCTTAAGCATGCTATGTGATTTAGTAGCACTAGAGTAGAGTAATTGCATTGGTTTATGGGCAATATGCCCCTGTTATTATTGGTATGGAGGTGGTGGTACCCCAGACCCGAGTTTCAATTTTGTGAGGCTTGACCCACTTTTATATATATTGGGAGTTTGGTAGTACGTCATTCTCTATCAGGTTTCAAGTTTATGAGTCTTGGTCACCTTTGTCTTTATATTGTTCTAGTGTTATGTTTATCTCACATGCATGTAGGTTGATAATTATGGGGTGTTTACCCTAATAATTTTTATGTGCTAGTATGGCACAATTTTATTATTTTGGTTATGGCAAGTATCTCTTTTATTGTGATTCATTTCTTTAATGCCCGATTGGGTAGTCCTTTACCTTTCTATGGGAAGCATGTTTTACTTGATTACCTTTTATTGCATAACTTTCTCAACCCTATTTTAGTATGCACGTACCAGCTTTTTGCTGATGTTATCTTTTATTTTCCTTTTGTGGGGTACGCTTCCAACCCCAGGTATTAGACAAGGAGAAGACAATCAAGGTGGACCTGGACTACAACAAGTGTAGCTAAAACCTCAAGGGAGACTTGCTAGAAGTTGTTAGATGACATTAGATAGTCCTATGTTTTGTTGTTCTTTCCTTTTATCTCATCCTACGTGATGAAGTATAGTGATGATAACAAGCTTTGTAATGGTTAGATACATCATTAAATTCCACTGCTACTTTGGTGTTATGATACATTCATGTTGAATAAATTGGTATTCATCCCATTTTTTGAGAAAAAATTATGTTGGTATTTGTTATGGGATATTGCCTTTTTATTTTTGTAGGGTCTTGGATCCCACTCTTTACATATTCATCCAAGTTCAAATAAATGAAAATGATTAGATATTGTTTATTATTTGTTAAATTTGGTCCTAGAAAATTTAGGTAATGATCCTCAACTTTAAGGTTTTCTATTAACCGAGGGACACTCAAAAGTGGGGGTCATTACATTTGGTATCAAATATTTATATGCATATATTTGCTCAATGTTACTTTAATCCCTTGAAGACTTAATCTAAGTTTAAAATTTGAATACATCATTCCACTATCGGTTTGATTGTCTTAAAGCAAATCTCAATATATTTAGGAATTAAAACAATTGTGGTGTTGTAGAGTTTCCCATCCAAAGGGTTACCATTTAGAGCATTCTGAACTGTCTTCCATTACAAATCAGCTACTTGGATGGTGATAGGTGCACCATTGCAACTCAATATATTATTATAGAATTCATATCATCGAATCCCAATTTATCAAATTTTGGACTCTTACATTCACCCCTCCTTAAAAAGGAATTTTATCCCCATAATGAAAACCTAGTCAAGTTAAGATAAACTAATATTATCCTCATGAATTAGGTCTACCAACCTACCTTTCATAGAGTTTATCTAGAATATCATTAATAACTATCATAAAGAACTTTTTTTCATAATATTGTGGTTGAACCCGAACCCAATCAGGGTATTTCCACAAGATTGGTGTGAGTGTCCTTTTTAGGGGTGGTGTCCTGACCTGGGGTGGGTCAACTCCATATTGGGAAAAGACCCATGGGAGAGGCATAACCCTAAACTTGTGGGTTCAAGTTGTGGCTAGCAAGCCCAACCTCTTTTTGAAAGTCAATAAGACACTCTAGGTTAGGAATCTCCCTAGAAGGGTAAGAGAACCGACCTCATTATGAACATTTAGGTAACCCTAGACTTCCTAAAAGTACTTGGACCTAAAGATATGGAATATGATGGTAGGGTATGGGTATAAGGCATGGGAGTCGTTACTTGTAGCCAATCAAAATAAATTTCTTTAATGAACAAGGAATATAATTCAAATATACATTTAACATGAAAACCTTGGTTAGTGAATAATCCCAGGGTAAAAATGTGATGGCAAGTAAAGTACATTAAAAAAATGTAATAGACATGCATCTAAGTTATATAACACCTACTTCCACCAAGTCTGAAAAAGAAGGGTGTATGTTTGGATTTATGCATGGATGAATAAATATATGAAAACTTTAGTAGAGATATATAAAGTAAATATGTAATGAAAATTAACATATTGAAGAAAATCCTATGAGAGGCATCTAAGTTGTAGAATCTCTTGGGAAGGGCGGGTCATGAGACATAGAAATATAATGATAGTTGAGACCCTTCTCCTGAAACAAGGTATAGTTAATAAGAGAAATTCAATTATGGTATCTCATTATACCCTATATAGGGTAGAACCCTAAGTCAATTCTAGGGTCAAGTAGGGATGCTTAAAGGTACACAAGACCTAAGGGGTCAAGAGGTGATCCATGCATGAGTACATGAGGCTCTTGGGGCCAGGAGAAAGCCATCCATCATTGTGTGTAGAAGGCCCATGAGGTTAGGAGAACGACCACCTCCATGCATACATAAGGCCCAAGGGGTCAATGTCAAAGGCACTCCAAAAGTACATAAGGCCCTTTGGGTTAAGAGGAGATCACTCCAAAGGTACATACCCCTAGAGACCTTAATGGAATGACTAAGGATGGTGATACATGAGATGAAGATATAAGGAATATAAGACGTTGTGTAATAATATTTGAAATTAAATCTTATTGGTAGTTATGAATAAACTCGAGAATATTGAGAAAAGCATTATCCCTGAGTTCATGAATTTTAAAGAAATTCATGGGAAATAAAATGTAATCATGGTTTCTAGTCATAGGCAAGACTGATCAGTTAAAGTTTTGATTTATAAGATAATGTGTGGATACACCATCTCTGCTCTTGGAATGGTGTGAAGTTTGTTGTCAAATGTTTTTCATCTAAAATTATGAGAGTGAGAGTTGTGGTAGTCACATGTGATACATAATTAACATATGAGGAAGATTACCCTGGGTTAAAAGTAATGATTTAGGGTATAGAGGTGTTACCTCACCAACTCATCCAATGTAATGAATGTTCATTAGTAGGTTTGAAACCTAGGGAAAATGTATTCAAAAGGTGAAAATGTAATCACTAAGTGATAATGTCGTGCAATAAATGAGGATGTAGAGATACCCTGACTGGATTCATGTTCCAACCTCAATAATATGAGAAATTGTACTATTAATGAAAGTTAACAGTGATAATTTAGCTAAACCCTATCCCAGTAGGTTGCTAGACCTAATTCATGAGGCTAATATGAGTTGTACTTCCCCTTAACCTGAGTAGGTTTGAATTTTGGGGATAAATTCCTTTTTAAGGAGGGGTGAATATAAGAGCCTCAAATTTGGTAAAATATGGACACTATACTATGAATTCAATAGTGTTGCATTGAGATTCACTATAAGTTAATCAGATGAATAATGGAATGGTAAATTCTAGTTCTAGACTTAGAGTAAGTCTTCAAGGGATTAATGTAACATTGAGTAGATATATGCATATAAGTATCCAATTGATAATAGATGACTTGATTTTGTAATTAGAATGATAATTAGGATTTTCGACCCACTGGAAGGCCTAAGTATGAACTATGGGCCATGGGATCCAACTCAGGCCCAATTGGACTATTTGGGAGACAAATAGGTCCACTGGGATATATGCTAAAGAAATTGGAATTTTTTACAAATTGTGAATCTAATAATGTTGGGAGTTTGTTGGTAAGCTAACTAAGAGATATTGAGAAAAAAGTGGTTAATAACCTTAATAATTAGTGGATCAAGTATCCAGTCCTTACTTGGATTCTAGGTATTTAAATAATCATATTCTGACATAATACTTGGCACTACACAAGATAATAGTTAGTTGAAAGAATTCCAATAGTTAGTTGAAATAATTCCAAGTTTTGAGATAATTATAAGATGGTTTGGGACTTAGGTGGATTAAATAAGTGAATACTTGAATGACAAGAAAAGGATATTTATCTTCATCATTTAGATCTCAATCTTTTCTAATACAAGAATAATCTAGTAAGAAGATAATTTCCAAATTTGGGGTTAATTGGATGATCCCTTGGCATGTAGGATTTTTATAAGTTTTAATAAGTT
The DNA here is from genome assembly GCA_963693085.1 of Alisma plantago-aquatica. NCBI lineage: Eukaryota > Viridiplantae > Streptophyta > Magnoliopsida > Alismatales > Alismataceae > Alisma > Alisma plantago-aquatica. Next base: position 1,004,849,439 of record OY856411.1, on the reverse strand, counting down.
ATATAATGTTTGGGGGTTATTATGATCAATTTATTTATGTAATATCGGTTGTACTAAGTTCCAGATAAGTTGGAACCTTAGACATGTGACATGCATTATAAGCACAACTCCCAACCATTGATTTGGGATCAAAAGACAAGTGGCTATTATCAACCTCATGGAAGAGAGTCCCATAATGACTGGGCCTTTCTTTTAATCCATTTTCTCTTCCCTCTCCACCATTTTCCAAATGACTTGGTTCATTTGATTTGGGAGAATGTAACGAACTCAATGAGTCTGGACTATGGCATTATTTTGGAGATTTGGAATAATGCCCAAATTTCTCCAACAACATGTACCGGTGATGGATTTCTAAGAGTGACGTTCTCTATTATAGTACTTATAAATATATCATAGGCCCTCTCATGTGATCATAAGTGGTGCCCACAATCCTAGAGAACTTGAGAATCCTTGCAAACACTATCTCCATAACCCTTGGGTCCCCTATGTGCTAGTGACAAAGTCGGCATTGGTGACTTGGTCTTTGACTCAACGAGGATCTTTGAGTCTCCATGACGATGCACAAATCCCTAGAACATCAACGCTACCCCTCATACTCTCGAAAGCACTACAGTAAGGAACTTCCACTATATAATTGGGTTTGTTTCTCTACTCTAGAGTTTCTAACCTTGAAATCAAGATTGTGGGCACTCTAACCCCATATGACACTGGCCTTGAGAAACTCGGACTGCGTCCGACGAAGGTTGGTGAAGGCACACATACCTTCACCAGACCTTCATAGCCCAAGAGCCAAGAAGTCAACTCTCTGTTTGACCCTCCCATGTATGTGTTCCATCTCTTCCGCATGGAAAATGATGACCATCGCTAAATGGTCCACCATGTCATAGAGTGTATCAATAATCAGTTCATAGTGCCAAGGGTATTTGGGTACTTTTATCCCTATCTCAAAGAGCTTCCCACATGGATGCTTTGAGATGGATAGGTGTCAGCTCATTGGTAATCACTATCCTACATGGAATTATAAATATCATGATTTATTGCTTACGTCTCAACATAGTATTGGCCCATATAAATCTAAAGTATTTTAATTCTAGCAATTAATTTGTAGATCAGAATATATCAAAATTATATATGGATTGATCATGAAAATGAGTAGAAAATGAATAAAATAGTCCTAGAGCCTAATTATGATTCCTATTTCAAAAGTGTAGATAATACATGTATATATGGAGATTAATACATGAAAACCTAGATTTTATAAATATAATTCTCTTTTATTAGTCCTCTAAACTCCTTTTCCTTCTATTCATTTTTTGTAAAGTTTCTATACAAAGTACAGAAAGAAAATGCAGGAAAGAAATATAGGCATGCAGGCTAGAAGATATATAGGAAGATACATTTTTGAAGAAGAGATCTACACGTGTAGATCAAAGAATGAGACAAAAGGTAAAAACCAGCTAAACAAACCATCAAGAAATAAACATAGTGTATGGCTATGTCCAATCGAGAGACAAGTAAGAGGCCTCAGAACATTCACAAGCTCCATAGGGAAAAATTGTAAAATCTTGTTTTCTTCTAAAGGATCAACTGAAGAAAAATAGCCACCATGTAGAGTCTTCTTGCCAACATTTCCAGCAGAGTTCCCTATCCTGATGAACTCTATAATTCCTTTCCCACAAGGCATGTAGACCAAAATATGTATAGGAAGATGCATGTTGACATGGTAGCTATATGTGTAGAGTAAAGAATGAGCCATAAGGCAAAAACCAGCAAAAAAACAACAAGAAAGAATTACAAAATATGGCTCTGTCCAACTGAGAAATAGCAAAAGGCCTCATAACAATCATAAGCTCCACAGGAAAACAACCACTTAAACTATAGCCTCATCAAGCCAAGTCAAACCCAGAGACTTTTAAACTTATGTAGAATTTTCTTGCCAACACTCCTAGTAGAGAGCTCCCTATTCTCAGAGATCTAGAATTCCTTTCCCACCAGGCATGATATAGAGTGCTTAAAATTAGGAATTTATACTTGTTCTTCTAAATTTTAAGAATATCATCCCAATTGCAAAACAATAAACAATAGACCACAACCTCCTCAAGACAACTCCAAATTTCCTTAATAAAGGAGCAACTAAACAAGAAATGAGTAGAATATTCACACTCATTTGTTTATAGATTACATCTCGAACGGACAGAGATACCCCATCTTCTCATATAGTCAAAATTTGGGAGTTTATCATGAACTATCTTCCACATATTCAACTAATATCTTTGAGGGAGTTTACCCTTCTAGAGCCAGACAAAGGATTCTGATACAAAACTAGGTTCTCTAATAGCATTCCGAACAAATTTCAAGCTAAGCAGTCTTTTATCATTGATATATAAGCAATCAGAGCCTTCGGGTATAATAGGAATACTTCTGAGGAAATTGAAAATCTTCTTATTATTTCTATTATAAGGAACCACCCATCTATCCTTAAACAGAACTGAATTGACTTCACAATTAATGGGTTGTTCGAGTTTTATATAGCATCTTTCCCAATATGGTCCCATAATTTTTTTTCAAAAATCCATGGATCAAGCTAAAGGAAAGTATTAGATCCATCCCCAATATGGAACTTAACATATGCCAGAAGCTCTGATCTACTCTCAAGAATTTTAGAGGACATCCAAGACATAGAAGAACTAGTTTCAACCAACTAGAAGGATGATCTAGACAAGTATCTTCCACTTACCCATTTGACCCATAAAGAGTCACTTTTATTAGCAACAACCATCCATTCACTAGCAAGCTCGAGAGACTTCAAAATTTTTCTATTACCAAGTCCTCCTTCTTGCCTCGGCAAAGTAACCTTTTCCCACTTCACAAGATGCATCTAAGATTTACCATCATTCTTTCCCCAAAGAAAGTCCTGATAAAGCTTTTCAATAGCCTCCATGCTCTATTTTGGTATGGGAAACACATAAAACCAATGTTAGTATAACACACTCAAATCATATTAGACAACATCCAACCTACCATACATAGATAAAACCTTTGAAATTCCACCATTCCAGCTTGGTCGTGACTTTATCAACTAGAATAGAGCAAGCTGACCTTGAGATTCTCCACGTGACTAAAGGAACGCCAAGATAAGAAGAGGGAAGACTAAAAACCTTGAAGTTAAGAATCTCTACAATATTAGTTTTGAATATTAGTTTTGAATGAACTCCTACTAAAGATAACTTCACTTTTTGACTTGTTAATTCTCAAACCCGATAAATCACCAAAAGTATCTAGAACTTCAAGAATAATGTTGGTATTATCAGGACTAGCTTCAAGGAAGATCATAAGATCATCCGCGAAGATCATATGTAACACAAAAAACAATTCGAAGCTTTGATGGGAAATAGAAGATGATTTTCCATAGCTTGGTCTTGAGGATAGTAAAATTTTGCATGACTATAACAAAATGATATGGAGCCATTATATCACCTTGCTAAATCCCATTTGAAGGAAAAGAATCTATCCATAGGTTCACAATGAAAGCGCACTTGATTCGAGGTACAATTAAAAATGTTGGAGATCTAGTTTATCCAAATGGAAGGGAAGCCCATCTTGTGAAGCACAGCAAAAAGAAAGTTCCAAATCACATTGTCATAGGCTTTTGATATGTCAATTTTCAAGAACATTTTGTTACCCGTAGAAGACCTATTGAAGTCATGTAAGATTTCATTACAAAGAAGTACATAGTCCTTGATATTCCTCCCTTTGATAAAGTTAGACTGATTATTGTTGATGAAAAGAGGAAGAATGATTTAAAGTATGGTGAACATGATTTTAGAAATGACTTTATACACAACATTACAAAGAGTGATAGGGCTCCAATTCTTGGTATCAGAAGAGTCAAGACCTTTAGAAATTAGAGTAGAGTAGGTATTATTTGACTCTTTCAAAAATTTCCCATTAGAAAAGAAATCCTTCACGGCCATAGAGATGTCACTACCCACAATAGGCCAGGATTTCTTAATGAAATAAGAATTGAAGACATTAGGACCATGAGCTTTTTTAATATTTAAAGAAGTAATAGTATCATAAATCTCAGTCCGATCCACACTCCTAATAATACTAATCCTCTATTCCTCAGTAAGAGTAGAACCTGACTATTTAAAATCCTTGAGACCCTCACATGTATGGTTATTGTTTAACAAGTCAAAGTAGTACTTAAGAACAAACTCTTTAATTTCAGTCACATCTAACCTAACCATTAATATTCAAACATCTAATTTGGTTCCTTTGACATATGGTTTTAAGAGAAGAATGAAAAAAATTTGTATTCCTATCCCCATGAACAAGCCATTGAACTCTAAAATTCTACCTCAAGAAACTTTCTTCAACTTTTTCAGCTTTATAAAGAACCTTCCTGAGAGACTTAGTATCATTTTGGAGGTTAAATTTTAAAGGATTGGGGTCATCTTTGATTTGATCTTGCAAATCATAATACTTAGCCACTTTCACGTTATCAAAGATATTACCCACACGTTTATGATTCCTATCCTTTATTATAGTTGTAAGTCTTTGAAAATTTCTATACACCTTGAACATAGAAGTCCCTTCAACATCTTCATCCCATGAATTCTTAACCACGTCAGAAAAGCCATCCTTCAAAGCCCAGGAGTTAATGAAACCAAAGAGATATTTAGTAACTATCGGTTGACTAATACAAAATATGATGGATTTGTGGTTGCTAATGGTATTAGATATGAACTCACCATAGAAATCATCAATCAGATTCATAAATATTTCATTATAGAAGACCCTATCAATATTTGATGTTATAAACCCATCATTCTCTTGGTGATTATCCCATGAGATAAAGGGACCCTTTAAGTCAAGCTCAAAAAGGCCAAAATTAAAGACCCAATCATTAAACTCATTCATAGATTTACTTGTGGGAGGTTCTTACTGATCTGTCAATATCTTTGTGAAATGCATAAAAAGCCTCCAAAATAATCCAAGGTAAGCTACAACCCTAGCTTATAGTTTCTAGAGTGTCCCAAAGACACGATCATACATTGTCATCATTATTCCCATAGATATAAAAAATAATAAAAAATGTATTATCAATCGAAACCATGCATAGAACATGTTGATCTATTTCAGAAATTTTGTCAATAGAACAATCTTCTGGATTCTAGATGTGTAAGACCCATGACCTAGATTTCTGATTGATCTTTCTTGGTTATCATAATTCTATGCTTAAAATCTTAATTTTATCTCATTTAGTGGTTTAATAACATGTTACAGAGTTATGTTTCAAGTTTGGTCCAATTTGAATGTTGGTTGAGCTAATTATGCTATATGTGTGCTTGTTTTTGACCTAATTGCAGTTTACCCATGTTTAAGATTTTTCTTGCAATTTTTCCCATGCTTTTTGCACTTCACATGTTTTGACATAATTTTGTAGAGAGTTGTGCCTTGGGGTGTCATGTTGTACTTTGGTTTTATGAGGTGTCATGTGTGTTGAGTTATAGGGTTTACTCAGATACCCTAAGTGGATGGATGACCTTGCTTTGTGTTTGACCAATGAACCTTTTTCCAAAGATCACCTAGATGTTTCTTTGGCCTTGTCTTCTGAATTCTATGAGGTTTGATTGTGCCTAAGTGGTCTTGGTGATCAATGAGCCATTGATCCTTTCTTCGGTTCCCAAGGAACCCTAGGGATTGCATGTTATGTGGTCGCTAGGCTTTGATCTCCTTTGATCGCCATGTTCTCATAGATCATTGAGTTTTCCTATATCGGGTTGGTCATTGATTTTCCTTGTTTTTATCACCTTTGATGCATGCATGAGCTTAATGCATGTATGGATGAGATATGGTGGACAAGTGCCACATGTTTGAATGACACCTAACATCCCTTCCCTCTCTCTAATCCTTGGTTATATAAGCCTTGATCCTTGCATGAAAGTGATCCCTTTTTCACCCTTCTTTCTCTCTTCCTACCATGGAGCTCGTCCCTCTTGTACTTGTGGTGAAAGTAGAGCTTGACTTTGGTGCAAGTGGTCGAGCCTCTTGTATGTGGGTTAGGATATTGGAGCAACCCTTCTTTGGTGGTTGTTTGGTGATCCTTTTCTCTTCTCTTTGGTTTAGTTAGTGTTATTTCTCTTGATCTTTGTTTTCTTTCTACCCTACCTCTCTTCCCTCTCTTCTTGGCCGAACCCATGGTCATCCATGGTGGTGCTTGAAGTTGAGCTTGAGGAATTTCTATCTTCTTAGATGAATCTTCTCCACGGTAGTGCTTGAGTTGAGCATGAAGAACTCCTCTTTCTTGTTTTTTTCGACCTAGAGTTTGGTTTGCATCTTTTGCTCCTTTAACCTATGGTTTTGCTTTTCTCTTTGAGGTGGTTCTAGCTTAGACTTAGAGGTGATCAAGCTAGGGCTTCCTCTCTCTTCTTGGAGATCCTTGTTGTTGGAGTTGCTTCATCCTTGTAAAGCGAGTTATATAACTTTCTCCTCGATTATTGTTGCACTTATCTTTGCATGCAAATAATCTATCCTTAAGAAAGTGGTTCCAAGTATAATAATGATGATACTATGATCTAGTGTTTATGTTCCATGGCAAATCTTGAGTTGATAAACCCTCTTTGATGAAACCCTAATCTTGTACCCAAAATCATGTTGATGATGGAGGTTGTGATCCTTGCATGCATGTGCTAAATGTTGGTTTCTTTCTCATTATCAAGGTTTTGGTTTCTCACTTAATGATGGAGATTTTGATATATTCGTGTTGGTAGAAATGTAAATGAATATCCTTTTTTCATTTTTGCTACTATTTGGATTTAGATCAAAATTCAAAAACAACTTCATTAGTTCTCTCTCTTGATTCATGGTTTTTCTTTCTCTTCCACGTTGATGAAAAAAATTAGGGTTTTGGAGTTGTTATCCTTCTTTTGGTTTATACCTTGGAGGTTTTCAATTACATGGTGATAAGTGTCTTGTTTGATCTTGAGTTTGACAATGTTTTCTCTCAATTGATGTTTGTCAAACTATGGTTTATGTGATTGATGAGTTTCTGATGTCCTTTAAGTCGCTAAGCATGTATTTTCTTGAGTGGTCGCTAAGGTAACTATCTTATTTGATTGATGAAGTGATAAGATTCCTCTCTAATCACCAATGCATCATGTTTTTCCTTTATTTTCCAAGCTTTCTCTTCTGTCCATGAAGTCATTCCCTAAGTGGTTGTGGATGTGTTGACTTGGATGGTCACTGAGGATGGTTCAACTCTTCGATCGACGAAGAGGGTGAGACATCCTCTCCAGTCGATGAAGATTCTTAGACTCTATGTTTGTCTATGTTTTTAACCTCATGGTGATGGTGCTTGACTTTCTTACTTCTAAGAATGTTGGAGAGGATGATAATTAGTGTTTACATCTATTGCTGATTTGAAACATCTAATTTGGGTTGCTTTGTTATACCTTAACCCTAATTTGAGTACATGGTGATAATGCTTAGTTTTCTTGAGTAATTAGCATGATGATAGAGTACTTTCTCTCTCTCCTAAATTATTGTAACCTTAATCTAATATCTTATGAGCATCATAGTTCTAAAATGCATGGTTATGTTGAACTCATGCAATGCTTGTATGGTGAGGATGATGAACCTAGTTGTGGCATGGAGAGGTAATGATGATATTGTAGGGAACAATGTGAATGTCCTTATGACCTTGGTAATGGCTTTGCGTCATACTTGAGGTGATATTCTCTAGTGATGTGATGACAGAATGATATCCCATAATGATGTGATGATGATTGTGGACTCATATGTGTGATAGTGAATAGTACCATGTGATGATGTGACAAGTTTATACATTATACATTTTATGTCTTCTGAAGTTGCAATCTACCCTTATCTTTGTAGAATCTTTATAGGGTTTGCATGTAACTTGATTGATGCAATAAAAGATACAAATTTGGCATTAACTAACCTAGTGGAACCCTAATCATGTAGTTGCCATGGCCATATATCCATTCCAATGTCAGAACTTGTTGGGTGGTGAAATGATCATTCCCAAGGGAAACTCGGATAGCATACTATTGAGTATGTGAGGTGCCAGTGATTGTGTGTCCTTCTCATCTTGACCCCAAGTGTTTTGAGGATGTTCACGGACAAACCTCGGTATGATAACATATATGTTTGTCTCTCTATGATTATATATGTGATGTGATTGGAGGACAACTGTGGTCGTACCTTGGTGGTAGGGTTTTGTACCCTGGTGTCTAGCATAGTGACCTTTACCAAGGCACTAGGTGTTTTTAACTTGACTATATGTCATTTGTGGTAGTTTGATTGATATGTTGTTGCAGTGTTCACTCCTACTAATCGAGTGGGAAAAAGATCTTGGATTCTAACTCTTCCAAGATCTTATATGGCACTAATCTCGATTTAGCAGTGGTTAGTTGGATTTAGATGGTACGAATCAAATCCTCATGGCAGTAATAAATGACATAATACAACCATGTAGTATATTTGTGTAGGGTTAAACATGCTTCACATTGGATGTTTACCTTGCCTTGTTTCTTATATTGCTTAGTTGTTATACGATGTGGTAAGAGAAATCAACCGGCATACATGTTCTTCATATTCCTTCTTATCATGATGATATGCCTATCTATTATTGCTACTTAACCTACACAACTTGTATAATCAGTTTAAATAATTCATTTAGCTGAATCAGACTCATCATGTCTAATACTAATATATCTATGGTAACTATTATCATTGGTTGAGAGTTATACTCTTACTGGGACATAGGTCTCACCTCGTGGGTCACCACATCTTTTTAGGCGATCGTCAGTGGCATGGTGAGGACTATATTGTGAAGTAAAAGTGGCTTGGAGATCAGTAGCCTCAAAAGGTTGGATTGTTGCTAGTTGTATAGTAGAGTCCTAGTGTCATATGGCACTAATTTCGATTTAGCAGTGGTCAGTTGGATTTAGATGGTACGAATCAAATCCTCATGGTAGTAATAAACGACATAATACAACCATGTAGTATATTTGTGTAGGGTTAAACATGCTTCACATTGGATGTTTACCTTGCCTTATTTCTTATATTGCTTAGTTGTTATACGATGTGGTAAGAGAAATCAACTGGCATACATGTTCTTCATATTCCTTCTTATCATGATACTATGCCTATCTATTATTTCTACTTAACCTACACAACTTGTATAATCAGTTTAAATAATTCATTTAGCTGAATCAGACTCATCATGTCTAATACTAATATATCTATGGTAACTATTATCATTGGTTGAGAGTTATACTCTTGCTGGGACATAGGTCTCACCTCGTGGGTCACCGCATCTTTTTAGGCGATCGTCAGTGGCATGGTGAGGACTATATTGTGAAGTAATAGTGGCTTGGAGATCAGTAGCCTCAAAAGGTTGGATAGTTGCTAGTTGTGTAGTAGAGTCCTAGTGTCGCCCCTTTATTATCAGGTCCAGGAAGGGATGTGTTTTATAGATGATGTATATCGACATGTGTTTTGGAAGTATGTTGAAGTTTGAATATATGTGGCATGTACTTGTGGAATAGGATCTCCTCTATATACATATTTTGCAAGATGGGCACTGAATAGATGTAAATCTCTATTATGGTATGTAATGTGATACAAGGTGTTGGACCTTTGTGTAATTTGTTTCTGTACATGATATTAATATGGGATCAGATTTGATTTACCTACAAATCTAGTAAAATGGTTGTTATTTGTTAATTGTGTGTTTTATTTTGAGTAATCTCATTTATGTGGTGTTAGGACATCACACTTTACAAGGTTGGTATCAGATCTCTAGGTTCATTGAGTCTACGAGAACATAGGACTAGGGTTTGTGTCTATTCTTGCATCATCTAACATATATAATTATATCTTATGCTTATGTAGATATGTCTGGAGAGCACAAAGAACATACTGAGTGTAGCTTGATTGTACCAGGAGGTGGTACGAGGAGACAGGCACATGAAGATAGAGTGTCGAAGATAGGACTGGAGCAGTCCACAATGCCTTAGTTCGACCCAACAACCATGGCCAATCCTACCTTTTAGTCCATGTTTGGATATTTGATGACCACGATTATGCATACGGTAGATAGAGTGTTCATACATCAAGCTAGGGCACTTGTCCCCAATGCAAAATCCCACGGTTCTGGGAAGATGCTTGAACATTTGTGACATGTGGGGCGATCGAGTATGTGGGTAGGGCAGACCCACCGGATGTGGATATGTGGTTGACAGAGTTGGAGAATGCTTTCAAGATCCTCAATATCTCGAAAGAGGACAACGTGAAGCATGTGGTGTATTTGTTGAAGGGTAGTGTTGGCCATTGGTGGTCCATTGAGGAGGAGAAGAGACCTAGAGTTTTGATCAGTTGGGAGGAGTTTTGGCAGGAGTTTGTGAGACGATACTTCCTAGAGACATATCTTGATGAGAAGATATCACAGTTTGAGAAGATCTGGTAGGGATCGATGTCGATCAATGAGTACAAGGATAAGTTCATGGAATTTTTGAGGTTATGTCCTCACATGGCAGCGACAAATAAGGAGAGGATCCAACGGTTTGAGAAGGGTATGAACATAGACTTGACAATGATAGTATCTGCTTTGGAGAATAGAGAGAGGTTTTCTACCTTTGTGGAGTCTGTGAGGAGGATCGAGCAGTTTGCAGTTGAGAAGCGTGAAGCGAATGCTAAGAAGAGGCCAACTCAATTCCCTAGACAGTCGTCTAGTGGCTTTAAGAATCCAATGTTTTCTTCACCTCAGTCACAATAGAGGTCAGCTTTCTCTGAGCATCAGTTTAGTAGCAGTGGTGGCAAAGGACATGGTCAGGCATCACAGGAAGAATCCTATGGACATCTAGAAAAGGATGTGAGAGACAACAAGCGATGTCTTAATTCTATGCTATGAGTCGGCTGGAGGGAGTGGTCAATCCACGGGTCCTCAAATGGAACTTTTTCATTCTAATTTGTCAGCTTCTTCTTTTGTATTTGTTTTGGTTGAACTGGGTGTGACACACTCTTTTATCACCATAGAGGTGATAGATAGTTGTTATCTACCTATTTGTAGTAGATCTGATAGTCTTCAATTAGAAACACCTCTTGTTGGTTCCGCTGAGTTCTGAGATGTGTGTCCATCTTGCATTCTTTCTTTCTCGAGATGCAGCATTCAAGTGTACCTTATGTCACTTGACATGCATAGATTCAATGTGATCCTTGGATGGATACCTTGGAGTAGTATCGGGTGGTCTTAAACTATAGTTCCAAGGTGGTGACATTTCATGAGGGAGATGTTTTGTGGGTCTTCCAAGGAGATATGAAGATTCTTCTGACATGCTTAGTGTCATCTATGACAGCAGAGAGGATGATGAGGTAGGGGTGTGAGGTTTTCTTGGCACATGTTGTGGATACCAAGGTGAAGGGTCCTAGTATCCATGAGGTGTTAGTGGTACAAGAGTTTGAGGATGTTTTCCCTGAAGAGTTTCCTGGTGTTCCCCCTCCTAGAGAGATTTATTTTGAGATCAATCTTGTTCCTGGTATGCATCCTATAGTGCAGTCCCCATATAGGGTGGCACTAGCAAAGATGCAGGAGCTGAAGAGGTAGTGGCAAGAATTGCTAGAGAAGGGATTTATTAGATCAATCACTTCCCCTTGGGGTGCTCCTGTGTTATTTCTAAAGAAGGACGGTTCTTTTAGGTTGTACATAGATTACTGGCATTTGAACAAAGTCACTATTAGAAACAAGTACCCATTGCCATGGATAGATGATATGTTTGATTAGTTGATAGGTGATGTGGTGTTCTTGAAGATAGATATGAGGCCTGGATACCATCAGTTGTGGATTAAAGAGGATGACATACCCAAGTCAGCCTTTAGGACTAAGTTTGGTCACTATGAGTTTGTGGTTATGTTGTTTGGGATGCCAAACACACCGACAACCTTTATGGATCTGATGAACATGGTGTTTAGGTTGTATCTTGACCAATTGGTGGTGGTGTTCATTGACGATATCCTCATATACTCCAGATACAATTAGTAGCATGAGAAGCATCTACCCCTAGCATTGATGTTGTTGAGGCAGCACAAGTTTTACGCCAAGTTTAGTAAGTGTGAATTCTGGCTGAAGGAGGTGTCTTTTTTGGGTCATGTGATATCTGCTAGAGGCGTTTGTGTGGACCCAAAGAAGGTGGAGTCAGTGTTGGAGTGGGAGCAGCCTAAGACACTGGCAGAATAGTTTTATTAGCTTAGAAGGCTACTACAGGAGGTTCATGAAAAACTTCAATGGTGTAGTATTACCCCTAACCAAGTTGACAAGGAAAGGTGTACCTTTTGTCTAGGATGGCAAGTGTCAGCGTTCTTTCTAGATTTTGAAGGAGAAGTTGATTAGTGAACCAGAGTTAGTTTTGCAAGAACAAGGGAAAGTCTACACCGTCTTCTGTGATGTGTCAAAGAATAGCTTGGGATGTGTACTAATGTAGGACAAGAATGTGATTTATTTCTCTTCATGACAGATTAAGAAACACGAGAAGAACTACCCCACACATGACCTTAAGCTTACAGCTATGGTCCGTGCCTTGCAGATCTAGAGGCATTTTTTGTATGGAGATAAGTGTCAGATATTCACTTACCACAAGAACCTTCAGTATATCTTCTCAAAGCAGGAGTTGAACATGGAACTGAGGAGATGGATGGAGTTAATTAAGGACTGTGATTGCACAATAAACTACCATCTAGGGAAGGTGAATGTAGTGGTTGATGTTCTTAGCAAGAATTTTTCTTCGTCATCATACATAGATAAGGCACAATTGTGTTATTCAGTGTTCCATAAGAAAGAAATGTTAGTGTTGTTGTGTTAGATGAATGTATAATTAGAGGTCTCTCTATTGGCAGGCTTGTTAGCACAATTACAAGTGAAGCCTACCTTGATACAACAGATTAGATATGAGCAGTAGGTTGATATCGGGATACAAAATATCATGTCTGAGTTTGGCAACAATAAGTATGATGGTTTCCATGAGTCTGATGATGGGACAGTCTACTTCCATGGATGGATGGTGGTTCCATATGCAAATGGTTTGAATAAGATGGTTCTTGAGGAGGCTCACTCTTCAATGTATTCTATGCATCCAAATGATACCAAGATGCACCATAACATTAATGACATGTATTGGTGGCCTGGTTTGAAGTGTGACATGACAAAGTTTCTAGCTAGATGTCCAATTTGTCATCAGGTTAAGGTAGAGCATTAGAAGCAAGTAAGAATGTTGCAATTGTTGCCTATACCACAGTGGAAATGCAATCATATCACCATGGACTTTGTGATTGGCCTTCCTAGGACAACCAAAGGTCATGATTCCATTTGGGTGAGAGTGGACAGGTTGACCAAGTCAACACACTTCTTTCCAATCATGATGATGTATACAGTAGAGAAGTTGGCACATATATATGTAAATGAGATAGTGTGGTTGCATGATATCCCAGTTACCATAGTGTATGATAGAGGTCCTTAGTTTACCAGTCATTTTTAGGAGCATCTTCATATGGATATGGGTACATAGTTGAGGTTTAGCATAGAGTTTTGTCCATGGACAAATGTTCATTCTGAGAGGACCATTCAGATCTTAGAGATTCTGTTAAGAGTTTGTGTTTTGTAGTTTCTTGGAAGTTGGTATGTACACCTGAGTTTCATAGAGTTATCCTACAATAAAAATTACCAGAGTATAGATATGGTACTGTATGAAGCCTTGTATGGGAGGCATTATTGGTCACTGCTTTGTTGGTATGAGACTAGTGAGTATCAACTTTTAGGTCGTGAGCTTGTATAACAGACTACAAATAAGATCAGGGTGATACATCAGCAGTTGAAGGTAGCCCAAGATAGACAGAAGTCTTATGATGATAATCATGATAGTTCGTTGGAGTTCCAAGTAGGGGATCATGTGTATCTTAAGGTCTCTCCTTGGAAAGGTGTGTTGAGGTTTGGTAAGAAGGGTAAGTTGGCTCCCAGGTTTATGGGACCTTACCTTGTTGTGGAACGTGTTGGGAAGGTGACTTACAATTGGATATTCCTATAGAGTTTCACATATTACATCATGTATTCCATGTTTCCATATTGAGGAAGTACCATCCATATACACAACAAGTGTTGCATCCAGTGGAGGTTGAGTTGTAGGAGGATGTATTGTATGTTGAGGGTCTTGTGTTGATCTTGGATAGGATGGTGAAGAAGTTGAAGAAGAAGGATATCAATTCAGTTAATTTTTTGTGGCATCATCATGTTGTGTAGGACGCCATGTGGGAGTTAGAGGATGATATTTGTAGGAAGTACTTTTCTTTGGTTTTACAGGGTTTTGGGGGTGAAATCCTTGTTAGGGGTTTAGGGTTGTAAGACCCCTAACCTAGCTTTCTAGTTGATATTGTTTGCTTAGAATAATTAAATGCTTAAAACTATAACCTAATCTCATGTTGTACTTCAATAACATGTGACAGGCTTAATTTTTAAGTTTGGTCCAGTTCAGATGTTGGTTGAGCTAGTTATGCTATATGTGTGCTTGTTTTGGACCTAATTGCAATTTATCCATGTTTAAGGTTTTTTCTGCAATTTGTCACATGCTTTTTTTACTTCATACGTTTTGACATCATGTTGGAGAGATTTGTTCCTTGGGGTGTCATGTTGTACCTTGGTTTTATGAGGTGTCATGTGTGTTGAGTTCTAGGGTTTGCTTAGATACCCTAAGTGGATGGTTGACCTTGCTTTGTGCTTGACCAATGAACCTTGTTTCAACGATCGCCTAGATGCTCCTTTGGACTTGTATTTTGTGGTTGATGAGGTTTTAGTGTGCCTAAGTGATATTGGTAGTTGATGATCCATTGATCCTCTCTTCAGTCTCCAAGGAATCCTAGGGTCTGGATGTTATGCAGTCGCTAGTCTTTGATCTACTTTAATCACCATGTTCTCACCAATCATTGAGTTTTCTTGGATTGTGTTGGTCATTGAGTTTCCTTGTTTTTATTGCCTTTGATGCATGCATGATCTTAGTGCTTGCATGGATGAGATATGGTGGAAAGTGACACATGTTTGCATGACACCTAACCTCCCATCTCTCTCTAACCCTTAGTAATATAAACCTATCTCCTTACATGTAAGTGATCCCTTTTGCACCCTTCTTTCTCTCTTCTTGCCTTGGAGCTCGTCCTTCTTGTTCTTGGTGGTGAAAGTGGAGCTTTTTGGTGGAAGTGGTCAAACCTCTTGCATGTTGAGTTAGGGTTTTTGAGCAACCTTTCATTGGTGATCATTTGGTGATCCTTTGCTCTTCTCTTTGGTTTGGGTGAGTGATCTTTCTCTTGATCTTTGTTTTATTGCTACCCTACCTCTCTTCCCTATCTTCTTGGTCGAACCCATGGTCCTCTATGGTGGTGCTTGAAGTTGAGATTGAATAACTTCTCTCTTCTTGACCGAATCCATGGTTCTCCATGGTAGTGCTTGAGTTGAGCATGAAGAAATCATCTTTCTTGTCTTTTTGGCCTAGAGTTTTGGTTTCCATCTTAGGATCTTTTAACCTAAGATTTTTCTTGTCTCTTTGGGGTGGTTCTAGTATGGGCATGGAGGTGATGAAGCTAGGGTTTCCTCTCTTTTCTTAGAGCTCCTTGTTGTTGTCGTTGCATCATCTTTGTGAAGGCGAGTTATATAACTTTCTCCTCGATTATTATTGAACTTATCTTTGCATGCAAATTGTCTATCCTTAAAAACGTGGTTCCAAGTAGAATGGTGATGATACCTATGATCTAGGGTTCCATGCACTACTACAGAAATAGCATTCAGTGACACTTTTCTGGGCGTCGGTTATTAAGGAAAACCGACGCCTTCTATGTTAGGCGTCGGTTGTTTACGAAAACCGACGTCTATATTCGAAGACCAGCCAGACACGGGTACCACTTTGTCTTCAGCGTCGGTTGTTTATAACAAACCGACACTTAAAGTCGCCCGCGAAATCCATTTTTTGATCAAAAAAAATAGTGTCATTTTCAGCGTCAGTTATTTAGGTAGAAACCGATGCCTATGTGCGATGAAAATTTGCGCGAAAAGTGTCACCTTCAGCGTCGGTTATTCAAGGATAACCGACGCTGAAGGTGGTTCCCGCCAAACAATTTCATGAAAATATCGTCCAATTGGACGTCAGTTTTTTCCAACAACCGACGCTAAAGATGTTTAGGCGTCGGTTGTTGTAAGAAACCGACGCTATTTGGGACTTTATAACCCGCGATGCCCGACTCTTCCCCTTTCTTCTGTTTCATTGCGAGCCCTTTTTTCTGCTTCTCCGTCGATTTTCCACGCTGTCGTCGTCGATTTCTCTGCTCCTTGTTCTCCACGACAGCGCCGTCGTGCCGCCACTACTACTCCGGCGCCCCCTTCTCCGCCGCCACTGCTGCTGCACCCCCTTCTGGATCGTGCCCCCTTCTCCGGACGCCTGGAGATCGTTGCCGCCGACGCCGCTGGTCCTTGGTCTGCCTGCCTAACGCCTGGAGCTCGCCGCCGCGCCGCCTTCCTCCTTGCCGCCGCCCGCCGACGCCTGCCTGCCTTCCTGACGTCCTTGCCGCCGCCCGCCGACGCCTGCCTGCCTACCTGACGCCTGGACCTTGTCGCTGCTCCTTGCCGCCGAAGTAAATATCCTATTGCTCTATTATACTAGTAATGCATGATTAGTTTTACTGATTTCCTTGCTGCTTTCAGTGATTAATGAAATAATTGGGTACTGCTGTAATGCATCGAAGTAAATATCCTATTGCTCTATTATACTAGTAATGCATGATTAGTTTTACTGATTTCCTTGCTGCTTTAAGTGATTAATGATTGGTACTACTGGTTAGTATTACTTTAGTGATTACTTTAATTCAACAATTCGTAGTTTGTTATTTACAATTACTGATCTGCTTGCCGATTTTAATGATTAGAGATATTGATTAATAGTAAGTATTGATGAATACTTAGTTAATTACTGATTTGTTGATTAGATATGTATAGAAGTTCCTTATAAATATATTTTTTATATACACATACATGTAATTTTGTATAAAATACATGATGTAGTGTGATCTTAAATCCTAGAGTGTACCCCTTTTGTTCTATGATGGTATCTATGACCCTAAATACATCCATAAGGGTCTATTGTATCCTAAAGAAGATTTATTTCTTCCTTCTGCCCTAATTTTTATATGGATCTTAATCTTATATTGCTTACTCATAAATAAGGAAATATCCTCCCTTATGACCACCTTGATGTGTATGTCCCATATAATCCACATGTTGGACCCTAATGATACAATTTTTTATGTTGAAAACGAATGTATGTTTCAAGTGTTGAACCTAATGTTGGACAATGTGTTTGTTATAGGTGGTACACATTTATTATATATAAGAATGACATCACATGTGTTTGTTGGCCTAGAATGTGAACAATCATTGTTTTTTATATTACTTGTACATCGGTATAAATTAGAATGAACAATCACTAAATTATGTACTGTTTGTATGGAGTCCGGCTTCATTGTAGATATCTATTATTGTGTTTGTTGGCCTAGAAATCCGTCCAAGATTGACTCATTAGGAGTAAATCTTGGATAGTCCCCGGTTTGGGATTGTTCTTGAACACCTAATCTCACTTAGGATGTAAGTGTATAATGTGTATTGAGTTTTCGAGAAAATTTTGGTAGCATTTCCCCGTTTGTTCTCTAAGTACATATGTACTTAGAGAACATCGGGGAAATGCTGTCGAAATTTTCTTGAAACCCCAATACACATTATACACTTACTAGTGAGATTAGGTGTTCAAGGATGGGATAGGTGGTACACATTTATTATATATAAGAATGACATCACATGTGTTTGTTGGCCTAGAATGTGAACAATCATTGTTTTTTATATTACTTGTACATCGGTATAAATTAGAATGAACAATCACTAAATTATGTACTGTTTGTATGGAGTCCGACTTCATTGTAGATATCTATTATTGTGTTTGTTGGCCTAGAAACCCGTCCAAGATTGACTCATTAGGAGTAAATCTTGGATAGTCCCCGGTTTGGGACTGTTCTTGAACACCTAATCTCACTTAGGATGTAAGTGTATAATGTGTATTGAGTTTTCGAGAAAATTTTGGTAGCATTTCCCCGTTTCTTCTCTAAGTACATATGTACTTAGAGAACAGCGGGGAAATGCTGCCGAAATTTTCTTGAAAACCCAATACACATTATACACTTACTAGTGAGATTAGGTGTTCAAGGATGGGATAGGTGGTACACATTTATTATATATAAGAATGACATCAAATGTGTTTGTAGGCCTAGAATGTGAACAATCATTAGAATGAACAATCACTTGTTTTCCTAATATATACTTGTTTTCTCTGATCATAGAATGGATAGATCATGGATGTCCATTCGTAATCGTTGCACCCCAGAGTTTATATCTGGTCTTGATCAGTTTATTAGATTTGCCAAAGAACATAGGAAAAAACCTACAGATAGGTTCTACTGTCCATGTAGGCATTGCGGTAACAACTTGAAAGTCAACACTGGTGAGGAAATCAAAAGTCATGTCATGTGCAACGGGATTGTACAAGGCTATACAGAATGGCACTGGCATGGAGAGATTTCAAAATCGAAACCAGTAGATGTCGATAGCAGTGCTTGGGTGGAAGAAGAAATTGCCTCCGATGACGTAAATGTGAACGAACCAGTTCCAGCAGACATCGTTGATGCGATGTTGGATAGTTGTAGGGTAGAGCACACCGATCCACCTCCTATCTTTACAAACATTGTGCATGATGCTGATATACCGTTATACACAGGCTTTGCTAAGTTTACGAAGCTTAGTGCTATGTTGAGATTGTATAAGTTGAAAGCTAACAATAGATGGAGTGACAAAAGCTTCACTTCATTGTTGACTTTGTTGAAAGAAATGCTTCCTGAAGGAAACGAGCTTCCAATCTCAACATACCAGGTAAAGAAAATGTTGTGCCCAATGGGAATGGAGGCTAAGAAGATACACGCATGCCCGAATGATTGTGTATTATTTCAAAAGGACTTTGTAGATTTGAAAGATTGTCCAAAATGTGGTGCGTCACGGTATAAATTGACGACTTCGGGGGAGTCCAAAACTGGTTCTCCTGCCAAGGTGTTGTGGTATCTACCTATAATATCACGGTTTCAATGCTTGTTTGCAAATCCGAAAGATGCGAAGAATTTGAGGTGGCATGCAGATGTTAAGAAAAATAATGATGGGATCCTACGACATGCGTCTGATTCCCCACAGTGGAAGAAGATTGATCTATTGTACCCTAAATTTGGTGAAGAAGATAGGAATCTAAGACTTGGGCTTTGTACAGATGGGATGAATCCGTACGGGACATTGAACAGCCAACATAGCACTTGGCCAGTCATGCTTGTTATATACAATCTTCCTCCCTGGATGTGTATGAAAAATAAGTACGTTATGTTGTCATTGTTGATATCGGGCCCTAAACAACCCGGAAATGATATCGATGTTTATCTTGAACCTTTGATTGATGACTTAAAGAAACTTTGGGCTGAAGGTGTGATGACCTATGATGCTTCAGCAAGAGAGACATTTTGTTTGCATGCTATGTTGTTTTGCACTATTAATGACTTTCCAGCATATGGGAATTTGTCTGGATATAGTGTCAAAGGAGCTAAAGCGTGTCCTATATGTGAAGAAAACACTGATTCAATAAGACTAAAACATGGCGGCAAGACTGTATATCTTGGTCATCGAAGGTTTCTTTCAAAATTCCATCCGTATCGTAGGAAGCGCAAAGCATTCAATGGATGGAATGATGAACGAAGTGCACCTAAACCTATACCAGGGGATGTTGTTTATGAAAGAGTAAAAGACATTGTCAATGAATTTGGTAAGAAATCACAATGTAGTATGGCCACACGGAGTGACAATTCTTCATTCAAGAAGAAGTCAATATTTTGGGATCTTCCTTATTGGAGTTCTTTGACAGTCAGGCATTGTATCGATGTAATGCACGTTGAGAAAAATGTCTGTGATAGCATCATTGGTACTCTATTAAATATACCAGGTAAGACTAAAGATGGGATAAAATCCAGACTGGACCTACGTGAAATGGGAATAAGGTCAGAATTAACAGAATTACGTGAAATGGGTAATAAAAGAACATACTTACCTCCCGCTTGTTACACGTTGTCTAGAAAGGAGAAGAAAACTTTTTGTGAATGCTTGGTAAATGCTAAGGTGCCACATGGTTACTCATCCAACATCCGTAGATTGGTATCAATAAAAGATCTGAAGTTGATAGGTCTTAAATCTCATGATTGTCACACTCTAATGCAACAAATATTGCCCGTGGCAATTCGATCTATATTGCCGAAGCATGTAAGGTTTGCAATTACCAGACTTTGTTTCTTTTTCAACAGTCTATGCAGCAAAGTTATTGACCCTGATACTCTCGATAATTTGCAAATAGAAGTGCTTGTTACCCTATGTCAGCTTGAGATGTATTTCCCTCCTTCGTTCTTTGATATCATGGTACATCTTGTTGTCCACTTGACTAGGGAAGTGAAAATGTTGGGACCATTTTTCTTGCATTGGATGTATCCCTTTGAACGATACATGAGCGTTTTTAAAGGTGATGTTCGAAACCGTTATCGGCCTGAAGGGAGTATTATTGAAGGTTATGTGGCGAGAGAGGTTATGGATTTTTGCAATGACTTTCTCAGTGGTAATGACACTCCTGATAATGACAAGAATATTGAGGAGGGCAAAGGAATTTTGGGAGCACGGGTGAAAGTAATCAGCCGTGAGCAGTTGGAACAAGCTCACTTGTATATTTTACACAATATGGACAAAGTGAGTGTTTATATCGAGGAACATACCAATTCCATAAAGAGACAACATCCTCGAGCAAGTTCAATGTGGCTTGCTAGAGAGAATAATAAGACTTTTACTAAGTGGTTTGAAGATAAAGTCTTACATCAACTATCTCAAACACCAAATGATATTACAGAAACTATCAAATGCCTCACCTTTAAACCAAAACCGAATGTTATGTCTTATGAAGGGTTTGACATTAATGGATTCACATATTACACAAAGCGCCAAGATGATAAGAGTGTCGTCCAAAATAGTGGGGTCACTCTTCAAGCGTCGACTATGTACTTTGCAAGTGCAAAGGATAAGAGTCCACGTGAAGCTAAAATGTCATATTACGGTGTCATTGAGGACATTTGGGAGTTTGACTACATAGATTTCAAAATTCCGCTCTTTAAATGTAATTGGGTTGATAACACCAAAGGAGTTATAGTGGATGAATTGGGTTTCACTTTGGTGAACTTTGAAAAGATTGGCGAGAAGGGTGAACCATTCATATTGGCATCACAGGCGAAACAAATATTCTATATCGATGATCCTGCAAATGATAAATGGTCAGTTGTTCTTCATGGTAAAAGACAGTTCATTGAAGATCCTATAGATGAAGAAGAGTACTATGATAAGTATGATGACTCCAGTCCATTCTCAGTTGGGTTGCCAACTCCACAAAATATTGAAGCTAATGATGACTTATATGTGCGCGGAGATCACAATGAAGGATTGTTAATTGATAAAAGATCACAATTTTAGAGACATGTATGTTTATACAAATGCTAAATGTTTGCCTTTTTCTAGTTAATACAAATGCTAAATGTTTGCCTTTTTAATGACATTTTCAGATGGCTGACCATGATGAGCATGATGTCCATGATGAGCATGAAGTCCATGATGAGCATGCTGTCCATGACGAGCATGGCGAGGATACTAATGTAAGTTCTAAAAACATATCCTGTATTTCTATAAAATTCATTATCTTCTAGTTATGTCATATATCCTATATTTCTATATTGGGCTAATTTAGTGTGTTTTATTTTTGTCAAATTTTAGGTTGATGCACCTGTACCCACTGAAGCACTGGAGCAACTTGATGTGCAACACCAAACACTTAACAAGAAAAGGGGCATCACTCTGTTGAAGAAGTTATTAGCGCTAAGTGGTAGTGGATCCAAATTGGTGGTGGATTTTGATAATGGAGGAAATCCAATTGGAGTGAACTGCAATAATTTTGTGAACTATCTTGGGTGTACCACTCGGAGCCATTGTGGTGTTATGTATGACAATTGGCATAAAGTTCCTCAAGGGAAAAAAGACTTGATATGGAAGGATTTATGCGTGAGTTATTATTATTTGCAATTCTATTTTGTAGATTACAAATTCTATTATTTGCAATTCTATTTTGGATACTAGTTAATAACATTTCTATTTTACAGAATCTGTTTGCATTGGATGAGAAGTTGCATCGTAAAAATGTGATGCAACGCACTGGAAAGATGCTTAGGAATTATAGGACAAATCTGAACAGAGAATACATAAAAGAGGGTGATAAGAAGAAGAAGTCAGCCCTTGAACAATGGAACTTCTTGGACAAAGAAGATTGGGACAATTTTGTTGCTTCAAGAAAATCTGAAGAATTCAAGGTATTAGGCGTCACTCCTAATTTAATTAATATACATTGTATTCACCTATTCAAGATTAGCATTTAGTGCTACTAACCAAATCATTAATGTGCATACTAACTAGGCCCTCAGTGACGCACAAAAAGAAAGACGTGCACTGAATGTGCATGACCACACTATGGGTCCAAAAGGCTATGCAAGCATTCGCCAAAGACTACAGGCGGAGTCTGCGGCTACTCAGGAGTCTGCTCCTACTCAGGAGTCTGCCACACCCATGCCTCGCCATGATATCTGGATAGCTGGCAGGCAAAACAAGAAGGGTGAAATAAAGAAGCCTGTAACTGCTGAGGCGGCTGCAAAAATGGTAAAATAACACTCTTAGAGAAATCGTTTGAATATTGATTATTTGTGGTGTTAACTTACCAATTTCTGTTTATGGTGATTAGCGGGAGCTGCACGAGCAGAGGAAACAAGGCATGTTCATCCCTCAGGGCACAAGGGATGAATTGACAGTTGCTCTGGGTAACCCAGAGCATCCTGGACGTGTTAGAGGTGCCGGCGCTGGTGTTGGCATCAAAGCATTCTTTGGGCCATCCCAGCGCAAACCCAGAGCGGGACTTTCTCAAGAAGAGGTAACCTATTCTTTTTTTAGAATGTTACTGCAAAAGGAAATTCATTAATAAGAAGCTAATGTTTCTTTTATCCATGTATAGGAGAATAAGAGAGTTGAGGATTTAGTTGCTAAGAAGGTCAACGATGTAGTTGCTGAGAAGGTCAAGGAAGAATTGTTGCGGTGGCAGGCATCTCAGGCTTCCAATACGCCTATGGCGACCCACTCTTCTCCTGATGCACAGACTGCGAGTAATCCTGGAGACCCATCGCCTAGCACGCCTGCTGTAAGTATTGTTTATGACATTGTAGTTAGTCTTTTCAAGTTGTTATGTTTTCAAGATGATATGTATATATGTATAATATTCTTTACGTAAATTTGTAGGCATTGAAGCCATGCCGCTTAAGAATGCAAGACTACGTTGTTGCAGAGGCGCAAGCTTACCCGTCCCTTCCTGGGGCAATGTTTCACGGGACTCCAATGCCACAGGGCTACATTCGTGTGAGCCCGATACGTGTGTTACCTGATTGGAGAGAAGCTACATTGCCATATCCCCACCCGGATATTGATAGACTTGCTGATGCAGAAGGCGGGGTGATATTGTGGCCCAAAGCAGATGTCGTCTACACGACTGAAATTGTAAGATAAATTTACATTGATTTAGACTGTTAATGTGTATATATGATGTCAACTGATCTGAAATTATATGTACAGGTTAAAAAGAAGACACCAGGAGCACCTAGGCCTCCACTTCCACTTCTCGCATTACCCGATTGGGTTCCAACTGACCTAACATACCCGTTAGGTCCTGCTTGTAGGGGAATGGCATGTTGGCTACGGGCACATAATGTACATTGCCCTATAATTATTTCTTTAGATGCAGATTATGCAGGTCAATCATACGATAGCTCTTTATTTATACAAGATATTATTGAGCTGTTTATGTATGATTGGCTGAATACATCAATGATAGAGACATGGATAAGGTGAGATCTTGTTTATACATCCATATACCTTGTGTAAGATCCGGTGATCTGGTTTCTTATATATTAATGCATACGCCTATATGTTTTGCAGCTACTTAGTCGAAGATCATTGCAAACAATTTGCATTTGATCATTTGGGATTTTTGATTCCATCATTGATTAGTTTGGTAGCTAAAGACCCTGATAATGTTCAACAATACTGTATAGATGCTTTTACAATTTTTGGTCAGCAAAAGAAGACGATAATAATAGCTCCATTCAATGTCAAGTAAGTTTACTTTATTTATAATTTGGACTTAAGAAAATTCCATTTTTATTTTGCATTTTGAGTTATTAATTGTTAACTTCTTACCTCTAGCGGTAGACATTGGGAGTTACTAGTTATTGTCCCCGGGACATTCAGTGTTTATTATCTAGATCCTGCGGGGAGTACATTGAACCCTAAAATTGGACACGTAATGAGAATGCCATTATTTTGGTGAGAAATATTTCATTTTTATATCCGTTAACATCTTTTATTACATTACTATTTACTTATGCAATTTATTGTGTTATATTAACATGTAGGGGTTTAGATGCATTCAAAAAGGCTGGAGGAACGGTCCCAAGGAAAAAGAACCAGCCAATAAATTGGCAGAACGTACAAGTAAGTTCTCGACTCGAATATATATATTATTGATGTGAATTGTGCTTAGTTGTATTATTTTGTATGTTTCAATTTATAGTGTGCTACACAAGACAATGGCTGGGCATGCGCATACTATGTGATGCGATTTATGCAGATGATTATCAAATATGCCGCATTGGACATCGATACCATACATGAGGTATTATATATACTCTCATTAGTTAGTATGCAATATATCAATCTTATCTTATTTTTATATTATTACTTATATATATACATCATTCTCTTTGCAGGTGTTTAAAACTGACAACACTACAGGTAAACGCTTAAAAAATATACATGCTCCATATACGATGGAAGCATTAAATGAAGTAAGAGAAGAATGGGAAAAATCCATACAAGCAGTGGCAACTGTAAGATATAATTGGGATGTTGATAGCGATAATGAATGATACTTTGTAAATGAATATTTCTGAATGTTAATACATGTATTTGAATGTTTCTATATGTGTGAATGTGAGAATTGAATTGATGTCTGAATGTATGTACTTGTGTGAAATTTTGCTTATGACTTTTGCAGGTTTGCGGCCTGTTTGTAGGCTGATATCAATGGATGTCGTAAACCTGCAGTTCAGAAAACTGAACTGCTGGTTCTCATCCTGCTGACCAGCCACAGCAGGCCTGCAAACTGATATGAAAAGAAAAAAAATAGGCGTCGGTTATTTATAAAAAACCGTCAGCAAAGATCTACAGCGTTGGTTATTTATAGATAACCGACGCCTTATGTGGCCAAAGCAGTCCTCGAAATGGCGTCGGATATACGTATCAAACCGACGCCTATTTAAATTAGAGGCGTCAGTCTTTTGGTATATAACCGACGCCAAAAGTGTTCGCGCCACAAAAATGGCGTCATTTAGGACACTTTATGCGTCGGTTATCTACTAAAAGACTGACGCTATAAGTAATATAGGCGTCGGTCCGTTAGTAAATAACCAACGCAGAAAGTGCCCTAGCTGACGCCGTTTTATGTGGCGCGAACCCTTTTAGCGTCGGTTATCTACTAAACGACCGACGCCGATAGGTTAAATAGGCATCGGTTAAACAACCGACGCCGAAGTGTTCGACCTTTAGCGGCGCCCACATAGGCGTCGGTCGAAAACCGACGCCAAATGGGGTTAAACGACCGACGCCAAAGGCCACTTCTGTAGTAGTGATGGTAAATCTTGAATAGATAATGCCTCTTTTATGAAACCCTAATCTTGTACCTAAAATCATGTTGATGATGAAGATTGTGATCCTTGCATGCATGTGCTAAATGTTGGCTTCTTTCTCAATATCAAGGTTTTGGTTTCTCACTTAATGATGGAGATTTTAGATGTGTTCATGTTGATAGAAATGTTGATTCTCTCACTTGATTCATGGTTTTTCTTTCTCTTCCATGTTGGTGGCCAAATTTAGGGTTTTGGAGTTGTTTTCCTTCTTGTGGTTTGTACTTTGAAGGTTTTCCATTTCATGGTGATAATTGGCCTATTTGATCTTAAGTTTGACAAGGTTTTGTCTCACTTGATGTTTGTCACATTATGATTTATACAATCGATGGGTTTTTTATGTCCTTTAGGTCACTAAGCATGGATCTCCTTGAGTGGTCACTAAGGTAACTATCTTCTTTGTTTTATGAAGTGATAAGCTTCCTTTTCGTTCACCAATGCATCAAGTTTTTCATTTGGTCTCCAAGCTTTCTATTTGATCGATGAAGTCATTGCCCTAAGTGGTCACTGATGTGTTGACCTAGATGGTTGTTGAGGGTGGTTCACCTCTTCGGTCGATGAAGAGGGTGAGACATATCCTCTTCAGTCAGTGAAGATTCTTGGTCTCTATGTTTGTCTATGTGTTGACCTCATGGTGATGGTGCTTGACTTGCTTACTTTCAAGAATGTCAGACAAGATGATAATTAGGGTTTACATTTATTGTTGATTTAAAGCTTCTAATTCGGGTTGCTTTTTTATATCTTAACCCTAATTTGAGTACATGGTGATAATGCTTAGCTTGTTTGAGTAATTCGCATGATGATAGAGTACCTGCTCTCCTAAACTATTGTAACCTTCATTCAATGTCTTATGAGCATTATAGTTCTAAAATTCATGGTTATGTCGAACTTATGCAATTTTTGTGTGGTGATGATGATGAACCTAGTTGTGGCATGGAGAGGTAATGATGTTCTTGCAAGGAACATTGTGAATGTCCTTATGACCTTGGTAATGTATTTGTGCCCTAATTGTGGTGATATCCTCTGGTGATGTGATGAGGGAATGATATCCCATAATGGTGCGATGATGAGTGTGGACTCATGTGTGTGACGGTGAACAATACAATGTGATAAAGTGACAAGTTTATACATTATAGGTTGTATATCTTCTAAAACTGAAATATACCCTTATCTTTGTATAATCTTTCTAGGGTTTGGATGTAACTTGATTGATGCAATAAAAGACACCAAATTGGCATTAACTAACCTAGTGGAACCCTAATCATGTAGTTGCCCTTGCCATAGATCCATTCCAACATCAGAACTTGTTGGGTGGTGAAACGAGCATTCCAATGGGAAACTCAGAACACATACTATTGAGTATGTGAGGTGCGAGTGACTGTGTGTCCTTGTGATCTTGGCCCCAAGTAATCTGAGGATGACCACGATTATGCCTCAGTGCGAGAATGGCTATGGTCGTATCTCGGTGATTATCTATGTGACGTGATTAGAAGACAACTTTGGTTGTACCTCATTGGTAGGGTTCCATACCCTGGTGTCTAACACCATGACATGTACTAAGGCAGTCTAGGTGTTTTCAACTTGACTGTATGTTTCTAGTGGTAGTTTGACTAATACGTCACAACATTTTTTTCTTGTCTTGACCAAGTGGGGAGAAGATCTTGGATTGAGGCTCTTCCTAGATCTTGTATGGCACTGATTTTGACTTATAAGTGGTCAGTTGGATTTGGGTGGTACCAATCAAATCCTTAGGGCATTAATAAAAGATGTAATACAGCTGCATAGTATATCTATGTAGGGTTAAACACGCTTCACATTAGATGTTTATCGTACCTTGTTTCTTATACTTCTTAGTTGTTATACGATGTGGTAAGAGAAATCAACTTTTATACATGTCTTCAATATTCCTTCTTATCATGATGCGATGTGTATCTTTTATATCTACTTAACCTACTTAACATGTTTAATCAGTTTAAATAATTCATTTAGGTGAATATGTGATGAAAGGGTTTTGCGTCACTTTTATAGGCTAGTTTTATATGTGTTTTATGCGTTTATTGGTCATTTTCATGGTTAATATCGCATGATTCATTTCTTTAAGCCTATAATCTCGTTATGCATCAAATTTACCTTGTTTTATCTTATTTGGTATAAATAATCATATTTCTCAGAGTTGAGTTGAGTTTATCTTTGAATTTCAGGCAATTCGCATATATGCAGCTGTTGATACCATCGACAACTATCGATACTATGGAGACGGCCACAATGAGGTAGCCGAAAAGAGTAGAATGGGTTGATACCATCGACCCAAAAGTCAATGGTAGCGAGATGTCTTCAGCAAGCCAAACATCCACATGTCGATACCATCGACGCAGGTTGTCGATAGTATTGACGTGACGTCAGAGCAAACCCCCGGAAAAGGAAAGGACTGCCGGTACTAGAGCGGGTCGATACCATCGACTTGCCGTCGATGCTATCGACGCCGTCAGATCAAGAATTGTTGCATATCAAATCTAAATGAATGGTCGTGATGTTTTGGCGGTCATAAGTGATCACTATACCTAGAAAAGATGGCCCAAGTCGTACTATCACATCATTAGCTGCTGCACAAGTCTCGGAAGAGGAGAGGACGAAGAACGGAGACCAGAGCTACGCCCCAGATGTTTCCAGAGCTGCAGATGGAGTTTTCTACTATCGTAAGGCTGCACAACGCCCATCCCACATCGAGGATCACCCGGTTCTCCTTCGTTTAGGGGTTACATCATCTCCATCCACGTTTCCCTTATGTTTTCATCTCCATTCATCATGTTTCTCATTGAGATGAACATGCAGGGCTAATCCCCTTTGTATTTAGGACCAGGAGTAGCCCGGGTAATCATTATATGATGCTTTTTACATAGTTAATCATAATTTGTTTCTCAAATCCGTGGTATGATATTGTTTTCTCAATTCTATCATTGTGCTTGATCATCATAATGGTAATTTAATACCTTTAATTGGTTTTAATGAAGAATTAACAGTTGAAAAGACGCAATAATCACATTAACTTATAAATCCCTTGGAAAAGGTGAGGTACGGTTATTGGTGGAAACCTAAAGATATGTTTTCATGTACCTAATTTTGGGTATAGGTTGCTACTGATGTGGAATCGACCTAGATTAAGGTAGTGAATTGTATCGCGGAAGTGAACAATTCTATTCACAGGCCACTACCCGAGATAGGAGAGAAGTTGTGATACTTATGTAGGAATCAGTACAACGAGAGTCCATGGTGAAACCAAAATCCTAAAGATCCCATTTTAATTTATTAAACCAACCATTTAATCGATTGCTTTGTTTTCTTTTGTTTTTATTTTCTTTTTCAAACAACTCTCAAACTTTTATAATCGGTCTAGCTGATTGCAAGTAGTTAGTAATAGTCTATCGAAATTACGTTCCATGAGTTCGACTCGGGCCACATAAAGCCCTATATTACATTGACGCGTGCACTTGCATTTTACACACGGTTTAATCGTGTCAAGTTTTTGGCGTCGTTGTCAGGGAGCGGCAATTTTTGACACAACGAGTGTTGCGAGCGGACACACTAGGCCACGTTTTTCATATAATTCTTAAAATTTTAAATTTAATTTCACATACTTTAATTACGTGTTCCTTTTTAGCATTTTACTGAAATAATTTCCATCTTTTCAGGTTCTAGTTGATGGTAAAGACACATAGCACAGACTACGTAGAATTACCAGTAATTTCACCAGTAGGTGAAGGAGTTGAGTTGACTAATCTAGCATCTAAGGAATTTGAACAAGAACCTAAAGAAATGGCTAAAGAAAAGACAATATGGGAGAAGATAAAGGCTTCTTCCTCATCAACATCAAAGGGGCTTATCAAAAGGCAGTCAATCAACATTCCCACATATAAGATTGATCCAACATTGATAAACATGGTCAAGTCGCAAGCATTTCACAGGCTGAAGAATGAAGATCATGTTGCTCACATTAGCGCATTTGTGGAAAACTGTGACATGATAAAGATTGACAGGTTTCCACAGGAGGCACTCAACTTGAAGTTATTTCCCAACTCTCTCATAGGAAATGCATGAGAATGGTTGCACAACCTTGATGATGAAATTGTTGAGACTTGGGATCAAATGATTGAGGTCTTTTTCGAGCAATTTTTCCCACCTGAGAAGACCAATGACCTAGTGAGGAAAATTCACAATTTCATCCAAAAGGCTGGAGAAACCTATTTTGAGATGTGGGAACGCTTCCAGATCATGCTGAGGAGGTGCCCACATAATGGACTCGACAAGGAAAAACAAGTAAAAAATTTCTACTTTGCTCTCAATGAGCATGACAGAAGCGACTTAGATTCAGCAGGCTCAGGTTTCTTCTTGAACAACACAGACACAAGGTGTTGGGAGATCTTGAAGAACATGGCTAAGAAATAGTCATGGGATGATAGAGATGCACCGGAACAAGTTAGAGTTGTAGGGGATGCAAAAGCCATCAAAGAACTGAATGACAAGATGGACTTGATTGCGAAGAGACTTCTAGCCAAAGAAGATGGAGGATCTGATGACGAGGCACAAGTGAAATTCATGCGCCAGCAATAGGGGTATAGAAATAATGACTATTCTTGGAGGAAGGACAAAAAGTTTTCATGGAAGGATCCAAATAATTTTCTTCAGGATCCTGATGCTAAACCACATCCCATGGTAGAGGAAAAGAGAAATGAGTTGCTTAATTAGGTGATAAAGTAGAATCAAGAGTTAATGAGCACATTTGGCCAACAAATCAAGCAACAAGGAGAATTTATGAACCAATTTGGGCAAACTCTACAAAGTCATGGGGCTCAGATGAGGACTCTTGAGACATCTATAGCACAGATGGAAGCTGAAATAGCAAGTCTGAAGAAGCCCACAGTGCAAGGTTTTTTGGGAAATACAAATGTTCTAGGAGGGAACCACCGGGCTAAAGCCATTCTATTGAGGAGTGGAAAGAAACTTTAAAACCCTAGGGTTGATAAACCGAGCACCCCACAGCCAAAAGCTCAAGGTGAGACTGCAGAGGATACTGAAGTGGTAGAGACAGTTGAAGACGAAGGAGGGAAGGCCATAAAGGAGCCTAGTATAGAGAAGGAGAAGGATAATATGACACCATATGTGCCACCACATCAGAGCGCACAGATTGTCCCCATCCCTTACCCCAACAGTCACAAATCCAAGAAAGTGGATGCACAGTTCAAGAAATTTTTGGACAGTTTTAGAAAACTTTCTGTTAATATTCCTTTATTGGAGGAAATTGAGCAGATACCCTCGTATGGTAAATTATTGGAAGACATAATTACCAAGAAGAGGAAGATACCTGATACAGAGGTGGTAGTGATTAAGGAGCAGGTTAGCGCCTTCATTCTAGGTAAACTGCCACCAAAGAGACAAGATTCGGGCTGTTTCAACATCTCCTGCTTTATTGGAAAAGTAAAATTTGGTGAGGCACTATGTGATTTCGAGGCAAGTATCAACTTGATGCCCCTCTCTACATTTAAAAATCTTGGGCTAAAAGAATCTCGGCATAGCAATATGACAATTCAACTGGCAGACAATTCTGTGGTGAGGCCGTATGGTATTTGCGAGGATGTCTTAGTAAAGGTTGATAGGTTTGTGTTCCTGGCTGATTTTGTTGTTTTGGAGATGCAAGATGAACTAGGGAATGAGCTACTTTTGGGAAGACCCTTTCAAGCCACTGCTAACATGATACTGGAGATGGGTAGAGGCCAGTTGACAATGGGTATAGCCGATGACAGATTTGAAATACTCATGCCACCAAATCCAAAGCAGTCATAAGCAAATGAACAATGTCATAAAATAAAGCACTTTGAGCACCACATCTCTCTTTGTCTAGGGAATCCATTTCATGATATGGCTCACGTAATGATGAAGGTAGATAAGGGAACAATTGTTGTGTACATCATGGAGTAGACGAAGGTAATATCTCTTGTGAAAGTAGTAGGTTACCCCGACGATAGAGAAGAAGAAGTTTCACCATCTACTTAGGAGGAGGCTATGGTAGTCTCCATGTTTGACCCATACTCGCAACTGCCCCTTGAGGCATGTCTTTTCAACTTAATGGAAGATTGGATGACAAGTACCTCATTACAAGAATGTGTAAAGATGCTTCAAGTGCTTCCTTGCTATTGCGCCAAGCACTATGAAGATCTGGGACGACTGCCACCACCGATTCAATCTTCCTTGGTCAGCCCACCTGAGTTGGAACTTAAGTCGCTGCCCCCCCCACTTAATGTATGTCTTCTTGGCAGATAATGAGAAGCTTCTGGTGATCATATCGGCCTATCTGAGTGTCGATGATGAAGCAAAGTTGATGATTGTGTTGAACAACCACTATGGTGCATTTAGGTGGTATGTTTTTGACATAAAGGGGATCACCCCTACTTTATGCCAGCACAAGATCCGACTTGTAGAAGGAGCCAAGCCAGTGATTCAACCACAACATTGACTCAATCATGATGGAGGTCATCAAGAAGGAGGTGATCAAGCTTCATTCGGTGGGCATCATTTATGCTATTTCAGATTTGACATGGGTAAGCCCCACACAGGTAATCCCTAAAAGGGGGGAATCACTGTCACTCAAAATATGTTGAATGAACCGGTCACCACCCGATTGGTAACCGGGTGGCATGTTTGTATTGATTACCACTGCCTCAACTCCACTACTTTAAAAGATCATTTTCCTCTCCCATTCATTGATCAAATTTTAGAGTGATTGGCTGGCCGCTCTCATTTTTAATTTTTAGATAATTATTCCAGATATAATCAGATTTTCATTGATCCTAAGGACCAAGAGAAGTCGACCTTCACTTGTCCTTACGGAATTTTGCTTATCGCCGCATGCCTTTTGGTTTGTGCAACGCACCGGCCACTTTTCAGTGTTGCATGCTTGCTATTTTTTCTGATATGATGGAGCATTGCTTAGAAGTTTTTATGGATGACTTTTCCATCTACGGTGCGTCATTTGACGAATGTTTGCAAAATCTTGATAAGGTATTACAGAGATGTGAGGACACACATTTGGTCCTCAATTGGAAAAAGTGCCATATGATGGTAAATGAAGGCATAGTGCTAGGACACAAAGTGTCCTACAAGGGACTGGAGGTGGATCCAGTAAAGATTGAGGTTATTTCCAAACTACCTCCACCAAATACGGTGAAAGGGCTGCGGGGTTTCCTTCGTCATGTGGGGTTTTATCGTCGGTTTCTCAAGGACTTTTCAAAAATAGCTAAGTCACTATCGGAATTGCTTGAGAAACATGCAGTTTTTTATTTTAACGATAAATGTCTGCATGCTTTTGAGGTACTTAAGTCAAAATTGATTTTTGTGCCAGTTGTTCAAACGTTGGATTGGACTAAGCTCTTTGAACTTATGTGTGACGCGTCGGATTTTTTCGTAGGGGCTATTCTGGGACAGCATCTTGAGAACAAACCTACAGTGATTTTCTATGCATCTAAAACTTTAAATGATGCCCAACTAAATTACACCACTACCGAGAAAGAATTGCTTGATGTGGTTTTCTCTTTTGTAAAATTTAGGCAATATTTAGTAGGTTCTAAGGTTGTAGTGTGGACTGATCATGCCGCCATAAAATACTTAATGGAGAAGAAAGATGCTAAACCTAGATTGATTAGGTGGATTTTATTATTACAAGAATTTGACATTGAAATTAAGGATAAGGTGGGCATTGAAAATGTGGTTGCGGACCACTTATCTGGGTTAGAGTGGGTTAATGAGAGAGATACTAACATACCCATTATCGAGACATTTCTAGATGAGCAAATTCTTTCAATTCAATCTATGGATCCTTGGTTTTTGCATATTATCAATTACCTTGCATGTAAGTAAATCCCGGATGATTGGACTCTTATCAAGAGAAAAAAAGGTTTTTCCATTCTTTGAGATATTATTTTTGGAATGACCTTATTCTGTTGAGACAATGCAGGGATGGAATCTTGCGCAGGTGTGTATCGGAAAATGAATATGATAGTGTGCTTAGACACTGCCATACCCTACCCACTGGAGGTCATCATGCGAGTGCAAGTACGGCAGCCAAGGTGCTAGAGAGTGGCCTTTACTGGCCTACACTTTTCAGAGATGCCTATGGCTATGTGACGCGGTGTGATTCCTGTCAAAGGGCAGGTAATATCTCAAAACGACAAGGGATGTCCCTCAATGTATTTCAAGAAGTTGAGGTATTTGATTTGTGGGGTATTGACTTCATGGGACCCTTTGTATCCTCTAATTCTAATTTATATATCTTTCTTCCTGTCGATTATGTATTGAAGTGGGTAGAGGCAATACCCACAAGGACTAATGATGTTGCAATAGTGTGCAGATTCGTGAAGGATCTTATTTTCTTTAGGTTTTGTGTGCAACGGATGATTGTTGGTTATTTACACTAACGAGTTTCAATCATTAAGAATGATCTTTTACTCAACTAGCTATATCCCGCAAGCATACGAGAGTAGTTGTAGTCGAGGTCGAACACAAGGAGCGTTGGTTAGTTAGGCGCAAGAGTTATGATTTTTAATAATCTAGATCGTTGTACACAAGATGATTGGATTAGAACAACTAAATTATAGATTTAAAACAAAATAGTAAATTATCACTTAAGAATGGTTAAGATTTAGATTTGGAAGGATCTTAGACTTGGGATTTCACTATCACATCATAGCTTATATTAAATACGAATTTAAACATGTTAATTAACTTGCAAAGGAGGTTTGTAGTCATTAGTCACCTCCCGGTGAAGTGATGACGATTTTAACTCCATACATCACTCTCGTGTATGTATTTCATTTCAAATCACAAACCTTGCTCCTCAACATAATCCCAGCCACTCTCACGGTCAAGGACAAGTTGCCAAAAGAGTAACTCCATACTCTCAAACACATCTTCTCAGATTATGAAAGAAAGTATAAAACATGCAAGTATGATGGCCAATCACACAAACAAGCATTTTAGATCTGAAGCAACTCTTGGAACATGCAAGAAACTAACATTTAGTACCAAATTCATATGTTCATACAAGATATGACATGGAAGTTACTCTCCCATGTCCAAGATTCAGATTCTACTCGTCCATGATCATGTATTGCAGAAATGCTACAGAATTTTCATAGTTTAACATGGTTTAGAGAAGGAAAAGCTAGGAGAATTGAAAGTGTAACCCAAGAGGAAATTCCACTCCTAAATCTACTCCAAAATGGACTAGCTCCTCTCCCGAGAAGTTGCACAAAGTTGGGGAAGCTTGGCTGCACCTTGGAGGAGACAATGGAGAAGAAGAGAAGAAGAAATGGACTCCATTCCCAAGAAACCACCCTTGATCTCCTCAAAATCGCCCTCCTCTGCTCTAGGCTTGCTCTAGGATGAGGGAACGTTCATAAATGACCGGGCATAACCGCCCATTAAGTTCCCACTTCGTTTTAAACAAAAAATCGTATTTTACAAAATGCTGAAACTGCCAGGTGCACAACGTGCACCTTGGAAATGCATGTCGTGCAACTTTCCAGAAACTTTCAGTTTGCTCCAGAATACACTGTGCACGGTGTGCACTTTGGAAATGCACGTCGTGCAACTTTCCAGAAACTTTTGTCTCCCAGGTGCACTCCGTGCAACTTTCCAGAAACTTTTATCTGCCTGAAATTCCCAGGTGCACGGCGTGCACTTTTGGTGCACGGCGTGCACTTCGCTGTTCTGGGCTGTTGTGTATTTTGCTCATAACTTTCAGTGTGTAGGTCCGATTTACATGCCGTAAAAAGTGGTATTTGCATAGTTTCGAACCCCAAATCATGTAGATACTTGAGGAGTGATCCAATAAGAGATAATATGATATATTCCTCATCATTTCATTGCAAAATATAGTACCTACAATCCAAACAATGAGACAAGTAAGAATAGCTAAAAATATAGAATCTAGCATGAATGAGAGTGATAATTGAGTCAAAACAACATGGATATGCAACCAAACATGATCCAAAAGTTGATATAATTTGTGCACATCAAATCCCCCTAAGCTTAAACCATTGCTTGTCCTCAAGCAAAAAGAGCATAGAAACACAAATGAAGAATTGTCAAGTTCATGAATAGATCAAATGAAATGAAAGATGTGTATAAGACCAAACCAACCATGATCAACATGTTTATTCTCATAGCCATCAATTCAACTTAAACACCCAAGAAAGAGATTTTTAGTTCAGCGGGGTGGTCACAATTAAATGAATCAATCAATTAAACAACACTAAGTAGAATTTGGATGACCAAGCCAAGCAATTAGTGGATGTACAACTCAAACTCTAAACTATTGAGGATACAAAAGATGAAATCTTAGTTAAAATTAACAATTTTATTTGCACTCTCCTTTTTTCCAAAAAAAAAATATGACAATGGATTATGGATTCCGACACTCGGCTGCTAATGTAGGCTTATGCACACGTGGAGTGTCGGTTGGGGTATTTACCCTCTTTTAAGACATATCACCTAACCATCGTGGCCAGATCGGACTTACACTAGGCTAGTATGATATGTGGGCAGTGTAGCCATCTTTTATGGGGTATAAAGATGAGATAAGCCAAAAGAAATTTTAAAATTTTCCAAAACATAGGAGAGTCAACTAAATTGCAACATCAGCTAGATTTCATTCATTTGTTTTGAATTTTTTTCATTGAAAGAGTGGTTGAAAATGCACTAAGAGCTTGACAAGGGCATCCCGTATTCCAAATGATGTTGTAAAGTTGATTTACTCACAAAAATTGAAACCATTACATGTTTTAAGCAATCAAGGATGTGAAAGATGAATGTTCAGGCTAGAAGCATAAACCAGAGTTAAGCACATGTTGATGGCTAAAAGGTTTCATTTGATTAATGCATGCCTTTTACAATTTCTCCAAATGATATTTCTCATCAAAAGAGGACAATCAGTTAAGCATACGAGTTCTATCCACATATAAAAGATAAACCTCATATCATACTAGATTTGCCACCAGAAGAACAGAATTGAAAACAAAAGACTGAAATGTGAACACAAAACAAAAGCAAATGACAAGAAGCAAATAACATGAAAGGGAAAAGCTAAAAGAACTAGGTTACCATCTAGTTGCTCCCCCCTAAGCTTGAAATCTACAGTGTCCTCACTGCATAAATCAAACTAAAAAGGTTGCAACCGGGTACCTCATCATGGTGGAAACATCAAAGTGCATGGAGGACCGGTGCTCTGATTTGCAGCTGGAAATTGTTGTGCTAAAGATTGATGTCTCCTTGCAAATATGTCCTTGATTTGGGGCAAGCGAAAGCACCTATGAGCTGTAGCAAGAATAGTCTTTTGTATGCCAATACTATTTGTCTTTTCATTCTCCTTTGAAGAATCATCAAAATATGAGTTAGGAAGAGTGTTCTCATTATAAATCAATGTGTCATCTAGAATGTGAGGAGGAAGGACATTTGGCTTGCTTGAAGAATCAACATGTAGAGCATGTGTTGTAGCTTTCTCCCCTTTAGTTGCAACTTCATAATCATCATGGATATCAACATCATCATACTTTGAAGGATATACTTCTATGAAAACCCCATTCTTCAATGTCACCGGCCTGAAATATGTAGGATTTGTCTCTGGTGGACTAGGCAAGAAAGATGGAAATGCTTCTTTGCTAGGAAGAGCTTGATGGGCAATTTGTTTCTCCAAGATGTGTGCATGAGTGGCAATATCGTCCACCTTAGAAGAGAGTTGGAAAATGGAATCCTTCATTGATTGTCTTTGTTTATGGAACTCCTCATTTTGCTGCATTTGAGTTGAAATAAATGTTGCAAGCATGGACTCTAATTTAGATGTTACTTGTGGTTGTTGTGGCTGAATGAAATTTGGGTTTGCATTGTTGTAGAAGTCCGGTGGAGTGTAGCCCATTGGAGAATAAATAGAAGAAGCATAACATGTAGAAGATGAGTGTCCAAGTAACCCACATGCATCACAAATATTGTTGGTTGTTTGAATTAGTTGTGTGCTTAGATTCTCAAACCTTTGTGACAAAGTGTCTAGCCTTGTTGCAATCAAGTCTATAGCATCAACCATGTGATCTTCCACTTGCATTTCAGAAGTAGTATGTGAAAAGGATGGGTGGTAGCTTGTAGCCAGAATCCGTTGGAAATGATTTTCTGCCATATCTTCAATAATAGCATAGGCTTCTCCATAAGATTTATTCATTAGAGCTCCATTTGCAGTTGCATCAATAGACATCCTTGTATTATAGCACAAACCATTATAGAAAGATTGCGATAGAAGCCAATTGCTTAGACCGTGATGTGGAAAAAGATGTTGAAGATCTTTGAACCTCTCCCATGTATCATACAAGGTCTCTCCATCCCTTTGAGAATAATTGATGAGTTGACTCCTTAGCTGCAAAGTTTTGCTAGGTGGAAAATATCTTGCCAAAAAGACCTTTAGAAGCTCCTCCCAAGTGTCGATTGACTTCTTTGGCAAAGTATAGAGCCATGCCTTGGCTCTATCTATAAGAGAGAATGGAAAAAGGATTAGGCATATCCCATCAGTAGGAACGCCATATATCTTTATGGTGCTTAGCAACTGCAGAAATTCAGCAATGTGGAGGTTTGGATCCTCCATTGGTGTCCCTCCAAATGCATTCAGCTGTAGCAATTGTATGATGGATGGGCTGATAGAAAACTCCTATGCCTCAAATTCTAAAATATTAATAGGCCCACTCATGTGCATTGCAGTTGTACCAAAGTAGTCCTTAAGAAGAAGGTCATCCTCCTTGACTAGTTCTTCATGTGAATCTGGAAGATTAGGTGGACATGGCGTAGGTGGTGGTGGTGTATGTGGTATGGATGAAGGTGGTGGATATGAGGGTGTGGAAGAATGTGGTATGGGTGTTGGTGATGAATTAGGTGTGAATGATGGTGATGTGGATGAAGGATGCATGGGTGAATGTCGTTTGGATGATGGTGACATGGATGATGGTTGTGTGGGTTGTGATTCCTCCATACATGTTTGGGTTTCACTCCTTCTTGCTCCATGAGGGCTGCAAATGATGTGTTCATTTTTTGAATGTAGAGATATGCATGGTTCAAGGATCTTTTTATGAACACCCCATATGCTCCTGCAAATAAACAAGGTGAGTGAGATACAAAAACAAACATGGAAGATAAAACAAATTATGATGATCATGATGAATTATGATTTATGGATATGATGGTGGATATGAAGGTTGTGATCTAGTATCATTTACTTATCAACAACTCTTACTCTAACAGGAATACCGATGCTCCCCGGCAAAGGCGCCAAAAACTTGTTGGTTATTTACACTAACGAGTTTCAGTCATTAAGAATGATCTTTTACTCAACTAGATATATCCCGTAAGCATATGAGAGTAGTTGTAGTCGAGGTCGAACACAAGGAGCGTTGGTTAGTTAGGCGCAAGAGTTATGATTTTTAATAATCTAGATTGTTGTACACAAGGTGATTGGATTAGAACAACTAAATTATAGATTTAAAACAAAATAGTAAATTATCACTTAAGAATGGTTAAGATTTAGATTTGGAAGGATCTTAGACTTGGGATTTCACTATCACATCATAGCTTATATTAAATACGAATTTAAACATGTTAATTAACTTGCAAAGGAGGTTTGTAGTCATTACTCACCTCCTGGTGAAGTGAAGACGATTTTAACTCCATACATCACTCTCGTGTATGTATTTCATTTCAAATCACAAACCTTGCTCCTCAACATAATCCCAGCCACTCTCGCGGTCAAGGACAAGTTGCCAAAAGAGTAACTCCATACTCTCAAACACATCTTCTCAGATTATGAAAGAAAGTATAAAACATGCAAGTATGATGGCCAATCACACAAACAAGCATTTTAGATCTGAAACAACTCTTGGAACATGCAAGAAACTAACATTTAGTACGAAATTCATATGCTCATACAAGCTATGACATGGAAGTTTCTCTCCCATGTCCAAGATTCGGATTCTACTCATCCATGATCATGTATTGCAGAAATGCTACAGAATTTTTAGAGTTTAACATGGTTTAGAGAAGGAAAAGCTAGGAGAATTGAAAGTGTAACCCAAGAGAAGTAGAATTCCATCTTGGGGACGAAATTCCACTCCTAAAGCTGCTCCAAAATGGACTGGCTCCTCTCCCGAGAAGCTGCACGAAGTTGGGGAAGCTTGGCTGCACCTTGGAGAAGACAATGGAGAAGAAGAGAAGAAGAAATGGACTCCTTTCCCAAGAAACCACCCTTGATCTCCTCAAAATCTCCCTCCTCTGCTCTAGGCTTGCTCTGGGATGAGGAAACATTCATAAATGACCGGGCATAACCGCCCATTAAGTTCCCACTTCGTTTTAAACAAAAACTCGTATTTTACAAAATGCTGAAACTGCCAGGTGCACGGCGTGCACCTTGGAAATGCACGCCGTGCAACTTTCCAGAAACTTTCAGTTCGCTCCAGAATACACTGTGCACGGCGTGCACTTTGGAAATGCACGCCGTGCAACTATCCAAAAACTTTTGGCTCCCAGGTGCACTCCGTGCAACTTTCCAGAAACTTTTATCTGCCTGAAATTCCCAGGTGCACGGCGTGCACTTCGCTGTTCTGGGCTGATGTGTATTTTGTTCATAACTTTCAGTGTGTAGGTCCGATTTACATGCCGTAAAAAGTGGTATTTGCATAGTTTCGAACCCCAAATCATGTAGATACTTGAGGAGTGATCCAATAAGAGATAATATGATATATTCCTCATCATTTCATTGCAAAATATAGTACCTACAATCCAAACCATGAGACAAGTAAGAATAGCTAAAAATATAGAATCTAGCATGAATGAGAGTGATAATTGAGTCAAAACAACATGGATATGCAACCAAACATGATCCAAAAGATGATATAATTTGTGTACATCAATGATCATTAGTGATGGGGGCACCCACTTCACGAATCGGAAATTCGCTGCATTCTTGAGAAAATATTGGGTTAAACACAATGTAGGTACCCCGTATCACCCGTAAACACAAGGTCAGGTGGAAGTGTCGAACAGGGAAATTAAGAAGATCCTGGAGCAAATAATGGCCTCGTAAAGGAAGAATTGGAGTGTGTTGCTACCGGATGCACTATGGACATACAGGACCGCATCTAAAACACCTATAGGCACTACGCCTTTTAGGTTGGTGAATGGATGGGCCTACCATTTGCCGGTAGAATTGGAGCACAAAGTGCATTGGGCGTTAAGGAAATTAAATTTGAGAATGGATGAGGTAGAAAGAAAGCGAATGTTAGAGCTCAATGAGCTAGACGAGCTAAGGATGAATGCCTATAAGAACTCAAGTATCTATAAGGAGCGGACAAAGCAAATCCATGATCGCTAAATTCAGCTACGAGTGTTCAAAAAGGGTGTGTAAACATTCGGGCCCACTGCCCAAGGCTCTAGTAGAGTTTCAGGAATGATGACTGTCCCCACTGACCACCACTAGCCTTAACTACGTGCTTTGCCCTCACTCACGCACATGCTAGTATCAACTTCCTTATAGGTCACCCATCCCAGTACTACTCCAAGCTGAGTACACTTAACTATGGAGTTGTTTAGTGATGGGTTCCCAGAAAAGGAGGTACGCCTTGGTGATATGTGTAGTCCAATCATTCCTTTTAAGATCTTTTCATCTGAGGCCTCAAATCTTGGGATATTACAATCTCCCCCACTTAGACTCTTGATGTCCTCATCAAGGATCAACTATAAGACCTCATAATATCTTCCCCATTTCAGTACAGACCCCCAATGGCCCATGGACACTCAGCTCCCGATCACGGAATACCAGCGCAAGGGTGGCTATGTCAACCATGGACAGCCCTTTCCTACATGCCTGGCCCGCACGACTCAAGACTGGCATGCCATGCCCATGTGGGCCCCACCTACTGGAGGGGTTATGGCTCTGATACCATTTGTAAAGATCAAGTCTCTACTAAAAATCATGGCAAACAAAAACACCAATTGTGTGGCAACGGAAGAAATAAAATTTGACTTTATTCAAAATGTATAAAGAGTACATTATAAAATTTTCCCAAATGGGAGTGCAACTTTATAGAAGCATAGGATCTAGGTAGAGGAAGACTTAAACTAATACAACTTGTCTCCACAAACAACATAACAAAAGTTTATGCAACTAGTCCAAACTATCTATATGTGTAAGATCTCCTTAGCCTTAGGCAGGTTCACCAGGCTTCCATGCGCACTCTGATCCTAGCTTGGATGGTTGGGGTCATCCAGCAAGAGAAAGATAAAGGTATGTGTTATTCAAGAGAAATAGGACAATTAAATAATCTAAAGCATTGCAATATAAAAGATTCTCCACACTAAGAGATTTTAAAAGAAATGAGGCAAGTTTAAGAATAAGAGAGAGAAGACTACCATAATCAATCACCACAAAAATAATCACATAGCATGAATATATTAAGACACAAAGTCATCTCAATGTTGGGTGAGACACCTACCGGACCTCACCAAGTGGCAGGGAGACTAAAACCCCAGTGCCTAATATAAAATGGTAGGGGGACTAAAACCCCAGTGCCCGACAGGAGGACTAAAACCTCAGTGCCTTATGGGTGGTTTGTACACATGTACACTACATTGTCATTTGGCCTAAAATACATCATGCTTAATAGTTCACTTGTCAGTAGTGAACATATATAGGTAACATTTGCATCGTAGCATTTGGGAATAAAACCCATGAAATAAAGGAGCCAACAAAGGCAACAACAATATACAATATTTCCAAGTAAATGAGCCAACCTAAGTGGTAGTAAGATTCACATACTTCAACTAGATGAGCCACAATGGCCTTAGAAGCATAAAATAAGTAAAGAGCCAATAAAGGCAATTAGAAGGATAACAAGGCTAGCACATAATGAAGGTAGGGTTGGACAAGACCCAACTGAAGGATTAGGATTGTTTGCACATAGATTTCACAAACATACATTCCACATATATAATAGGAATCACATACACCAATAGGTTTTCACATATGAAATAGGCTTCACATACCTGATTCATTACCATTACTTTCACCAATCATATTGTTTTCACTTCCATTTTTCCCTAGTTATAAACATTACACATGTATTAGTATATATTAAGGCATAAAGCATAGGAAAAACCCTAATTTTGAAACTTATTTTCAAAACCACGATTTAAGGCTCAAAACCTAGTCCAAACGATTAATCACATTCTCCTGATTAAGAAAACATATTTTATTTCCCAATTTGGAGTTAAAATGAATTAATTATACATTCTAGATCATTTAATATAATCAAATAGGTATCCAAAGAAAACTTCGAAAAAGGAATCATAATTGGGACTCAAGCACCATAAAATCAGATTCTACATGAAAAATCCTTTCCAATGACTATTTATTTGCATTTTTCTGACCATGGATCGATTTACTATGAATTAAGTAAAATCAACCAATCAGAATGCAAGAAAACCAAAGCGTGACAGTAATTTAAATGAAAATGTAAATTAATGTAAATAGTAGTGAAATGACAAAACTGCCCATGTGTTTAAACTGAAATCAACTAACATATCGGGGGCACAAGGGACATTACAAAATCAAACATTCTCGACTGTGAAAAACAAAAGAAATGGCAAAAAGATAGAAATTCCCATGCGAATATGATAGTTGAATTGAAGCAGTGGGGACTCCAGGGTCATTAGACCTCTTGGATTGTTGCTGCTCGAATCCATGGATTTCGAGCATAGCCTGGAGCTCAGGGCTCCAATGCTCGAATCGCAACCATGATGAGAGAAGACAGAAGCAAATCTGGAATAGATTCCATGAGATCTCTCGGTCGTAGCGACCTACTGGACCAACACCCGCGCACCTGAGAGCAAAGAAACCAGGCTCAACATGCTCGAAAACAGGGGAGCAAGACGGGGATCAAAAACCGAGTATAGGGGCCGAGAAATGCAAAACCAAGGATCATGAATCGAACATTGGTGCACAGAGAGGTCGAATCCAGTCTCGACGAGGGCGCTGGAGCTTCAAAAACCCAAAACCTATGTGGAGGCGGCGGAGGTCTGAACCAGGATATATGCTCCAATGTTTGGGGCACCCTCGCGCCAAGAAGAGGGTACAAGAGGTAAGGATG
This sequence comes from Alisma plantago-aquatica, assembly GCA_963693085.1. Lineage (NCBI taxonomy): Eukaryota > Viridiplantae > Streptophyta > Magnoliopsida > Alismatales > Alismataceae > Alisma > Alisma plantago-aquatica. The sequence continues at coordinate 1,004,805,166 of OY856411.1, read as the reverse complement.
AAGGTCTTAGATGTTCATCGAGTATCCAATTGATCCTAATATGGCTGGAGATGTGAGGGAGTGGCCAAGGTCGTCGGAGATGCACTTTGAGTAGGTCGGGGTGACTGAGGGCAGGCTAGGGCTAATTGAGCGTGGAGGAGTGATGTGCGGGGGCTGAGGATGGTTTTCCCGGCCTTAAGTAGGTAAGAGGGGAACTCTACCCTGCTCTATAATCTCTCTTCGAAGAAGAGGCGAAGAGCCCAAATGGGCATTTCATTCTCAATGAAGGAGGGTATACGAGTAAACACTATTTGGATGTGTCTTTGCGAGATGAGTTCATTGGTCAAGGAATTGTATTAAAAGGTTCACTGTGGAGGGAGAACGACCTCGAGCATCCCAAGGGGTCGGGCTGTCGAACGGTTGGAGGAAGGAGACAAATCCCAAGCTGTTGGATCAAGGATTTATCTAATCAGATCCGTCGGATGGCGTTGAAGGGCCGCGTAACAGAGAAATGAATCGAAACTATAGCGTTACAAAATGAAATGCATGATATTCAATTAGGAACTTTAGTCACACTTTACTCCAACTCATAAATCTGATTTGAAGGGTCAAATGAAGTCCAAAAGGCACCAAATTTTAACCACATGCACAAATTAATGTGTAGAATCATGCTATGCAATTAGATTCTCGTTTCACCCATTATTTGGCCCTTAATTACTACAATGCTCATGAAAGTGTATATTAATATATTAGAATGAATGAGTTATATGAAAATACTTCTTTTAATGGATTGTATGAGTGAATTTCGAGATATCCATCCATTATTAACTTTAAGAACAAAAACTCACCATCGTATTCTATTTATATATATTATTATCATTTTTTAGGAGAGAGAAGGAAATTAGGTTAATTACACCCATAATTAATTACATTACATATTTTTTCTCATATCTTATCCAAAAAGATATAAGAGCTCCAAATTAACATTATCCACTTATTATCTCTCATAAAACTCCATTTTGCATTATTAGTCCTTAATTATTACCTTAAGTGGGTTATTTGTGCAAACACCCCTTTATTACCATAAATGGGGGTAAAATGGAATTTCACCATCATTAATGCTCAAATTGCACATAGAGTCCAAAAACGATTCAAAAGGTGGGAAATTTATGAAAAAGATCCAAATGGACTAGAAGAGAAAGAAAAGCTCAAAAGTGGGTAAATTGCAGGAAAGACTCTAGATTTCAGTATGTTACAGGGTGAGAGGGTGCTTTTGTTCAATTCAAGGTTAAAGTTGCATCCTGGCAAATTACGATCCCACTAGAGTGGACCGTTTGTGGTAGAGGAGGTGCGACCCCATCATGCTATCATGGTTAAGGATGGTGATAGAACATTCTTAGTGAATGGTCAAAGATTGAAGCACTATTATGGGGAGGACTATACCAGAAAGGTGCATGAGGTTAAACTCATGGCGCTAAGGAAGAATGAACAACTTGATTCCGTCTAGCCTAAGATGTTAAAGTAGGGTGCCTGTTGGGAGGCAACCCAGCCATTGGTAGATTTCATTTCCATTTACTTCAGTAGTTTTGGTTAATTTCATTTTTAGTGTAAAAATGATACCTTGATGTGTGTGTTAAGTGTACAGGACTGCTTGGGTGTCGATACCATCGACCCTTGTGTCGATGGTAGTGACGAGGGTGCAGGGTGACAACTACAAAAAATTTTCTTCGTCGATACTATCGATGGCCTCGTCGATAGTATCGACCACCCAGTAGGAGAACTGACTCAAATTCTGGAGCACGTCGATAGCATCGACCTCCTAGTCGATGCTCGCGATATCTCTGGAGATATTTAGATGAATCTTTTCCAGTGAAGTCGATGCCATCGACATCTATGTCAATGGTATCGACACAGCTTTAGGGGAATCCACCGCTAAGGCCTCACGAGGATAATGGATGCATACAGAAGTCGATGCCATCGACGCTATGTCGATGGTATCGATGGGCCACGTTAGCAATCCGCGAGACGCCATCAACAAAGCACGCCAAATCTGGAGGTCGATCTGTGGGATGGGTCGATACCATTGACCCCTATTGATAGTATTGACGCATCACCGATCCAGGCCCCCACATCCAGCAATCGACGACCATCGATGGCAGCGAAGGACGGATTGTGCTACATCTGTCGATAGCATTGACACCCCCGTCGATGGTATCGATGGGGTACCAGGGGTGCCGACCTCATCTATAAAAGGAAGGGTTGTATTTCATTTTTATTCACACCTTCAGAGTATTCTTCATCAACCTCGACATTGAGCATTGACGAGCATACGGAGACCTTGACTGAGCATCCAGTGAGCTACACATCTTCCCCAGTTCGTCATCGACTGCGGAGATCATCTTCTCCGACCTTCACTGAGCTCCTTTTCTCTATCTTTTGTCTGTTCATCATGGTGAGACATGGAGCATCATCTTCCTCGTGCACTGCTCAAATGGAGATTGAGACATTTGTACCACCACTGCCAGGATCCATTCCCCGTCTGAGTATTGCACATCCCACGATGGACATGAAGAAGATCTTTGACGAGTTAATGAAGCGGTCAATCGAGCCCACTCGTTATGTTGATCGGGCCCTGATCTGAGACCTGGGATTTGAGGACAACCTCAACTATGTCCTCCATGGCCAAGTTGGGAGGTTGACATATGCGGCGGAACAAGTCCCCTATCACGTTGAGAGCCATCCTTTCTTTGGTGAGTGGCCGACATACAAGGAACTCATGGTAGAGTTCATGGAATCTCTCGACATTTGTGTCGTGCCCAACGACCTCATCGCCACCGACCATGAATGGATCAGGGGTCGAGTCTCCTTTTGGCTATTCAACTGCAACTAATCCATCATGCTTGAACAGTTCAACTCAGTCTACAACTGGTGGCATTCCCTTGAGCAGTACAAACAACTGGACAATTGGGCCGACTATGACGAGATGTTCTCACAGTTGGTGACCGCGCTGGCAGGCAAGACGCTTAGCTACCACAATGCATTCATCGCCGACTTCGAGCACCCATTCATGTGGATTCTTCACCGTATGTTGTGTATTACTTTCTTTGCTCGTGGTGAATTATCATTGAGCAAGTTCCAGGAGACAGACTTGTTTTTCCTCTACAAGATTCTGAAGAGGGAAAAGCTTAAATGGGGTGCATTTTTCTTGACGCTCATGATGGCAGTGAAGAGGAGCACCATACGAGCCCCTATTCACTTCGGGGGGCTTATCATGCCACTAACCCTCTACCTTGGGCTAGACCTGTCCACACTCCCTCCACTGGTTAGCCGGAACCCCGTCAATCTGGCCCATTTCCACTGCTCCAATCTTCTTACACTCTATGATGGTGTGGTATATGCTCATTGCCACATTAACAAAGAGTATCAGGAGCACGTACTACCAGACCCCGTCTTCAACCTCCAGCCAGGCTAGCACTTTTGGTGGCCTATCATTGCTATTGAGGATTCTGAGGAAGAAAAGGACGCGGGAGACGATGATGATGCGGGAAATGATGGTGAGGAGGAAGAGGAGGCTTTCACACCTCTTCAGTCATGAGTAGCTCTGAGGAAGCATCCCTGTTTCTACTTGGGAGCTTCATCATCTTCCCAGCCACTGCTACTATAGCCCTCCCATGACGGAGATGACCCCTATTCTATACAAGGGATGTATACCATGATCCAGTCTATCCAAGAGTCCCAGCAGACCATCCAGTAGTCCCACCAGATAGCTTTTGCAGGGATCCAGGATACACAGAATAGGTTGTATGAAAATCAGAAGGCGATCTTTGAGAATGAACGCCAGCTATTCTCCAACCAGTAGTAGGTATACGACCGGTTGGGGAGGATAGAGCAGCAACAGCAGCCTTTCTATGATCATTACTAGAGCCAAGGCTACTTCAGGGGATATCTACAGCCACCGCCCATGCCACCTTATGATCCAAGCTTTCAGGGGCAATATCTAGATTGGAATCCCCATACCCAGCAGTACCCGCCATTTCTGCCACCACCACAGTAGTAGGGTATCACTATTCCACCCTTTGAGGTTGCTTTTGACTATGAGGCCATAGTCAGATTCAAGCTTGGGGGGAGATGGAACAGTTTCTATCCTAGTTTTTATTTTTATTTTCTTTTCTTTTAGTATCGTTCTTAGTTTTTGCAGTTTTTTTAGTATTGCTTATTGTTTACAGCTTTCTAGGATCCACAGTCTATCTAGTGTAATCTGTGGATGTCTAATATAAATTCATGTCGTCTCTATGTTTGTCATATGGGGGAAATTTGAAATTTGAGCATAATTAAAAAATTTCCAAGGAATTATAAGTTGGACTTGTTTGAATTTGAGCACATAACTTATGAAAATCATTGGGGAGGTCAACTTTGAAACATATGATCATAATTGTACATCCTTATGGTTCAAGAAATATGGATGGAATTGGATGTTGAGCCTAAATTAACCAAACGATAATGAGACTTTAATCATAAGTGAGAGAGAGAAACTCATTGATTGATTGGTACACATGTCAGTAAGGAGGGACATATAATCTTTTCTAATGGTTTTTTTCAATTAGTCTTGTGATCTGTCCACCCCACTTCATTCACACTCCACCATAAGAATTGAGAGCACATTATAGTTTTTCATTTTTTTATTGCATGCCATTTAGATAGGATCGCATTATAGCTAGATTTTGCATTAAAAAAATAATGAAAAATGAAAAGAGATTTGTATATTAGTCATGCATGTACACATTCTCAAGTGCATGCCATGGTAGTTGCATTATTACTTTCATTTAGTTGCATTTTGCATACTCTTGAGCATATAGGACATTATGTGCCTTACTTATTATGAAAAATAAGAAATGTGGGGAACTTGTTCTATACTCTTTGAGAAGTAATTGTAATGCACCAATTATGGTAGTTATGTGAAAATAAGCCTAATATATATATATATATATATATAGTGTAAATGTTTTTCCAGTCAAAATTGAAAAGAAGAATGGCTTGAAAAAAAAAGAGAAAAAAAGTTTTAAGCAGAAATTAGAGGGAGAAAAGAACTTGTTCCACCTGCATAAAAGGAAGAATAAGCACATGATGTAGTTTGGTAGACATTCCATCTCACATTGAAATGGAATAGTAGAGCATGCATCATTCCACCTAAAATGTAGGCATTAGGTCATTTCCATATGCATATGCATCATTTAGGTCATTTTTATTGTTTATTGCATGATGAACTGTATTGTGCTTCTTTTTCTATATAAGCCGTCCATTCCATCCACCCATTGCTCAAAATGGTAGGCCACCCATGATTGTCTCCTCATTTTTTTATATCAGGAGATCTGCTTCCATGTAGATGGTAGTTAGGATATGAGCAACGTAGATAGGAGATCACAAGATGCACCAAGCATGAACTGGAAGAATTTATTATATCAACTGCCTTATTTGATATTGTTTGTTGGTCTTGGGGTGGGCATATCTCATGGACGATAATTGTCACCTTTAGGGTAGTTATCGTTCCGTGGTTAGTGAGGGACGGTATGTGCATGCCTGGTGGGAATCATAAAGTGATGTCTTTTATGCTAGTATGTTCTTTAGTTGACCCTCGAAATTATATTTTGTAGTTTTGTTGCTCGAGGACAGGCAAAGTTCAAGCTTAGGGGATTTGATGAAAGGGTTTTGAGTCACTTTTATAGGCTATTTTTATATGTGTTTTATTCGTTTATTGGTCATTTTCATGGTTAATATCGCATGATTCATTTCTTTAAGCCTATAATCTCGCCATGCATCAAATTTACCTTGTTTTATATTATTTGGTATAAATGATCATATTTCTCAGAGTTTAGTTGAGATTATCTTTGAATTTTAGGAAATTCACATATATGCAGCCATCGATACCATCGACGACTGTCGATACTATCGAGATGGCCACAGTGAGGTAGCTGGAAAGAGCAGAATGGGTCGTTACCATCGACCCCAAAGTCGATGGTAGAGAGATGTCTTCAGCGAGCCAAACATCCACATGACGATACCATCGACGTAGGTTGTCGATAGTATTGACGTGACATCAAAGCAAACCCCCAGAAAAGGAAAGGACCGCCGATACTATAGCGGGTTGTGGTAACAATTATCGTTGGTTCAAAGTTACATCTCTCACTAGGACATGGGTCTCACCTCGTGGTCACCATATCTTTTCAAGGGGTCGTCAGCGATGTGGTTAGGACCATGCGGTGGAGGAAGAGAAGCTTGTAGATTAGTAGCCTCAGAAGGTTGGATAGATGCTAGTTTTGTAGAAGAGTCCTAGTGTTGTCCCTATACTCTTAGGTCTGGGAAGGGATGTGTTTTGTAGATGATGTATATAGAGACATGTTTTGGCAGTATGTCGTAGCTTGTCTCTATGTGGCATGTACATGTGGAACATGATCTATGTTGTATACATGTTTTGGAAGATGTCCACTGAAGAGATGTAAATATTTATTATGATATGTAATGTGATACAGGTTGTTGGACCTTTGTGTAATTTGTTTCCACACATGATATTAATATGAGATCAATTTTAATTTTCCTACTTTTTTGGGTAAGAAGGTTGTTATTTATTGATCGTGTGTTTTGTTTTGAGTAATCTCATTTGTGTGGTGTCAGGGTGTCACATGTTACAATATGATAACAATCCTTCTCAAAACATGAGATTTGATATTAGAGATAAACTCAATGTTAGAAAAAAACTTAGTCACAGACTTACTTAAATTCCTCTTCCATAGTTTAGTTTCCTGTAAGATGAAACTTCTGCTACCCACTCTCTACAACTCAACCTGAACACTCTAAATTTTATTAATAATGCCCACCACATTCTAGGAGGATATTTTAAGAGATGAAAACATTTAATCACATGTGACATTGAGATGGCGGCCTCAACACTTACATCAATATTTCTAGGTTACTCAGTAGAGAAAACATAGAGTTAATAACTCTTAAGGGAATTAATCACCTTAGTTTTCAGATAGACAACCGGTGTAGAATTCAGTATTAGAGATGACTTAGGAATCACAATAGGACCATTCACAAAAGAAAGAGACAAGTCATCGACCACTTGAACAAGAGTAGATAGGATGGAACTTGAGCCTAAAGGGTCAATAGAATCCAAGATTAATGAAGTTTTTGGAATCAAAGAAGTCCCAGGACTGGTCAAGGAACTACCAGAAACATTAAAACCATAGGAACCAGTGCCACCTGAAGGAACTTCTTGTTGATGATGAGCCTTATCAGACAAACTCAGAGAGTGAGAAATAGGGCAACACAAATCTTCATGTCTGAATAGCTTACATCTTTCACATACAGTTGGAAGCCATTCATACTCAATAAAAAATTAGATATTGTCATCATCACCTTGCAATTCAATAAATGAAGGGAACTTGGACATCGAGTTGAATAGTACTTGAACCTGAACATATTCCAATTGATACAGTTCTTAGTAGATATGTCTGTACTCATAGGGTGATCCAAAAAGGTACCAATGTGTTCAAACATTCTTACATCCCAAAGCTCAAGAAGAAGGCCTAACAGACTAATCCAGATCGGAACACTCTTAAGATCAATCTTTGAGATGGGGAGGCATGTGCGCAATATCATAAGAACCGGTGGAAAGTGTTTCACAAACCAAGGCCGCTTTTCCATAGCAAATTGCATATCAGGGGGATTTGAAAATCTAAAGATGAATAAACCATTTGGCCTAGGAATATACTCAACATTCTCTTCTAGATCTGAGACATTGAAAAGGTGTTGATGAAGCAACAAAGGATCCAGGATGAAATCAACAACATAACCAAAAAGGAAAAATCTCCATCTAGTCGCATTCTCAGAAGCTGAAGTGATTAGGAAGATAATACAACCCTCTTTGATGGTAATCTCAGTATGGTAGAGAGGTGAGGCATTCTTTCTTAATACTTGAAAAACTTTGAACCAATCTTTAGGGGAGTCAGGATAAGTTGTGGATTTATCTTCTAAAGATTTAGCCTTCCAGATCTGAAGATTCTCCCCCAAAGGAGGCCGGTGGCACTTCATCTCCTTTCCAATATCCACACTGGAGGGTATCATTATGCCACTAATGAATTTGTTATATGGTTATAAATATAATTCCCAACTTAGTAAATTCGGTTACTTTGTGATATAAAGTGATAATGTTAATTAGTGATGAATATAGATATACTAAAATAGATTTGTTCAATGATAATTTTATATTAGGATTTCTCATTCATAAATATGATAATAAAGATATGTAACCTAATATACTTTATCATTATGATCTTGAGTTTCATAATCAAACCTAGTTGCTATTAGTGACATAAAGTTCTTAACTTGATAATTAAGGTTTTGTTTGATGTCAAGCTAAGGTTTTCAACCGATTTGACACATGATAAGATAAAATTAGGGTTTCAAGTCTAATCCTAATAGACAACACTAAGATAATCCTTGAACCTGATCTAAGCCACGTTAGGCCTAATTAAAATGAATTGAATGAATGGTGACTCTTTAGGGTTTAAATATATGTAGATTGAATGTTGGTTGATTGCTTGGATTGATCTTTTCTTGCTTGGGTCTACATATACTTGAAGCATACTGCATGGTTCTACATAAGGTATGTGATTAATAATGAATAACTGCATTATTTATGCTTTTTTGGATGATTTTTGAAGTATTAATTTGATGAATAAATTGTTGTATGCCTATTTAATTCAGTTTTTTATAATGCCATCATGAATAGAGCATAAAGTATAGAATTTTCTAAACCTTGGGTTTCACTGATCAAGGGGTAATACACATAAGTTCAATGATTACACCAGAGATGGGATACCAAGCATGGGTTAGAATATGCAAAGAAAATGCTAGTTCATATGTGCAAGTATTTGATTGATACAATATATATTGTTATTATACTTGCACACATTTAGGTTGCACCATGTACACAATATAAAGATATATTGATTTTGTATTTGTTTGCCACCATTTTAGGTAGCTTCCACATATAAAGTGATGAATACATGGTGATTCATATGAAATCATTTGAAGATGTTAAAGCTAAGTCAAGGAGGATTAGCTAGATAGTTTTAATATCTCTCTTATTCTCATCTATGTACAAGTTAGTTCTAGAAATATTCATGTAACTCCGTTTAAGGAGTCCATTCAAATATATGTATTTGCACAAGTTTAAATAAATGGAAATTATTTATATTGTTTATTATATGCTAAATCTGATCCAAGAAAATTTAGGTAATGATCCTCAACTTTAAGCTCTTCTCTTAATCTAGGGACACTCAAAGGTGGGGGTTGTTACAACATGCTTGTGGTAGGGCCCCTCTCCAACTCCTATAAAACATAGATGAAGGGGCATGATGAATACCATTAAAGTGTTGGTCAACTCTGTCTTGACAATGCAGACTGGCAGAAGTTCTACTTCTTGCCACAAGAACATGGGGTGAAGGTTACTAAATCTGCAATCACAAAAGTGCTGAAAGAAGCAAGAGAATAGAAGGGGAAAATGAGGGTGCTTGTAGCCTTGAAAATATTAGAAAAAAAGTATGAAATATGAAGGGTAAAGGTATCTAAGACAACGAGGTAGTCTTATAGGCATGAGAGGGATGGTCTAGGGCTAAATATTGTCGAGAGATTTCCTCCTCATCAGAATGAGAGTAGGATGAAAATAAGGTTTAATTCTCCATTCTCTAGAATCCATTCCAATCTAAACTTGTGAGAGGAAAGATTATAAGGATGATATAATTTAATGGGATAGGAAAAGTAGGCTGATGAGGCTTAGAGACACAAAAATCACAAAGACTGGTCTATATTCCTCCTCCTACCAATTGTGAGAGGTAGGAGATTACTTGGGTGCCCTTATATAGGGCCTCGATGCATGATAAGGGCTCGTATTGATCGCCCACTTATCCAATAGATTGGTGACATGTCAAAATTATAATTAAACTCAGTTAGAAAAGGTGTTTTCTCTGTATTTTCTCTAGAAATTCATAGTAATTAGAGGAAAAGTCCATTTGAGTTGAAATCTGGACCGTCTGTTCATGATAAAGTGTAGAACACATATAAAATTTTTGGAAGACAAAAATTTATAATAGATTTAAATTCATTCAACTTAAATGCTAACCCTCATTAGGTTATGTTTTGATGTTAAAATCACACATTATTTGAAATAATACATCATACTTTTAGTTTGACTTCTCAAATGATCAAATATTCATTAAATGATGAAGTAGGGTTGGTTCATGCAAGATTATATATTAAGAAGGGAAAAAACTAGATTGAGAAATCAATAGTGGAAATACACTCCATCACTTCCTTCCACTCTTGAAAGGGTCTTGTCACCAAAATTCAATTAATCTTCAACCATTTAGGGAAGTATACAACCCATCTCATCCCTTATTTCTCGATATACATGATAACTAATATAATGAAACTAGCCAGTCTCATATTCAACTATATTGGTAGACTCTAAATTACTATTTTAAACAATTTTTTTGTTGCTAGTCTAATCTCTATGCATTATACATCCTCTTTACCCCCATATTCATGGATCTAATTGTATATCTCTATTTACAATTCATTTGATTCTACAAGTGTCATCCGATAGGTTACTTAAGAAATTAGGGTGGCACCAGGTACAACATATGTGGAGAACTCTAGCTTGCATAGTAATTCTAGGTACTATATCACCTCTTCCCTATTTTCTATGGTTCCCAATTGAGGTAGGTGATTATATGCGACTATAGGGCTTGAACACGAATGGATCTTTTGAATTTATAAGGGAACTAGTCTAACATGCTCGCTTGGACTATCCACACTTCACTCGCAAGCGCACAGGGTCGTGTCATAGTACTATCAAGTGGCAATATAAGGGTCAATCTGTAGGGAGAGAGGGGGTAATAGAGCAAGGTTAGGGCAAGTTACGTTCCTAATGCAGAGAGTAAGGTTTTTAGGGTTTGTTGATAGGTTCAATTGATTATACTAATGATGCAAGCAATTGAAATCAAGAAAGGAAACTAGACTAGAAGAAACCCTAAGTTAACCCTAATCAAGTAGTTCTAATTAATAAAGGAGACAACTAATTAAGAAAGAGCAAGAGGCTACAACTAAGTTACACTATTGGAGTCATTTAAGTACTAGAGCAATTAATGACCTAGGTTACCACTAACAAGAAAGATTAACACTAGAAAGCCCAAGAGAGAACTAACTACTCCAGCAAGGTCTAACTATCCAAATTTAAGCAATTGACTAAGAGGCAATGAAAGCAATTTACTAAACTAGCATAAGCAAGCTAAGCAAACAAGATGGGTTTTAGCAAGATATCGGGAGAGTGAGTTGTTTGGGGGAATGTCACAAGAATCCAAGTCGAGGGTTGATATAACATGCAAATCATATATTTTCATTCTAGGTTTCCAAACCAAACAATATAGTCAAATGCAATGAAATAACCCTATACTATTGGTTGGCCATGGATAGAATAGAGTGTGGGAGGGGAACTACACCCTTTCATCCCTTATCTAGCCTTACGAGGCTCAATTGGACCAAGATCTAGGTGGGACTTCTATTGGATTCAACAAATCTAGGTTTCTAGCGTAAGGGTTATTAGGGACATTGAGAGCCAAGGGTAGGAAGGAGGAGTAGACATGAGGGTGTTTTGCCTCATGTTGCTTACCATTTAGCCTTTAGAAAACTCTAGGAAATTGCACTAGTCACTCTTGCACTAGCTACTTAGATCTCACACTAAGTTGTAGGAGAAGAAATTTGTAGGTGGGAAGATAGGGTGCTAGCTAGGGATCTACTAGTTGGACCTAGAAGCAATTCCTAAAATAGCCACATACAATTCATTTTCCCTGGAGTCTAAGTGTTTTCAGGCATCATACAACAAGCAATCCATGTTTATAAGAACAAATCACAAGTAAAATAATGGGAAATGGGATAAAAGCAAGAGACAATCATCCTAGAATTGAAATATGTTCATTACAAGTTATTTTTCCCCAACATGGTATTAATGTAACATTTTATCCCCAAAACAACCCACCAAGGGGGCTTCGCTACTCAAAATCAAACAAAAGAGCAAAAAGGAAAGAAGAAAGTGGTAGAATGCCATGGAACTCATGGAAGCTTCTTCTCCTTCACCTCCTAGCTGCTATAGGTCGTGCTTCCTCCTTCTAGGTGGATTAATGGCATGGACATGTGGGGGATTGTGTTGGAAACCCTAGAAAAACTAGGGTTTTGGGGTAATGGAAGGTGGAAATGGAGTAATGGATGGAGGAAGGTAGGTAGAGCTCTTGAATGAAAAAGGGTTGCAATAAAAGCTCTAAGGAGGCTAACCTCATATCCCAGCCACCACCCATGTACATATAGGTGGACAGGAGGCACTAGGTCAAGTGGGGGTAGAATAGGAAATGCAGTGCAAGGGTTACATATGATTGTGATGGGAAACACACTCGTGGTGGGTAAGGGTCAGTGTGGTCATGGTGGAATGGAATGGGTGAGGTGGAAATTGGGAAAAGTTATATTAAAATTATGGGTTCTTGGAAGGTCGGTAGCACGATCATGGTGGGCATCACGACCATGGTGTAGGCTAGGTAGCACGGCCATGCTGGGTGATATGTGGCATGGTCGTTTTGCATAGCACGGTCATGTTGGGTGACATGTGTTGATGCACTATTTATTTTTCATTTTCACATGCTACTTTGTATTAATTTTGTGAACTTTTTGGTCAAATCTCATAATAATTGTGCATGATTTACTTTTATTATCATGTGATACTCATTTGCATCAAATATGCATAATTCTAATGTTTCCGAATGATTTAGTCTATTTCTAGAGCTTATGTTTGGATTTTATGCATTTCATGTGAATGTACAAGAATCTACATAGCTTGATTTTACTGACTTTGGAGTCAATGGTAACGACACATGCCTAGGTTGCAATAAAAGAAATTGAGAATACTCAGTAGTAACGATAAGATTGTTGATACTACCAATGATGTTACAATAATTGTGTCAAGGAATTTTGAAGCAACTCGATACTATTGACAGCCAGATCATTAGTACTGACAGCTTGATAGGTGGTCATGCAATTAGAGGAGTTGGTAGTACTAACACCCTATCGATAGTACTAATAGGTCGGGGTCAGGAAGATCTGAAGACTTTGTTTAATCCAATGGTTGAGGTTCTAACTCACCCTAAGTTATGCCTATGACTTAGGGGAAGTGCAGTCAGACCTAGGTATCTCATCTTTTTCCATTGTACAACAACTGAGAGTAAGAGGAGGAGATAACAAAGAAGAAGGTAATGTTCCGGACGATCCAGACACTTCTAGTAGACAGAATTGCAGCCGAAAGTAGAAAATCGGCACGTGCGCAAGAAGGGACCGTTTGAACCGTATACTGTAGGGGTTCTTCATGTTCTCTACATTTTTTTTCTTTTTCCTTTGATGTCTTTGACTATGGAAACCATGAGGAGATAATCCCCATGTTCCTTATGACCCAGGAGTAGCCTGATTATGCATTGTATTTCACTCTTATGTATTAATTCATCAATTTCTCTAAAATTCTAGATTTATTTCTATGTGAATCAATGAACTATCCATGCTTGATCACCATAGGTAGTACTTGAACTATTAATTACTTTGAAAAAGGAAAATTAATAGTCCAAACTTCATAGAAATACACGTTATACAAAATCCTTTAAGAAAGGTAGTTTAAAAACGTGAGGAGATTACCTAGAGTATTCAATAAAGCACCTATATAATAACACAATTGATGCGAGAGTGGGTTTCGTATTGGTCTAGGTAGTGAATTACATCATGAGAGTGGGTAATTCTCACTACAAGCTCTTAATCCAGAGTTAGGAGAGATTTTTATTAATGTATAAGGACTAAAGTGCAATGTTAACCGTGGTGAAACCAATATCCTAAGGAATTCACTAAGACTGTGAACAACAACCAAAAATTTAGATTTTTTTTAGATAATTAACCAAATCATTCAAATTTCTTCAGCCTAAGATGATCACACCAGTTAATATTGGTTACTAAAGTCACATTTTCCTGTGTTTGACATCCGGGCCTCATTGGCCTATATTACTACAATAGTGTATAGTTGCTTTTTGAGTGTATAGAAAATACCTATCAAGTTTTTGGCACTATTGCCAGAGAAACGGTAACTTTAGCACTACGAGTATTGTAGTCGGCCATTCTAGGCCAACCCTTTTATTTTTCTTTCATTCATTAAAAGTTGAATTTTAATATCTTTATTATTTTTACCATTAGTATAATGTCCTCATAACCATTTTTTATATTTGTAGATACTAGTGCATGGTGCATACCCGATCCCATGACTACAGAGAGTTGTCCCCACCAGGATTAGGTCAAGCACAACTCCTTCATAGAGAACAAGAGTATGGAAGATCAGTAGATAGATTTAATCAAAATCCACCACCTACACCTCCACTAGAAGGACTTGAGCCACCGGAGGAGCTTGAGCCATCAGAAATGGGTGACCCAGCAGAAGAAAAAAAGATCTGGGAAAGGATCAAGGCATCTTCTTCAACTGCTCAAAAAGGGCCAATCAAAAGACAAGCCATCAATATTGGCAGCTACCAGATTGATCTAGGGTTGGTGTCATTAATCAAATCATAGGCTTGTCATGGTCACAACTCTAAGGATCCAATGACACACATTAGCAATTTCATCTAAAGTTCTGATATGATCAAGATAGTTAGGGTGTTGGCTATTGTCATATACTTGAAGTTATTCCAATTATCATTGGCTGACACTACTAAGTCTTGGTTTCATAACTTGGATGATGAGTGCATTGAAACTTGGGGACAAATGATTGATGCTCTCTTCGAGATGCACTTCCCACCCCAGAAGATGAATGACCTGGTCAAGAAAATCCACAACTTCATACAACAAGTTGATGATTCATATACAGAGGCATAGGAGAGATTCCAGGACATGTTGTGGAAGGTCCCTCACCATGGCATCGATTTGTTAGGGTAAGAGAAGATTTCTGCTATGGTCTACATAAGGGAGAAAGGACTACACTTGATAGCGCATGAGCGGGCTTCTTCCTCAACAACAAGCCAACCCACTATCATGAAATATTGAAGAACATGTCTAAGAACCAGGCATTGGGAGAAGAGAGAGAGCACCCTACAACCCTTAAAAGTGATGGGGAGTCCAAAGTTATTTCATCCCTAAATGAGAAGTTGGACTTGATTTCTAAGAAGTTGTGTGTGAAAGATGGAAATTCTTCAGAAGGGGAAGATGAGGAGTGCAAGTTTGCACGACAGCAACAATAGTACAGGAATAATGACTACTCTTGAAGGAAGGATCCTAAGTTCTCTTAGAAGGATCCAAATAATTTCTAGCAAGACCCGTCTCAGGCATGGTAGAATAAGCCACAACAGGTTGGTTGTCAACAATAGAATAGGGGTCCCAGTGTAATAGACCGCATTGGAGAGATGCTCGAAAAGCTAGTAATACAAAATGAAGTGCTTATCTACCTGAATCAAAGAGAGCTATAGAACCAAGGATCCCATATCTACAATATAGAAACACAGATTTCTCAAATTGCAGTGGAAGTGACTTCCCTAAAAAATCCAGGACAGAAAGGGTTTCCAGCAAACACTAATGTACCTTCTAGAAATCAATATGTCAAGGCGGTTTTACTTCATAGTGGAACAAAATTGCTAAATGACACACCATCTAGTTCAGATGCAAGAGAGGCCACATGTGCTAAAGACAAGGTGGTGACTGTAGATACAGTGGAACTAGATATTGTAGCAAATGAAAAGATAGATGAGGAAGAGGTTGATGAGACAGAGGAAGCAAGAAATAAGATGTATGTCCCACCTCATCAAAGTAAAGTGGTAAAGTCGGTACCCTTTTGAAATAGTCTAAAAGCAACAAAGGTTGATCAACGATTTCAAAAAAAAAATAGACAACTTCAAAAAATTACATGCCAATATCCCTTTGATGCAATTGAGTAGATCCCTTCATATGGAAAAATTATAAAAGATTTGATCTACAAGAAAAGGAGGATAGATGATTCTGAGATGGTATTTCTGAAAGAGCAAGTCAGTGCATTCATTCTGGGTACATTGCCACTGAAAAGACTGGACTTGGGTTATTTCAATATATCTTGTTTTATTGCAAAGACAAAATTTGGAGAGGCCTTGTGTGACTCAGGGGCTAGCATCAATCTATTGTCATTGACCACCTTCAAGAATCTAGGTCCACAGGAGTCCAGAAAGAGTAATATGACTATTCAGTTGGCGGACAATTTTGTGGTGAGGCTTTATGGTATTTGTGAGGATATTCTCATTGGTGCGATCTTCTCAAGGACACACACTAGCCAACTAGATGGTGACTATATGGAACCCTAAGGGAAAACACATGTATCTCTCAAAATTTATATATGGACCTAGACCAAAACATTGGCTCAACTAGCCACACGTACTCGCAAGTACACGGGTTTGTGCTATAGTATAGTCAAGTGGTAAGATTAGGGTTGATCCTTAGGGAGAGAGGGGGCACTAGAGCTAGGTTAATGTAAGCTATGTTCCTAAAGCAGAGAGTAGGGTTTGAGGGTTTAAAGTTAGTTTTGATTGATTACACTACAATTGCAAGCAAGAAACAACAAGAAAGAAACTATATTAACAAAAACACTAGATTACCCTAAGCTAGTTAAAGCTAAGAAACTAGGCAAGACAAGCAACTAAGATAGATCAAGGAGTTACTCTACACTAGCAATTCAAATTATCAACTAAGAGGTAGGCTGAGCAATAAGACAAGCAATAGCCTAAATTAATACTAGTTAACTAAAGTAATACAAGAAAGCTCAAAAGAGCCCTAACTACTTAAGAAAGACCTAACTATCAAGAAATAAGCAATTAGCTAAGAAGTAACAAAGGCAATTAACTAAACTAGCATTAATGAGCTAAGAAGGCAAGGGTGATTTTAAGCAATAGGATGGATAGATGGACCATTTGGGAATGAAACTATGATATTAGTTGGGGGAGGTTACATAACAAGCAAGTTTTATATCATCAATCTAGATTACCAAACCAAACAGCAAGGCAGGTGCTATTGGAATATACCCTATGCTACTAGTTGGAGAACTAGGGTTAGGTGTAATTGTAATAGGACTTGGCAAGTCTAGGTTTCTAGGGTAAGTGGTATTAGGGCAATTGAGAGCCAAGGGTAGAATTGGGAGTAGAGATGAGGGTATTTCACCTCATGTTACTTGCCATCTAGCCTTTAGGAAACTCTAGGCAATTGCACTAATCACACTTACACTAGATACTTAGATCTCACACCTACTTGAAGGAGAAGGGAGTTGTATGTATGAATAAAAAGGAATAACTAGGGATCCACTTATTGGACCTAGGATCCATTCCTAAGATTGCCACATACATTCAATTTTGTCCTAGAAGCTAAGTGTCATCAAGCATCATAAAATAAGCAACCTATGTTAAAAGCCCAAACCATATGCAAGATAATGGGAATGAGATAGAAGCAAGATTCAATCATCATAGCATGGAAATATGTTCAATACAAGTTATTTTCCCCCAACATGGTATCAAAGTAACATTTTAGCCCCAAACAGCCCACCACTAGGGGCTTAGCTAGACATGCTCATACAAAAGAGAAAAGAAAGGAGAAGAAAGGGATAGGAATCCATGGAGCTCATAATAGCTTCTTCTTCTTCACCTCCTAGCTGTTGTAGAATGACCTCCCTCCTCCAAGGTGGGCAAAGAGTATGGAAATGAATGGGATTATGGTAGAAAACCTAGAAAACTAGGTTTCTATGGTGAAAATGGGGTGGAAATGGTAGGTGGAGGTTTTGAATGCAAGGGAGGTAGCAATGAATGCTCTAGAGTAGGTAGGAGGGTGCTAAGGCAGCCAACCTAGTGTTGTGGTCTCCACCCATGTATATATAGGTGGTGCTAGAAGCACTAGGGTAAGTATGGGTATAGTTGGAAAATAAATGCTGAAAAAGGTAGGTTTTGGGTGGTAGCACGGTCGTTCTGGGCAGAACGGCTATGGTGGCTGATGGTTGGAACGGCTATGGTGGGGGAGAATGGTTGTGGTGGGAAATGGAAAATGCCAGAGTGAAAGTGGTGAAATGAATGGTGGTAGCACAGTCATGTTGGGCAGCACAGGTGTGGTGGGGGCTAGGTAGAACGATCATGTTGGATAGCACAGCTGTGGTGGGTGAGGTAGATGGGAGGTCATTCTTGTCAGCATGCCCATCCTCATCCTAGGTAGCACGGTTGTGCTAGATGGCACGACCATTTTGGGGGCTTCCTAGCACCACCGTGCTGGGTAGCACGACCATTTTGGCGATGTTGCTATAGCTTGACAAAATGTAGATCAACCTGTAACTTTGGCATTTATGAGCACGGTCGTTCCTTGGCACCACGAACGTGTTGGGGTCTTCAGTAGCTTTCTGAACTTGAAACTTCATGATCGATGGACTTCTTTGCTTGAACTTTACCCTTGGCTACTAGGGGCAGGTTGAGGGAGCTTTGGGGCCTTCTTTGGACCCCTTCATATGTGGATAAATCCTAGAACTCCTTCCTTCTTTCTCATCCATCCACGACATGGTCCAAGTACCTGAAAAACATGCAAAGAATTCCATAAGTGCATTTGACAGTAATATGCATATTGAGGGAATTAACTTGCATTCTACTATGCTTATATGTGATTGAGATACAAAAAGACACAAGATGAAGCCCTAAAATATGGTTGCATCACCACCCCAAACTTAAAACATACTTTTCCTCAAGTATGCTCCAACTTAAACTCTCTCTTCAGTTTCTTTCAATCAAACATGAATGATAGAATGCATTGAAAAAGATGATTATTGACTAAATGGTCTTAGAAGTGCCTAAGTGCATGTGTTCCACCTCTCTCCTCTCCACTTTCACAAACTAATCAAGAAAAAATCACTAAGCATACAAATTTCAAATATAGAGAATGGAATACACAAGATTTCCATATGTCCTTCACATAATTCTGGGTAAACCGTTTCATGTTGGCATTAATCAACAATGATTAGGAGTGTTGTTTCACTTTCATGCATTCAATCTTATGCTTCAAACCGCACCAAATGACCCACATGGTTGTACAAAAGGTTAAAGTGAGCTATGTTTGATGTTTTCAAGCTCAATGGGTATGAAAAATGAAGAAAGGATTGTCGTAAGAAATTAGAGTGTTTTAACACTCATCAGGAGCATATTTTATTTTCTCTTTTTTTGTCTTTTTCTTTTCTTCTTTTTATTTTTCTTTTTCCCTTGGTGTAGATAGGGCATATGGTGGATAGATTGAAGTAGGGAGATGTAGATATGGCCACCCCAAGCTTTTGGAGGTGGTTAAGGCTAAATATGTGCACTAAGGCATCCTTTCATGAGGCAGAGAGGTATGAAGATGGTGAAAGAAGAGTCGGGTCAAAGAGGGGTCATTAGTCTAGTCCTCAACATAAAATTTCCCTATGAAAACTAATCCAACACTTCATCAAATGATATCACACCACATGAGTGAACAACATGAGATTCACATTTATATCATGTGATTCCATAGGCTCTAAGCGTTCATAGCTTGCTCAATTCACGATTCAACCAAAACATTCACAAACTTTGAGAGAGGTGATGCACATGTAAAAAGTCAACAATCAAGACCATATAGAAATAAACTCTAAAACGGTTGCATGCATTTGTCAAATATCAACATTTTTGGTTCAAAAAGTGGAGATTAAGTTTAAACATACTTTTAGACAAGAACATTCAAGTTTGGGAAAAAATTGTCTAAAATGGTGCCAATTTGCATCCAATCACATCTAAACCTACATTTAGGGAAATTAAAACATAAAGCAGAAAATCCTAGTTAAAACACATAAAAATCACCAAAATCTATATGGAAATGCAATGCATGGCATGGAAGAACAAAAAGAGCAAAAATTTTGAAAAATTATGCAAAATGCATGTAAAAGAACTACATGAATGCTAATAGGAAGAAATCTACACTAGAAAGAGTAATGTCAATCAAAAGAGAACATGTGAGATAGACATCAACAGAATAAGCTAAGAAAGGGGGCATACCGCCCTACCACCCCAAACTTTTGAATCATATTGTCCTCAACATGAAAATAAAGCTTAGGAGTGATAGGGTAGATGTCACTACTCTGGTGGTGTGGGATCATGTGGTGGGTCGGCCTATGGAGGTGTGTGTTGGTAATAGTGGGCGTAGTAGTTTGCATGTGGAGGTGGGTATGTCTCCTGGTATCCAGATAGTGCTCCCTAGAAATCCTCCCCCATTGGGGGTTTCTCTGCACCTGCGCATGCTGATACCGGTACATGTGATTGATCTGATGATGCATCTAATGCTGATCTACTCACATGGCTTGTTCTTTCTACTGAATCACTTCCAACTATGCATGAATGGCTGACATATCATATGCATTTGTTGGAGGTGGTTGCGCATCAAAGTCTGTGTGTCTCTATCTTGTGTGACATGGCTGGTCCAGGATGTGTTGCTTCTTTGGCACATTTGTCTCTCCTCCACCCTCAGGTAAGTCCAATGTCACATCTCTATAGTCTTCTCTAGGGTACTATCTTTCCCACCTAGAAATCCATGCTGGCAGATTTTCCAATGGCCTGATATCCTCAAGAAGAATAGAAGAATGGTAAAGTCGCTCTAAAGTGGTGTCAGGGTACCCGGGGCTCATGTTGTAAAAGATATTTTTGTCTCTTATGGATATCATATGGGACCTTGCAAGATATTTCAAGTCAACCAAGTTAGTCTCTTTTGCCTTTGTGAAATTTTGGAGATCACAATCAAGAGCTTCTACTATAGTGGTCACAATCCCTCCCATTGTGAAAGGATTCTTGCTCTTGGAGGGGATTGTTTTTAAGTGATCAATCATCATCATTCCTAGATTCACATAGCCACAACTTACCATCACTGACATCACAAATAGATCTTTTTTAGAGCAACAACCTTGGTTGTCGTACCAGCCAAAGATAGTGTTGGATAGAACCTTCTGAATATATCTCAAAGTGTGGTTGAAGATTTTTCTTGTTTTGGACTTTCCCGCTATGATGGTTCCTTGTCCAGTGAATATTTCCCACATCTTAGAATAGTTGGAATTTTCATTTTTATCATACATGCCCCCATCAAAATTGTGTGCCATGTCTGGTGATGGTGTGAAGATCTTGTTGAGGTTGGAGGCCTTTAGTACATGTGTGGAGTCATTGATCCTAAAGTGGATTGCTCCCACCCCTTGATATTGCACCTTCTCCAGAGATCTGAAGAATTCATGAGTTGTCTCTAGGTATGTCTCTTCTACAGTGATCAACAAGTGATACAACCAACATGATTCTAAGAAATCCTTGGCAATGACATGCATCCCTAGGGCTTGCATGGTGTTGGGGCAAGCATATCTTGTGGGAATCACCCTCCTTGTAGTGCACTCAGGGTGGAGAGGCCTTGTGAACACTATTCTTGATGTACCTCTCCCATATGCATCTTCCTCGGGATGCTTTCCAGCCCACTTCATCTTGTCCTCCTCTAGCTTGAATAAGAAATCCAGTGGCTCATCTTCCATCTCCTCACTCTCATAATCATCTACTTCCTCTTCATAAGTGTTTGACCTTGAACTTGTGTCCAAGTTTAAGGGCACCATCTCAATTGGTGCATCCTCATCTTCTTCTTCAACTAAAAATTAGTGTCTATTGGGTTTTTGTGTGGCGTGAGGTTTTGCTGATGAGGTGGAGTGTCTCACCAGAGTCGGTCATGGAGGTAGGTGTAAAGACCACGCAGTAGCATCTTTCTTGGCCCTCCTCTCTCAGGTCGGTGCATCAACATCCATCGAGTCAACAATGTTTTCTAACTCTTTCTCTTCCTTCCTGCTCCTCATCGAGATTGATGTAGTTTGGATCTGATGTATGGTGGCTTGAGGAGGAACAGAGTTGGGATGCACTCATCAATGTCTATCTCTAGAGAGACGAATCATAGATGGAGTTGGACGGAGACATAGGACTATGTGATGGTGATGTGACATCAGAGGCCCGTTTGTTGCAGCTTTTGCCTCCGGTGAGGATATTCATGGTCTTCTCTACCCCCTTCTTGATTGCTTTGCATGTGCTCTTCATCTTTTCTAGGATTTGGTGGATGAACAAAGAACAATAGCAAATTTTGCACTTCCAAACTGTACGGGCAAAATCTTCTTGGACATGGAGAAATAGAGGGTAATGGAGGGTGGAAAATGGAGCTTGAGGTAGGTAAAGGTGAATGGGAGGCGAAGGGAGCTTGAATCTAGAGTTTTGGAGCAAGAGGAGATGATTTGGGGGTTATTGGGAGTCACCCTAGTCACACACACCCTCACGAAACGACCATTCTGGTTTGTGAAAATGAACTGGAGATTGTGTTGGCTTGGGCAAACTCAGGGTACTTAAGTGTTGGGCCCAGGCCATGACCGTTCTGGCCAACATGGATCATTGGTGATTATTTGATTATGAATGATGGATTGATTTGATGATTTTTGAATTTTTTGAACTTGGAGGACCCAACACGGTTGTGCTGGCAAAGTTTCTTGCAATAGGGAAAACATAGGTTTTGGGTCCAGTCAGCACGACCGTTCTGGCCAGCACGGTCGTGCCATGTTGTCCAGAACGGTCGTGCTGACCTGACCCAAAACCTATGTTTTCCCTATTATGAGAAACCTTTCCAGCATGTCTATTCCATGCCAGCATGGCCGTGTTGCGTCATCTAAGTTCAAAAATCTTTAAAAATCATTAAATCATTCCATCATTCATAATCCAATCATCACCAACGATCCACCTGATGTTATATCAAAAAAATTCACTTAAATGTGCCTCATTTCTTAAACGTTAATCTGTTTCACCTATCTCATCATTAAAACTAAAACAAAATTGTTAAACACAAGTGTGTGTGCGTGTTCTTGGAATCATGTGAAAATATAGCAAAAGTATCAAAAAGTAAAGGTTGGGTGCAAAAGTTCCCAAACCTAGGTGGGTTGCCTCCCATTAGTGCTAAATTTTATGCCTTCAGTCGAGCTTATTGATTCTTGAACTCGGTCATCCTTGTGGAATTTTCAAAGCATCTTTGTAGTAGATATCCCTCTCATGTGCAATAAGCACATCTCTTCATCAAGATGGTGTTCCTCAACTAACATAACAATATCAAAACTTTGATTGTCTTTATTAGGACCTACTTCAACAACTACTTTCAATATTTGTCCATTCATAGTAAACTCTCTTGCTCTATCCTTTTTACAAATCACAACAGCCCCATATGGGTGCATGTGCACATTCTTGATTAGATAAGGTCCTTCCCATCTAGACTGAAGCTTCCCGGGAAATAACTTCATCCTAGATTTGTATAGTCATACCCATTGCCTAAGCTCAAAGTCCTTCTTGATCAACTTTTTTTTTGGTGAACTTCTTCTTGATCAACTTATCATGTAGAAACGTTGTCCTTTCCTTGTAGATTTTGTTCAATTCAGAGGCTTCATGTCTCATATCCTCAAGCTCATGTAGCTACAACTTTCTTTTCAATCTGGTTGTGTCTCCATCCATATCCATGGCTTTTAAAGCCCACAAAGCCTTGTGTTGCATTTCCATGGGTAGATGGTAGCTTTTTCCATACACAAGTTTAAATGGTGTGGTACCAATAGGGGTTTTAAATGCAGACCTATATGCCCACAAAGCTTCATTTATATGTAAATACCAATCCTTGAAGTCTGGCCTCAACGTCTTATCAAGAATGAACTTTATCTCCCGATTTGCTAACTTGAATTGACCACTCGATTGAGGGTGGTATGGAGTAGCCACATGATGATTTACTCCATGTATTTTTAGCAATCCTTCAAATGTCCTATGAATGAAATGGCTTCCGCCATCACTAATCATGGCCCATGGTACACCAAATCAGCTGAAGATGTTTGTCTTTACAAGATCACAAACCACTTTATGATCAGTGGCTCTAGTAGAAATAGCTTCAATCCATTTTGATACATAATCAACAGCCACCAAGATGTACACATATCCAAAGGAGGGAGGAAACAGACCAATGAAATCAATTCCCCAAATGTCAAACACCTCAACCACAAGAATGGGTGATAGAGGCATCATGTCCCTCTTGGAGATGGTGCCCACCTTTTGGCACTTCAAACAGCACTTGCAATATTCATGATCATCTTTGAACAAGGTTGGCCATTAAAATCCACTTTGAAGAATCTTGGTGGATGTACATTTTTCGCCGCAATGACCTCCACACACACTAGAGTGGCACATAGATAGGATATATTGTTGCTCAGTTTCTAGGACACGCCTTCTAATCATTTGGTCAGGACACTATTTGAAAAGATGTGGGTCATTCCAAGCATAGTTCTTCACCATAGCAAATAGTCTCTTGCTCTCTTCCCTTGTCCAAGTACTTGGTACCCTCCCACCAGCTAAGAAGTTAGCTATGTGCTTGTATCATGGCCTTTGGTTGGATGAAAGTAAGAAAAGTTGCTCATGTGGCATTGTTTTTTTTATTTGGTTCCTATCATCATACAATGCTTCAATGCAGCAGAGATGATTGGATGTAGAATTTTCTACTCCCTTCTTGTCAATAATCTCTAAATCAAACTCTTAGAGCAATAGAATCCATCGGATCAATCTTGGCTTAGAATCTTTCTTTGACATAAGGCATTTTAAGGCTGCGTGATCTGTATATACCACCACCTTGTTTTGTAAGAGATAACAGTGAAACTTGTCAAGAGAAAAAATCATGGCAAACAACTCTTTTTCAGTGGTAGTGTAGTCCCTTTGGGCTTCAATAAGAGTCTTTCTTGCATAGTAAATGGCATGTGGAAATTTACCAATCCGTTGGCCCAGCACAGCACCCACTGCCATATCTAATGCATTGGTCATGATCTTGAATGGTAAGGAGAAATCTGGGGGATGCATCATAGGATCAGAGATGAGCTTGGTCTTCAAGTGGTTGAAAGCTTCAACACACTTGTCATCAGAATTGAATTCCACATCTTTTTCAAGCAAATGACAAAGTGGCCTCGATATTTTGCTTAATGTTTTGATGAAATGATGACATAAACGTACATGCCCCAAGAAATATCAGACATGTCTTATAGTGGAAGGGATAGTGAGAGTGGATATCAGGACCATTTTGGCCTTATTAACTTCAATTTTGGCTTTAAAAACTCGGTGACCCAAAACAATGCCTTCGGGCACCATGAAGTGACTTTTCTCCTAAGATAGCACCAAATGGACCTTGAAACACCTTTCCAGCATGTCTACTAGGTGGAACAAAAACTCATCAAATGTCTTACCAAATACAAAAAAAATCATCCATGAAGACTTCAAACGATGAATCAAGCATATCAGCAAAGATGGATGTCACACATCTTTGGAAAGTAGAAGGGGCATTGCACATCCCAAATGGCATTCTCCTATAAGAAAAAGTACCACTTGGACAAGTGAAATTCATCTTCCCTTGATCAGTGGCAGAATAGCTATTTGGAAGTAACCAGAGTACCCGTCAAGAAAATAGTAAAAACTATGTCTAGCTATTCTCTCCAAGATCTGATCAAGGAATGGAAGAGGGTAATGATCTTTCTTGGTATTTTCATTCAATTTTTTGTAGTCCATGCACATCCTCCACCTGGATTGATCTCTCATGGGCAGCAATTCCCCGTCTTCATTCTCAGTGATTGTGATCCCACCCTAGTTGGGTACAACTTGGATGGGACTCACCCATGGGATGTCAGAAATAGGATATATGATTCTAACCTCAAGTAGCTTCACAATCTCTTTTTCCACAACTTCTTTCAATTTTGGAATCAACCTCTTTGAATTTGATGGGTTGGTCTAGCATCATCCTTAAGATAGATTCTATAGACACAAATAGAGGGGTCAATACCCCTCAAATCAGCAATGGACCTTCCAATGGTTTGAATGTCCTTCTTCAAAACCACTGTCACAACATCTTCTTGCTCTGGAGAAAGGATAGAAGAAAGGATCACTGGGAGGGTGTCATTGGAGGCTAAGAATGTGTATTTCGGTCCTTTGGGAAGAGACTTGAGGTCAAGAACTGGAGGCTCACTTGCAGTCATTAAGGCCAACTCTTGTTCCTCATCCTCATCATCATTATCATCATCATTAGGAAATTCCACAATGTGCTCTATACCTCTACCTTGTGTGATAGTTTGAATCCATGTATGTAGACACTCTTCTACAATCTCATCAAGACACTCAATCATATAATAACCCTCTTATGTAGCACCTATCACCTCGGCTTTAGCAGAAAACATGAAAATGTTTATCCAGATCTTCATGTGCATGAAAGTTGCATACATGGTGTTGGTCCTCACATGGATCATTGCATCAACTGTATCCAAGAAGGGTCTCCCCAAGATAATAGGCACTTTCCTTGAGTCTTTTTCCATGTCAAAAGTAATGAAATCAATAGAGAAGAATGTGGAGGTTTCATCATCAAGTCTGACCAACACATCGTCAACATGTCCTCTACATGTTTTCACATATCTAACAGCCAATTGCAAAGTACAGTGAGCTGGACCCAGTTGTCCTATTTACAATTTAGCAAACACATCATACGACATCAAACTTACACTAGAACCCAAGTCAAGAATATCTTGGTCTATGCAGTGTGCTCCAATATAGCATGAGATGATGGGAGCACCATGATCTTTTCTCTTCCTTGGAATGTTGTGTTGTAGAATTGAGCTCACTTGCTTAGTGAGCTTGACTTTCCTTGGCATCCTTCCTATTGTATTCCTCTTGAACATGCACAAGTCTTTCAAGAACTTAGCATAAGACAGAGTTTGCTTGATCACATCAAGCAAAGGAATGTTGATCTTAACCTGCTTAAAGGTCTCCATGATGTCCTTGGTGTGCTTCTTCTTCCTTATTTCAATGGATGGCCCTTCAAGTGCATATGGGAATGGAGGGAGTCGTGCTCCCAACTGGATCAAGTCAACAGTATCATCAAGCAGTATCACTGGAATCACGGTATCATCCCTCAGTATCACGGTATCAAACCGGGTTCCTGTCACAATATCCTCAACCTGAATCGC
The DNA here is from genome assembly GCA_963693085.1 of Alisma plantago-aquatica. NCBI lineage: Eukaryota > Viridiplantae > Streptophyta > Magnoliopsida > Alismatales > Alismataceae > Alisma > Alisma plantago-aquatica. The sequence continues at coordinate 1,004,778,000 of OY856411.1, read as the reverse complement.
AGTATCAACATCCATGATCATAGTATCAACTCTCTCATCACTGATTGCACTATCAATAGAAATACCATGTAGATGCTCCAAGGTCCTACCACTTGTCAATGTTGTCACTACCTTCACATGCTCATGGGTAGTGGAAGAGGAAGCTTGTGGAGGTGGTTGTGGATGTTGAGGTGGTGGTGGCCTTGAGTGTGGTGGATTTGGGTTTTGGAAGATAAATTATGGATGGGGTTTTGGTTGTGGCTATTGTGGTTGTGGTGGATGGCATGATATTGTGGAGGGGGTTGTTGGTATGAGTGAGTTGGGGTGTATTGGAAGTTATAATGGGATTTTTGAGGTGGAGGAGCATATGGATTTGTGGTCCTTGGTACTAGTGAAGTGGGGGTACTTGGCCTTGTGGTGGGACATAAGCACCTTGAGTAGTGCTTACATAACCACCATCATTGTTTAGGTTGGCCGTAGGTTGAGATGGGAGCCTCCCTTCTTCACGGAAAGTTGGTCAAAGAGAAATTTGATCAAGCCTTTATTCAAGGCGATTGATGTTTTGCCCTTGAGAGGACACCTCTTTCTTAACTTCATCAAGGCTCCTTAGCCTTCCTAGAACTTCTTCTTCAAACTTAGAGTTGTACTTGGGCCCTTGATGTTGCCTTGGCTGCCCTTGACCCTCCTCGTTTTGTTGTTTCCATGAGAAGTTTGGATGATTCCTCCACTCGAGAGTATAGGAGTTGGACATTGGTCCTTGGTTGTTGTGGTTTCCAAAAGCATGCACTTCTTCTTCCTCGGCATCCTATCACAGTAGATTGGCTAGAAGAACCACCAGTTTGGTTCTTCATCATGTTCATCATATCCATCATCATATTCATCATTTGTGGGTTGGCTTCTATTTTGACTAGAGCTATAGGAGGGGGTGGGAGAATGTAGTTTTGGTCACAGTGCTCCCCTTTAGTTGAAACCCAGTGGTGAGAATTCTCAACAAGATTCTCAAACAAGGGCCAAGACTCCTCTGGTGACTTTGCTATGAAGGTTCTTCCACATGAAGAATCGACATTGTTTTGGCTCAACTCAACTAGCCCAGTGTAGAATGCTTGAACAAGCTACCACAAAGGCACCTCATGATGAGGGCAATCACGCAGGAGATTTTGGAACCTTTCCCACAACTCATGGAAGGGTTCATTCTCTTTTTGTGAGATGGCAGTGATGCATATCTATATCTGGGTCAACTTAGTAATCAGGTAGAACTTCTTAAGGAAATCATTCGTCACCATCTTCCATGTCACTAACTCAGGCTTGGAGATGTACCACTCCTTATCTTTTTCTTTTATAGAGAAGGGGAAGAGGGTTCTTCTGATTGAGTCATCGATGGTGGCGGGTGTGCGAAAAATGGAGTAAGTTTTAAGAAAGGTGTAGATATGGTGGTAGGGGTTCTCATTCTCCATCCCATAGTAAGTAGGAAGGAGTATGAGAAGGGCTGGTGGAATGGAGAATTGTTGACCCATAATTTGGTCAATAAGGGTGGCAATTGGGGAGTTGTAGTTCCCCAGGGTGAAGTACTTGTGGAGAGGGTGGTTGGGTTTTGGTTGAGCTTCACCATTAGGACCATTGTCTGCCATTTCGGCTTATTAGTGATGTTTGCAGTGTCTTTGGCATCTCCTTCTACCTATCTTGGGGTTGTATGGCACCAAGTCGGTACAAGTTGGATGCGTACTGCTCATGCACAGTTGTCACGTGCACAATACACAAACAGGCAACAAGAGCCAAGTTAGAAAGATAGTATGCAAAAGTAAATAGAGAATAAAGAATAGAAATGGTGGGGGCAGTAGTAGGAAAATCTAAGCTACACTAACTAGCTAGGTCGAGTGCCTCTATCCTCAACAACAGTGCCAGAAAGCTTGGTGTGATCTTCTCAAGGCCACAAACTAGACAACTAGAATGTGGCTAGATTCAACCCTAAGGGAAACACGTAGATCTCTCAAAATTTATATATGGACATAGTCCAACACATTGGCTCAACTAATCACACGTACCTACAAGTGCACGGGGTCATGCTGTAGTATAGGCAAGTGGTAAGATTAGGGTCGATCCTCAGGGAGAGAGGGGGCACTAGAGCTAGGTTAATGTAAGCTATGTTCCTAAAGCGAAGAGCAGGGTTTGAGGGTTTAAAGTTAGTTTTCATTGATTGTACTAAGATTACAAGCAAGAAAAAATAAGAAAGAAACTAGATTAACAAAAACCCTAGATTACCCTAAGCAAGTTAAGGTTAAGACACTAGGCAAGACCAGCAACTAAGCTAGAGTAAGGAGTTACTCTACACTAGCAATTCAAATTATCAACGAAGAGGTAGGCTAAGCAATAGCCTAAATTAACACTGGTTAACTAAAGTAACAAAAGCAATCTCAAAATATCCCTGACTACTTAAGTAAGACCTAACTATCAAGAACTAAGCAATTAGCTAAGAAGTAACAAAGGCAATTCACTAAACTAGCATTGACAAGCTAAGAAGTGAAGGATGGATTTTAAGTAATAGGATGGTTAGCTGGGCCATTTGGGAATGAAACTTTGATCTTAGTTGGGGGAGTTTACATAACAAGCAAACTTTATATCTTCAATCTAGAATTCCAAACCGAACAACAAGGCAAATGATATTGAAATATATCCTATGATACTAGTTGGATAAATAGGGCTAGGTGTAATTGTAATAGGACTTGGCAAGTCTAGGTTTCTAGGGTAAGTGGTATTAGGGAAATTGAGAGCCAAGGGTAGGAATGGGAGTAGAGATGAGGGTGTTTCACCTCATGTTACTTGCCATCTAGCCTTTAGGAAACTCTAGGCAATTGCACTAATCACACTTACACTAGCTACTTAGATCTCACACCTACTTGTAGGAGAAGGGAGTTGTATGTAGGAACAAAGGGGGCTAGCTAGGGATCCACTAATTGGACCTAGGATCAATTCCTAAGATTGCCACTTACATTCCATTTTCTCTATGAAACCGTGTCATCAAGCATCATAAAATAAGCAATCTATGTTAAAAGAACAAACCACATGCAAGATACTGAGAAATGAGATAGAAGGAAGAGGCAATCATCATAGAGTGGAAATATGTTCAATACAAGTTGTTTCCCCCCAACATGGTATCAAAGTAACATTTTAGCCCCCAAACACCCCACCACTAGGGCTTAGCTAGACATGCTCATACAAAAGAGAAAAGAAAGGAGAATAAAGGGATAGGAATTTATGTAGCTCAGAGTAGCTTCTTCTTATTCACCTCCTAGATGTTGTAGAATGACCTCCCTCCTCCAAAGTGGGTGAAGAGCATGGAAATGAAGGAGAATATGGTAGAAAACCTAGAAAACTAGGTTTCTATGGTGGAAATGGTAGGTGTAGGCCTTGAATGCAAAAGAGGTAGAGATGAATGCTCTAGAGTAAGTAGGAGGGTGATAAGGAAGCTAACCTAGTGTTGTGGCCTCCACCCATGTATATATAGGTGGTGGTGGAAGCATTAGGGTAAGTAGGGGTATAGTTGGAAAATCAGTGCTGAAAAAGGTAGGTTTTGGATGGTAGAACATCCGTTCTGGGTAGAACAGTCGTGGTGGTTGATGGTTGGAATGGTCGTAATGGGTGAGAATGGTTGTGGTGGGAAATGGAAAATGTCAGAGTGAAAGTGGTGAAATGAAGGCTGGTAGCACGGCTGGGCTGGGCAGCATGACCGTGGTGGGGGCTAGGTATAACGGCTATCCCGAGTAGCACGGTCATGCTGGCTGAGTTAGAGGGGATGTCGTTCTTATTAGCATGCTCATTTTCATCCTTGGCAGCACGACCATGCTGGCTGGCATGGCTATTTTGGGGGTTTCTCAGCATGACCGTGTTGAGTAGCATGATTGTTTTGGCGATGTTATTGTAGCTTGATAAAATGTAGATCAACCTGTAACATTGGCATTTGTGAGCATGGTCGTTCCTTGGCACCACGGTCGTGATGGGGTCTTTAGTATCTTTCTGAACTTGAAACTTCATGGTCAATGGACTTCTTTGCTTGAACTTGACCCTTGGCCACTAGGGGTAGGTTGAGGGAACTTTGGGGCCTTCTTTGGACCCCTCCATAGGTGGAGAAATCCTAGAACTCCTTCCTTCTTTATCCATCCAAGACATGGTCCAAGTACCTAAAAATCATGCAAAGAACATCCATAAGTGTATTTGATAGTAATATGCATATTGAGGGAATTAACTTGCATTATATTATTCTTAGATGTGATTGAGATACAAAAAGGCACAAGATGAAGCCCTAAAATAGGGTTGCATCACTTGTTAAGGTGGACAAGTTGTATTTCCAGAAGACTTTGTTGTCATGGAGATGCAGGATGGGCAAGGCAACGAGCTATAACTAGGGAGGACATTCCAAGACATTGCTGATATGATTCTGGAGATGGGTAGAGGAAGACTGACATTGGGCAACAGAGAGGAGTGATTTGAAATCGTAATGCCTGAGCCTACACAGACTACAAAAGCTAAAGCTGAGTGTCATATGCTGCAGCAGGTCCATGAAAATGTGTCATTAATTCTGGGAAAGTTGTTTCTTAAGATGGCATGTGTGATGATGCAAGTCCACAAAGGCACATTGCCAGTGGACATCTTGGACAACACCAGGGAGATATATTTAATAAAGGCAGTGCAACATCCAGGTGATAAATAAGAGTACTTTTTCCCAACAACAATTGAGGAGGCAATCGCTACTGCTCTGGAGCAAGCATATCCCTAGTTGCCTTTAGAGGCATGTCTCATGAATTTGGAAGATGATTATACCAGACATTGTTCTTTGTAGGAGTGTGTCTTGCTTCTCAAAACCTTGACATGCTACTATACCAGAAATTTTGAGGATCTGGACCAACCCCACCACCATTGGTCCCTTCTTTGTTGAGTCCCCCAGAGTTGGAGATGAAGCCATTTCCACCTCATTTGAAGTACATTTTCTTGGTAGTAGAGGAGAAACTTCCTGTCATAATCTCAACTTCACTAAGTGTTCGATAAGAGGAGCAATTGCTTGGGCTTCTAAAGAATCATTGTGTTGCATTCGACTGATCAGTAGCAGGTATAAAGGGGATCTCCCCTAGTTTCTATCAACACAAGATCAGACTGGAGGAAGGAACCAAAGCCATAGTCTAACCTCAATGTCGACTCAACCCCATCATGACTGAGGTAGTGAAAAAAGAGGTAGTGAAACTTGTATCTGTAGGTATTATATATGTTATCTCTAATTTGAACTGGGTTAGTCCAACCGAGGTGGTTCCTAAAAAGGGGGGTATAACGATCACTACTCATTCTAATGATGAGTTGATTTCTACTAGACTAGTGACTGGGTTGTGTGTTTGCATAGACTATAGACACTTGAACACCACCATGCTAAAAGATCATTTTCCACTCCCTTTTATTGATCAAATTTTAGATCATCTTGTCGGCCGCTCTCATTTTTGTTTCCTTGATGGTTATTTGCGATACAATCAGATTTCCATCAAGCCACAGGATCAAGAGAAGTTGACCTTCACTTTTCCCTGTGGCACATTTGCGTATCTCCATATGTCGTTCGGTCTTTTCAATGCACCAGCCACTTTCCAGTGATGCATGCTTGCCATTTTTTCTGATATGGTAGAGCAATGTCTAGAAGTGTTTATGGATGATTTTTTGGCATACGGGGAGTCCTTTGATGATTGGATTTATAATCTAGATAAAGGTTTGCAAAGATGCGAGGACACTCACCTTGTTTTGAACGGGGAGAAGTGTCACATGATGGTGAGTGAAGGAATTGTCTTGGGACACAAGGTGTCCAATAGAGGCATGGAGGTAGAATCAGTCAAAATAGAGGTGATCTCCAAACTACCTCCACCGACATCGGTGAAGGGAGTGAGGATATTTTTAGGACACATCAGATTTCACTGCCATATTTATCAAAGAATTTATAAGATTGCTAAATCACTCTCAGAGTTGTTGAAAAAAGATGTTGATTTTAAATTTGATGAGCAATGTTTGAAATCTTTCAAGGTGTTGAAGGAGAAGTTGGTCTCCACACTCGTTGTTTAGGCTCCAGATTGGAGCCAACCTTTTGAGCTGATGTGTGACACATCAAACTATGCAGTAGGGGTTGTTCTAGGGCAACGTCAAGATAAAGTCCCTGTTGTCATCTATTATGTGTCAAAAACCTAAAATGATGCCCAACTTAATTATAAAACAATTAAAACGGAATTGTTAGCAGTTGTTTTCACTTTTGAAAAATTCGGTCAATACATGATTGGGGGCAAGGTTGTAGTATGGACAGATCATGCAGCCATCAAATACATGTTGTAGAAAAAAGATGCAAAGCCTAGGTTGATTTGGTGGATTTTATTATTGCAGGAATTTGATATAGAAATCAAGGATAAAGTTGGCACAGAGAATGTGGTGGCAGATCATCTTTCTAGGCTTGAACGGGTGGGTGAAAAGGATATAAGCATACCCATTGTGGAATTCCCCGATGAGCAACTCTTTTCTATGAAAAGCAAAGACCCATGGTTTGCGAACATTGTGAACTACTTGGCATGTGGAGAGCTTCCAAGAGATTGGGGATATAATGAGAAGAAAAGATTCTTCCAATCCCTAAGGTATTATATATGGGATGACCCTATGTTGATTAGGTAGTGTAGGAATGGTATTTTGGGGAAGTGTGGGTCAGATTGTGAATTCCAAAATATTTTGGCACATTGTCATTCTTTACCTACATGAGGTCCTCTAGTTCTAGGACTACGGCCAAAGTTTTAAATGTGGTTTTTATTGGCCAATGATTTTTAAAGATGCATACATTTTTGTTCGTCATTGTGATGCATGTCAACGTGCAGGTAATACTTTAAAAAGACATGCAATACCTCTGAATGTTTTTAGGAAATAGAGGTGCTTGACTTGTAGAGCATAGACTTCATGGGCCCTACTGTGTCTTCAAATTCCAATCTTTATATATTACTTGTTGTGGACTACGTATCTAAGTGGGTGGAAGCAATTCCAATCTACACTAATGATGCCCAAGTGGTATGTATATTTGTGAAAGAACACATCTTTTGCAGGTTTGGGGTGCCCATGTTTATAATTAGTGACAGTGGTTCTCACTTCACTAATAGAAAATTTAGGGTGTTGTTGAGAAAATATGGGGTGAAACATAGGGTAGGTAACCCATATCACCCCCAAACTCAAGGACAAGTTGAAGTTTCTAATAAGAAGATCAAGAAGATTTTGGAAAAGACATTTTCAACCAATAGGACTAATTGGATCATGTTGCTCAATGATGCTCTTTGGGCGTATAGGACCACCTATAAAACACCTATAGGTACTACTCCTTTTTGGTTGGTTCATGGGAGGGCTTGTCATCTACCTGTAAAACTAGAGCATAATGCCAGGTGGGCTATGAGGAAATTAAACTACAATTTGGACAATGCAGGAAAAAAGAGATTGCTAGAGTTGAATGAAATGGATGAGCTTAGATTTAATGCATATGAGAGCTCAAGAATTTATAAGGAGAAGACTAAACAATTTCATGATTGCCATTTTTGCATAGGACATTCACTCCAGGATAGACGATCCTTATGTTTAATTTTAGATTGAAGCTACATCCTAGTAAGTTGAGGTCTAGATGGAGTGGACCCTTTGAGGTGATTAAAGCTTTTCCCATGGAACTGTGGAGATTAGCAATGGGTCTGAGCCATTTCTTGTCAATGGCCAACATCTTAAGCATTATTTTGGGGGAGTTTTGATTAGAAAGGAAGATGAGTTGAAGCTCATGGAGATTCACTGATCTCATTGGGGTTAAGATTATTGAGCCTATGATGTAAAATAAGGGCACTTGTTGGGAGGAAACCTAACCATCTGTCATGGTCTTTACATTCCAATTTGTAGTTTTGTAGCTGTTATTTTCATTTTTACTTAGTTGATATAAAAAAGGTACCTTGATACATCTTGTGTGGTGTGTACGATGAATATCGATCAATACTACGACCATGTTACAGGGAAAAAGGATGGAGTCAACAGTGTGAGTTGGTACTTCCGATAGCCAGCTCGGTAGTACTGATGGCATCATAGGGAATTCGTGCAATTTGAGTAAATCAACTCGGTACTACCAACTGCAATATTAGTAGCATCAACCTTCCATAGATAAGAGGGTCGAGTAACTTATAAGGACTCAGTACTACTGACATGTCATCAGTCGTACTAATGAAAGAATGTGCCCCATGTTTGAGACATCGAGTTCCAGCTCCAAAGCACTAACTGAATTTGAACTGGTTAGTACTACCAACACCAAGTCGGTATTACCAATAGCTGACCTCAACAATCCAAGGGGAGCTCCAATAAGTGATTGAGATTAGCTACATCTAACTATCGGTAATTCCAATTTTTGGGTATGTCGGTACTACCGACAACGTGTAGGTACTACCAATACTGACAATCTGCATCATCAAATTCAAGCAATCGAGACCATTGGTACCCATGGTCATGTGGATTCATGACCAAAAGTTGGTACTACCAACACTTTGTCAGTAGTATCGACACGGCGGTAGAGAGGCAGAAACAACTATAAAAGGAAGGAGTGTGAATCAATTCTCTTCATACCTTCTCCACTCCTCTTCCAAGAAAGTGTGTGCAAGAATCGTTGGGCGTCCAAACTCTACACCAAGATCCAATTTCATAACCTCTTTCTCTAGAGATGGCACTATAGCACGAGGCTTATTCGGGGGTTCCAAATTTGGTTCCCAAACTAGGCCAGATAGCCCACCTCAACACTAACATCAAGAAGATCTACAAGGAGTTGCAAAAGTGAGAAATGTGTGCAACACAGTATGGTGACCGTGAGTTCATAGCTTCCATTGGGTTCTCTGAAAGTATGTGCATGGTCTGTGAGCGTCAAGGGATGGTAGGTGATCATCCCTTCTTTAGCAATTGGCTGACATAACCGGATCTCATTTGTGAGTTCCTAGCATCACTAGAGGTTTGTCTCATCCCTAAGCATGGGGATGGATGGGAGGGGTGTCATCATCAACTTCCGTATCTACAACACCCTGACATCGGAGCAATTTAATGTCATATATGGATGGCCATCTGAGGGGGACTGCTACTACCCCAACAATTTCAAATTTTTGGAGGCACAGAAGTTACTGTCCCATCTACTGAAGGGCCAACACGTCAGTTGGCATATCAACTCCATCAACAACATCGAGCATCCCTTTTCTCACATTCTCCATTTCCTCATCACCAACACCATCTTTTCTAGATCCAGTCAAGGGTAGGGGAAAACCTAGCAGATTTACCTCTACTTTCTGTACAAGCTACTGGAGCTAAGGAGTAGAAGTTTGGACTTTGACGCCTTCTTTCTGATACACATGATGGGAGTCAAGCTCCAGGTGAGGAGGAAACCTCCAATTCATTTTAGAGGGTTGATAACTCCAATTTCTCATCATCTCAACCTTGACCTATCCACTACCAAACCACTGAAGCTGCCTAAAAGCTTGATCTCAAGCATTTCAAGAAGTACGGCCTTGTCAACACTCGTCTGAGTACTATATATGTGTATTTTACACTAGGCACTCAGTATAAGGAGAGGGCACTGCCAGATGTCATCTTCAACCTGTAGGGAATCCACCTCATGCGGTGGTCTATGGTTAGTTTGTTAGATGAGGAGGAAGAAGAGGTAGCTGAAGCAGAAGACCAGCCATCAGAGCACAATGAATAAGAAGGAGAAGAGGAGGGGGTGGAGCCAACAATCCCAGTCACAAGGAGGCAGTTCCATGCAAGCGTCCACAACATTATGCAGTCTCCACTTCTTCTGCTCCCCCGCCATCACAAGAAGATGACCCATACTCCATGGTGGTAATGTATGGCATGTTGTAGGAGATCCAGCAGGGACAGCAACAGTAGTCGGCTACATTGGTAGATGTCCACGACATGCAAGGATGGTTGTACTACAATCAACAAGCGATATTCAAAAATGAGCAACTTCTCTTGGCCAATCAATGTTACATGCATATGCATCTACAATGGATGGAGGGGTACCAGCAGTTGTTCTTTGATCTTTATTGGAACCAGAGATACTTTGGTGGATATCCACAACCTCCACCACCTTTGCAGTAGCCTCCCAATTTCCAGGGGATGTTCCCTCCCTTTGATCCCACCGTGCCTTATCCTCCACCACCACTCGTGTGATCTTGTACCATTGTTACACTTCTTAAGTTCAAATTTTGACTATGTGGACATAGTCAAGTTCAAGCTTGGGGGGTAGTTAAGATAGTCTCTATCTTTAGTTTTATTCTCTTTAGTTTTTAATCTTATTTGTTTTTTTTTAGTTTCTTTTTTTAAAGTTGTAGGATCCATATATATCTAGTGTAAAAGTGGAGTTTAATTTCATGGTTCTTGCTTATGTCAGTTACTTTTACTGTGTGCAATGAAATGAAAAATAAAATAAAAAGGGGTTAGCTTGGTTGTAAAATTCTTGAGTGACACCACTTAGAGGAAGTGTATGGACAAGTAAACTTAAGGACACTTAATATGAATGGACATCCTAATTATTCAAGAAATGTGGATGAAGATGGGGTTTGAGCTTGAATTGATCAAAGAATTAATGGGATCTTAAATTGAAATTTAAGAAAGAAATCCTAAGCTTACTGTATTCACAGGTCATTAGAGAGGGACATATCATATTTTTATGAAAGGATTTGTCTCTTAATTATGTGATTCCACCCATCATCCACTCATAATTGAATCACACCTTAAGATGAACAAGTACTCCAAATTATTTTCTTTTGTTGCATTGCATGGCATAATAGGTGACATGATAGTTAATTTTCTTTTCTTGCATGCTGGGAAAAAAATTGACAATGTCAATGTGTATCATTTTAGTTGCATAAGAAATATATATAGATTACATGCATTCCATATTATTCATTTCTGGATATTAGTCTCAGTAGAAATATGAGTGTAGGGATATACATTCATATTCGAAAAAGAAAAGAATGAATGATGTTAGTAAAGGCCACACATAATTTTCCAAGATGTGAGAATCATGGGCCAATAAATGAAAAAAAGTAAAAAATTGCAATTTTATGAAATTAAGAGGGAGAAAGGATTCCCTTAACTCTGCTGAAAGAGATGGAGAGATTTACATGATGCATTCTTCTATTTTCTTACTTAATTCTCATTTAGTTGATGAGATTGTTTGATTCATGTATTATTTCACTCAAAAAAGTAGGCATTAGGATTCATGTATTTTTCACTTTTACTCATACAGGTTAATCATGTTTATTTTGCATAAATGATTTTGATGTTTTTGTGATTCTTCAATAGCCACCCATTTCATGCCATCCATTGCTCTTATTGGTAGTCCACAGAGATGATTGATCTCCTCATTCATTTGTATATGGAGAACTACTTCCAAGTAGATTGATAGTTAGGAAAGAGCAATATAGAATAGGGAATCACATAATGCACCAATCCAATGTCTGATTGAGTATGATGTTAATTTCTCTATTGATAGTGTTCATTGATATAAGGGTGGAAGTCTTTTATGAATATTTTTGGTTGTTGTAGAGCATTTAATTGTTCAGTGATTAATGAAGGTTTATTTGGGACCGCCAAATGGGGATAGTTGAGAAATGATATTCATATTATTTTGTCCTTTAGCTGACTTGTCTCAAATAGATCTGAGAGTGTGTTGCTCGAGGATGAGCAACATTTAAGATTAGGGGAATTTGATGCACTATTTATTTGTCATTTTCACTGGCTAATTTGTATTGATTTTTGTGCATTTCTTGTCAAAATTCATATTAATTGTGCATGATTTACTTTTATTAGCATGTGATACTCGTTTGCATCAAATAAGCATAATATTAATGTTTCTGAATGATTTAATCTATTTCCATAGCTTATGTTTGGATTTTATACATTTTAGGTGAATGTACAAGAATTTACATAGCTTATTACTACTAACTTTGGAGTCTGTGGTACTGACACATTCCCAGGTTGCAACAAAAGAAATTGAAAAGACTCAGTAGTAATGATGGGTCTGTCGATACTACTGACAATGTTACAGTGTTTCAATCAAAGAATTTTGAAGCAACTCAGCTATCGATAGCTAGATCGGTAGTACTGACAATTTGATAGGTGGACACATAATTAGAGGAGTCAGTAGTATCGACACCATATCAGTAGTACCAATAGGTTGGGATCAGGAAGATCTAAATGATTTGTTTAATCCAACGGTTGAGGTTCTAACTCGCCCTAAGTCATGCCTATGACTTAGGGGAAGTGTGGTCAGACCTAGGTATCTTGCCTTTTTCCATTGTACAACAACCGAGAGCAATAGGAGGAGATAACAAAGAAGAAGTCCACATTCTAGATGATCTGGGCACTTCTAGCAGATAGAATTGTATCCAGAAGGTAGCAAATCAGCACGTGCGTGAGAAGGGGTCATTTGAACTATCTACTTCAGGGGTTCTTCAAGTTCTCCACATTTTTTCTTTCTCCTATGATGTCTTTGACTATGGAAACCATGAGGGGCTAGTCCCCACATTCCTTAGGACCCGGGAGTAGCCCGGTTATGCATTGCATTTGACTCTTATGCATTAATTTATCAATTTCTCTTAAATTGTGTACATGTTTCTATGTGAATGAATGAACTATCCATGCTTGATCACCATAGGTAGTACTTGGACTGTTAATTACTTTGAAAAAGGAAAATTAATTGTCAAAACCTTATAGAAATATACGTTCTATAAAACCCTTCAAAAAAGGCAGTTTAAAAATGTGAGGAGATTACCCAGAGTATTTAATAAAGCACATATCAAATAACACAATCGATACGAGAGTGGGGTTGGTATTAGGCTAGGTAGTGAATTACATCACGAGAGTTGGTAATTCTCACTAAAAGCTCTTAATCTAGAGTTAGGAGAGATCTTCATTAATGTATTAGGACTAAAGTGCAATGTTAACCATGGTGAAACCAATATCCTAAGGAATACACTAAGACTGTGAACAACAACCAATAATTTAGATTTATTTTTTATTTTAGATAATTAACCAAATCATTCAAGTTTCTTCAACCTAAGATGAATGCACTATAGTTATTACTAGTTTCTAAAGTCACATTTCCCTATGTTTGACAATTGGGCCTCATTGACATATATTGCTATGATAGCGCACAATTACGTTTTGAGCGTATAGAAAATACATATCATGTGGCACGGACGTGATTGGTAGCACGGGTGCTGGGCAGGTGGCAAGATGACTGTACTGGGCAGCACATCCATGATGGAGGGTGGAAGTACAGTCGTGGTGGATGATTTTCTATAGATGCTTCAAAACTGGGATTTTCCCTATGATTTTGTCATTTACAGCACGGTCATGTTGGGGGCTTTGCTTACACTTTGAGGTTCAAACATTAATCTTCACGGACACCTTTGTTTTATCTTGACCCTGGGCCACTTGGGGTAGGTTGGGGGAGCTTTAGGGCCTATGTACCCCTTCATGGGTGGAGGAACACTAGAGAACCTACCTTTTCTCCCTTCCATCCAAGGTGTGGTCCAAGTACTTGAAAAACATGAAAAAAGTGTCCATAAGTGCATTTGACATAAACATGCATATTAGGGCAATCAACTTGCATTATAACATGTTTAAATGTGATAAAAGTGCAAAAAGACACAATATGAAGCCCTAAAATAGGGTTGCATCAGTAGGCATACATTTATCAATATAAAAATATCATCGACAACCATGGTTTAAGGTGTAGTATAGTATATCAGTATCATAACCTCATTCACTTTTATCATAAATAATAATTAGGTGGTACATTTTGAATGGACGTAATAACTTTTGTCTTTTTAACATCCATTATATCCCTAAGATATGATCAAGGTCTTATATTGCTAACATTTCAAACTTATCCAAAGAGATATTAAATCAATAATGATTATTTCAATCAACATCCTTAAGGTCTTGAGATGTAATGTGCATGGAAAAGTACGAGAGCAGTCACAATAGATTTGCATGGTTTCAAATTATATGTAAAAGTTGCATAATTCAAAAGGCACCTCTAGTTATGATTCTCATGATCTTTTCCTGCCTCGAGTGTGAAAACACAGACATGGAGGTGGTTGTAGTTGTACTTTTTGGCCCATATAGGAGATTGGTACGAGCAATTTGAAGTGTCTTTCCTCCTTGTAGTAGAAGTAGAGTGGATTCAGGTATGGTATCATTAGTTCTTGGTATACTTGTTCCCATAGTTGTAACACTGGGGTCTTTCTAGATTTGAATCTTGGTTATATTCTTAAGTCGGTCCTCTATATTGGTTGGGAGGATTCAAATGACAGAAGTAGCTGAAACATGCCCTGAGTCTTTTACAACATGTTCTACACCAATACTCCTCTCCTTTTTGTTATTTCACATGGATATTGTTCTCTTTTGTATTGATTTCATGGAGAAACCTATTTAACTTTATTATTGATTTTATTTCATGGTATAGAATGCTTATTTTCATTGGATATGACTAGATACCTTATTCAATGTTATATGGGATTGGTTTTCATTAGGCAAAGGTTTTGTTGGATCTCCTCCTTGAACAAGCATATATAAAGTTCCAAAGTAGCCTTGTAAGTGTTAGGATTTTGTCATTGTAGACCTTAAACTCAATGTATTTAGTATTTTTTGGATGCCGCAAAAAGTAGGGTTCATCACTACTAGATATGGAAGTATGATCAGGAAGGATGGAAAACTTTTATGAAATGCTTTATCATTATAGCAATATCAATATACTTTTGGATATGTTTATTTAATTAGATTAGTGGATTGATGTGGTGAATGTCATTCTAGATATCTCTACTCCTAAAATTTAATAAACTCTTACTTAATTATTAAGTTCAACATTTAGTACTTAATCATCACAATCAAACCCTTTTACCAACTTTTCTAATTAGTTTTAGCTATTAGAAATTTCTAGTGACCCAACTCGAGACTCAAATGCCCTATATTACTTGATGAATGTGCACCGACATTTACACATACGATTTTGGCTTCTCAACAACTATAAATAGATTCCCTCACAAAATGTTCTTTGACTTTGAAACATCTTTAACATGACGAGACCTCCACAAAGCACTTGTCGTCCATCTTTCACCTATGACAACATGCCTTTCCCACGAACACCTACTTAGAGTCAATGAAAAACCTCCACTCTACCATCACCATACACCTTGGTTGTTGATATACTGCTAGGGAAAACTTATTGTGACACCACAATTTCAAAAAAACTCAAAAGTCTACTCTTACAACATATCATCTTTGAAATTTATTACCCTAACTACCTATAAGTAGTGATAAATTTAACTTCATCCTAGAGAACTACAAATTGAATCAAACATGAATGACTACTTACCATATCTTGATCAAGGTCTATGTCCCTCAACCTTGCTGCTAATTCATATGTAGTTACCACAAAATATAGATATCGTCTACTTTCTCCCACTAACTATCTTTATATATTGAATGTATCTCTAGGTTGTTCATGATGGTCACATTCTCTTTGTGAAACTACATAGATGAGAAGATCCATGTTTACCACAAAAGGAGAAGGCTAAATTGAATCTTTTAATTATTGTGCCATTAACGCATAGGTATTGACAATTATCTCTGAGAGAGGAGTTATCCACTAAATCTACATGCTTTGCCCATATTTTAGGGAAGATTGGCATATGAATATTGACTTAGTATACATTATATATGTGTTTGTGATAGTTGCAAGTGAGTGAAGTTGTTTGATCAAGAGGAGGCTGACCCCAGTCTAGATGTTTACCTCTAAAATATCACCATGTTGGTATTATAAAAGCTTTGTCAATATTAACTTCTACAACTTTCCTAATATTAGATCTATTTCAAAAGCCTAAAAATTCAATTGTATCTAAAAACCTAAGTGGGAAATATAACATTGCTATATATTATGGCTCAAATTGGAGATCTTGTAAACAATCTCAATTCCACTACATCTAGATTTGTACATCTAAGATAAAGAAACATCAGGTGATCAGTTATAAATTTAAAACTATGTGCCTTAGTAGTGATAGAATCAACTTATATTCAATATAATGCGAACTACATTTACCATTTTATATCATAAGCATGTCATACAACCTAATTTTTGATGATTCGGTAATCCTAGGGTTATAGAAGCCTAATATCAATTTACAACTTTATCATATGATTTTATTAATTTTATTTCCAAGTTGTGAATGTGTGCATGTTTGAAATATCCAGGTTAAATGACTTTTTTCAGTCTTTGGGTGACAATAGAATAATATAATACAATCGAACATGAGTTTGATTTATTTAATTCTAGTATTTGTTTTGCATGTTCAAATTCAAGTATCTATATAGGCAACTGTAACTTGAGATAATTAATAAATTTGTATCAGAAGTTATATGAATCAGTAAGGAATAAAGAGTATAGAGTAATATACATAAAATAGCAATTTACAACCTTTCTTTGGGTCTTATGCATTCAAATGTAATACTTTAATTAAATTTACTCCGGGTGATTGTATTAGTCATTCAACTAAAGTGGTAGTCTAATTGATTAATATAGTAGTGGGCAACATTTATAGTGTTTTTGTGAGAGTGACTCTAAGAGATCAATGACGTGGATCACTTCCATAGGAAATCTTAGTCATATGACCTCAACTAGTTGGATCTACTAGATGACAATGATGGGTTGTAGTAGTTCTTCACGGTGATGTTGGACCAATGGCAAAGACCAGACTAGTCAAACAACTTATGGACGAGTTGATGGATAAACAAGCACTAGATGGTCAAGTTATGAGATTGGACAATGTGGCTTCATGCCAATGTTTTGTAGTGATTAGTCAGATCTTTGCCAATAGTTAGTCACGACTAATAAGACACGTAGTTGCCTATTGGCTTGACAAGATGGACTGTTTAGCCAATCATGACATTACTAATATCATACAAATTAATCTAAAAAACAACTAATGATAAATATGGAATCATAAATTTGTTTTACATTTTCATTTATTTTTCTATTTCTTTTATGTTTTTAGAGAAATACGAGAAACGTCATTTTTTTCAAGAATAAGAAGACTCTATTTTATATCATATATAAGGTAAATGGTTCATAAATCTAGATTGATAATTAAGGTAAATCGTTCATAACCTCTTATTATTCTCTTGTCTACCTAATCCAAATATGAAATAATTATCAAGGTCTAAGATGTGTATATTCTTTTTTTCATCTTATCCTATTCATGTAGTTTTAACCTATGTTTAGGAAAAGCATGTAAATACCTCGTAGACGTGGAACTTGGAGCTTTTCTTCTAACTCTCAGCTCAATTAAGACTACACTTATGCTTCAAAGTAGGGATATAACCTAAGGTGAGGGGAGATTCTGTGATTATTCAAGAATTCATGGATATCAAACCAATTGGTAAGAAACATGACATGCTCCGTTCTGACTTGTCTACTTTACTAAGATATGATTTCTAGGTTTGATATTTCAAAGTGTTTGATTTATGTGGAAGGTAAATAAATATGAAACATGCTTGATTTCAAATAAATGTGATTGTGTGTAAATTGCATGCCATTTTCATATAGAGAACTACAAAGGCACAAACACATGTTTGACCCAGTTTCATTGCAAATTGATAATTTCCACAAAGTGTGACCAAGTTTTGTGTTTTCTTCTAATGACGATTTCAAGTTTATAATGCTTATGTTTTTAGTGGTTTCAAATCTATCAAGTTTGTTCAATACAAAGTATATGCAGTGTACAATGTATAATATACAAAAGACAATATGAAATCTCCATTATCTTACTTAATACAAAATTTATAAAGAGACTGGAGTGAGCTAAATTTAGTATTAATATAATAAAAACAAAGTAAAATGATCATCTAGTGAAATCAAAGATTTAACTATACTCTAAATGCCATGAACATCATAGAATACATCATTTTGGTTTGCACAGTGAAGAAGTAAACATGCATGCTAACTACTGGAATTTAGTATGATATAGTTGTAATGTATTAAAGGGGTATACAAATTAACTCTTGAGAGGATGATTTCCATGTTACATTCTTGGGAGGATGTGAATATCGGTTCACAGGCATAAAAATCTCCATGACTTGGAGCAGTACGAGCGCTATAGCAAATCTTTCTCTCTCCTTTAGGCAAATCAATAAGGAGAAGGGGATGAGCTTGAGCAATCAAAATGAGATATTTACTTACATTCTAGATAAATGTCATAATTCACAGGAACACTTCCTAGTCTTCGTTAGAGGAGATACAGTGAAAGGACTTGGGGAAACACATTGAGATCCTTGTGGGGGAGGAAAATGAGTAGGTGTTGATTTCTTGTTCTTGTCTTGGTGGCAAGTGAGTCATACAACCTTTCAATTAAAGTGATAAGAATCATTCACATTCTCAATGAATGAGTATGTCTATTTATTTTTATACTTGTGTCGATGAATCATTCCCCTTCCCTGTATGAATAGATTTGTTTCCCTATGGGAATACTTTCTTTCAAACCTTCCCAGTAAGGTGGTGATGTTGATATCACTATGTATCAGAAAGGCATGGAGGGGAAATCCCTCACTGGGAGGACCTTCTTTATCAACATAGTATTCAACCCTAGAAGGCTAGGACATGATGTAGTGTGAGGAGTTGAAGTGAATAAACTAAAGGATTTAATCTTCCTGGGAAGATTTCAAATATGAACAACAAATTGTCGAAGTTAAGTCAATGGGAAGAGATAAGGACATATTCTAGTTATGGTATTTTGAGGATGTGGGTGAGCACCACAAGGAAGGAGAACTATAGGCTAACCCTGGGCCTAACACCCTTGTAGTTTATTTGCTCCTAGTGGTTGAGATGAGAATTGGAATTTGAGGAATCTATTTGAAACATGGGGTCATGTTTGTTGGATGAGTGGTAAGAAGAACAAGATAGACCTTCTCCCTTCCATAAGGTGCAGTGTGGTTCCAATACGGACGAAGTCACTCAAACTATAGGGAGAGGGATTTTTAGTATGTTGCTCTACATGCAGAGCACACGGAGTGACATAATAATATGGGTTGTGATGATGTCAAAATATCCACCTCTTTTGATCTATTTAGTGATCAATCTGCTACTTTCTTTGACCCTACTCGACCTTCCTTTTCCATTTTCTTCCAACAGTTCACCCTATCCAAAAAAATTGTTGGTCCATGAGTGTGGTTCAGATCCCTCCAATGATTCCAGAAGTTGTTTTAATATATGATTTTGTTTAGTTTCCATTTTATCTATTATGCTTGATCTAGAACTCACATTTTCTTTTCCTTGGGTAGTACATCCCAACAAGATTGATCTATTTGGATCTTGTTCAATGATGTCCTTCTATTGATTTTGATGATAGGATTTATCTATGAAAGGAAAAGGGTGCTCCAATTCGAGGGTACGTGTAACATACCAGATCTTGGACCCTACCCTAGAAATTTGACCTTTTAGGTTTAACCAAACAAGGTTGAGGTTAGAGTGATCCTAATAAGCTAAAGCATGATTATGTCACCCTAATATAATCTAACATGTCACATAACTCTTTTGGATAGTGATAAGAAGATAAAAGACTTAATTGGTTAAGCGAAGTGGTCAATGGGTGTCTAATGGGCCATATGACATAACACATGTAAGAAAGTCTCAAAAGTGAAAATAGACTTCAAATTCGTAATCTACACATAAAAATAAGCTTACATATCATTTTTCATCTAATTTGGACTACCTTGAAATAATAAGGTAAGTTTAGGAGAGAGAAAGTTGATAAAAGTCATTAATGTTCAATAATGTGTGTAATAACTCCAAAAGATGGAAATAAAGGCAAATTCATATTCAACACCCTTAAGTTAACTTGTGGATGAAGTTTCACCAAAATTGGATAATCCTAATGTCATTAATGCATGAAGAAAGAGAAAATAAGATTTGATTTATTAACTTGTTAAAAGCTCTCAAAAGGCAAATCTAACTACATAATCAGAATCTACATGCTTTAACTAGCCTATGTGCAAAATTTCATCTAATTTGGGATTCGTTTGTGCCTCCAAAAGAGGAAAGAGAAAAGGAATAATAATGCAATGTCCCTTTGTTAAATATAATCGATTTTTGTCACAGTAAAGCTATGATTCTTTGATACTCAGATTTCACTTATACGCACTTCTTTCTCTACCATCAGATTTTGATCTAATGGATGTCATATCGTCTCCTACCTTGGGTAGGAGACTGATTCTTTTGTGAACAGTGTCGCTGATTTTCCATCACGTATATCTTCCGTGATTCTTGGTCATTTTCCAAAATTTCTTCATTGTTGAATTTAGATTCTGGTTGCTTTGATCCCAAGTTTTATGGGGTATAAATACCCCCTGTTCTCTAACCTCAAGCACCGGCAATGTTTCCCCTATTTTCTCCCAACCTTCCTTCTCCTCACATCACCGGGTCTTCGGACTACTCGGAATTGGTTCCCTGACCTTCGATGCACCCCCAGGGTTCATCTCCCTGTGGAGGAATTAACCGGTTTGTTCCAGAGTATACCTCCCCAGCCCCTGACCTATGCTTATGCCTTCTTGGAGTTTGTCACCGTGTTGGGGGCCTCCGTCGTCCCTGCTTGAGTTTGGACTCACTTCTATAAGGCTAGGAGAAGCTTTTGTCCAAGCCAATTATGCATGTCTAAGTGAGTTCTGGTTTTGCCCCTTTTTCTATACCAGTTACCCATTTTGGGGTTTTGTTGTGATTGGCCTTTCCTTCTACTCATTTCTTACTACTTCGGTCTTCTCTATCCGTAAAATGAGATTTTGAATTGTTTACCTATTTTGTTTGGGCCTTTGAGCTTTGGTTCTGCTTAGCCACCAGTCTTCTTTCTTCACCAAACTTGGCGGAAGAGAAGTTTTGATGTATCCAACAACCCCAGGACTCGAGTATGGGGTGTTTAGGTTCGTAATGATCTCTAGAAGGTGATTTGGATGTTTGCTTTCCGAGTTGCACAATGTAGGATGCAGGGTGATCTTTGGAACGGGCCTTCAAAATCTTAGACTCGTCAAGCATTGCAAAGAAGATGATCCATGTATGTTTTACAAAATCACCCTTGATTCAAGTTTGGTTTTTGTCACGCCTACTGAGGGTAAAATGGTCATTTCTGCCTTCCTATCTCTTTGCTTTAGCACCTACTTGTCACTGACATGGATGAGTGGCCGACTGAGTTGGCCGGTTCTGGTTGGGCCAACTCAGGCCCGCACCCTCTCTCTCTTTCTCTCTCTCTTCTTCCTCGCCACTGATTTGCTGATTTGGAATTTTCCTATTGGTCCACATTTAAAAATTAATAACTAATTAGTGGATGATCTGAAAAATATGGGAAAATATTAATTGGAATCATAAAAATAGTATCTAACTAGTGGTGCATGTTTTGATAATTAAATCTAAAGATTAATAATAGGTGATCTCAATGGATCTAATTAATGATGAAGTAACTTGTAAAAATCATAACTAATTATCTATATGTCAGAAAAATATAATAAAAAATGTTTTGGACTCCTAGTAATATAAACTAAAATATGGCATGGTTTTAATAACCTAATTCACATAATGATAAAAAGGTGTTTTTAGGGTTTGGTTAATGTGTATGAAATTGACAAAAAATCTGTATATGTGTTTAATAGGCCCTTTGGTGACCTAGACTTGGATCTAGAAGAGATTTGGATCATTTGACTCTGAAGTTGAGGTATGTTGTATCCCCTATTCCTCTATGATGAGAAATGCACCTATCTTATCATTCTTTTGACTATGACCTACACATATGTCTATTTTATTGATATCATGGTTCATGGGAACTATCTTGCTTATTGTGGTCTTGGATATTCTCTTGAAATGTTACCTTATGATATGGTGCATGATGGACTTGTTGATGATTCCCACTATGTTGTGGAGGTTTATTTGGTGATTGTGATATCTTATTCCCACTTAGCATGTGGATGTATATTGTACGATATGGCAACAATGTATAATGTTCTTACCATACATTCTACTTGCCTCTACATTTACCTATTGTATGATTCAGTAGCACTAGATTAGTATAATTGCATTGGTTTTGTCTCATTGTGATTTATGGCAACATTGTGATATTTTGGATGGTGGATGTGTGATTCCCCATGCCATGGCAGGATGTATGATTCCTGGCCCATGTTATATATATTTGGGTGGTGGAAGTGTGATTCCCCATGCCAGGGCGGGATGTGTGATTCCTTCCCATGTCTCACCAGGGCAAGATGTGTGATTCTTGGCCCATGTTTTATATATTTGGGAGATTGGCAGTATTCCTTTCTCTATCAGGTTTCAAGCTTATGAGACTTATCCACCTTTGTCTTTATAATGTTCTAGGGCTATGCTTCTCTCACATGCATGCAGGTTGGTTATGATATGTGATCATGTGGCACCACTTTATTATTTTATTTATGGCAAGTATCTTATCTTAACATGTGATGATGATTCTTTTCTTTTATGCCTGTGTGGGCAATCCTTATCTTTTGCATGGGAATCATTTATACTTGATGTCCTTATTGCCATATATTTCTTAGTTTTCTTTTAGTATGCACATAACAGCCTTTGATGATGTCTTCTATTTTTCTCTTCTTGTTGGGGTATGCTTCCAACCCTAGGTGGAGGACTTGGATGACAAGGCATGTTGACTTGGACTTAGATTGAAAAGTGAAAGCTTAGAGACAATCTTGAGGTGGTTTAGATTTTCCTCTACATGGATCCTTATGATGTAAGTTTAAGATGTTTCCTTGTTTTATAATTGAATATAGTCATGTTTTTATTCCGCTGCTACACTTTGGTTGTTTTGAATACCATATATAAAATTTGAAAATTTTACACCCACTTCAAGCATATATACCTTTGAAGTGTGTTTGGACTTGAGGTTCTATTGTTCAACTTTAGTAGAGAGGTGGTTTTGATTCTTTATAGTACGCATGAAAGGGTTTTAAAGGGGAGAAGGAAAAAAGAGTGATGCTCGTCTCCCATTCCAAAAAACTTAAATCAAGCTTTGAGGACTGATTGGTCAAGCCTAGATTCTAGGATGGAGTTGTATAAAGCGAGAGTGTCATGTATGGTTCCCTTGAGAAGTGCGTGATACCACCACATATTAGGCCTGACGAATGGTGCATAGAGTTGCATCCCTACTCACATGGTCCATGAACATCACTCACTCTAGGAGGTTGATAGCCCATCCTAGTTCTTCCCATTTCCAATAGGATGACGTGATCAATTTGGTTAAGTCTTAAGGTTCTTCTCTTTCTTTTCCTATATATATGGTGCACACAATGTTTACATGATATCATTAAGATCAACCATGTGACCTAGTTAGAAAGTGTTCTTACCTCTATCATTAGCTTGGTTAGTTCTCATTTCTAATATTTCGGTCACCTTTCGATGGCTCCCTTAATGTATGTTCCTAGAAGTTTATGAAGAAGTGGGTTACTCCCAAAAATACCCCGCCTTGAGGTTGTTCCTTTGACGTTGGAGATTCATTTCTCATTCTGTGGTCCAAATTTGTATTAAGATAGACAACCTAATTGAATTTATAGAAATAGAAATGGGGGCTTTGTTTGTGCAATCATTTCTAGATCTCTCCTCTCTTTGGAGAAACCACGATCATCTTCTCCAACTAAATGCTCAATTGAGTTCGTGTACAAGAACATTTAGTAGACATGTGTGTTCTCTTCCCCTCTATCCCTAGAGGAGTTGTATGAGGCGGAAACTATATATATTGTTTTGAAGCCAAGTCTTTCCAATAATGGGGTCTAGGAACCGATATGATGACTGGTTTTGGTAGGGTGGTTTACCTACTATGAGAATCTCTAGGTCTTCATGCTTGAGATTTTTGTTCACTGGACTCACTCAAATGTTAAAGGGAAAAATAACATGTAACAAGAACGAGGCGTCTGTTAGTAATGATATGTTTTGGTGGTACCTAGTTACGAATAGTTATATAGTTCATTTACTAGTCAATGAGTCAACCTTACATAACCAATGAGGGAGACAGTACAACTAGTACTTTATTTCTCAGAAAATTTACCTTTAATTTAGAGAAGGATTCCAGTTTATCTGGTCTATTTGTGATGTTGCCACAGCTAGACATGGATAGCTATATTATTGGTTGGAAAGATAATTTAGTAGATTTTGAGTCATGTGTCTATCCAAAGTCTTATACGGTGAGATCATAAGTTGATGTCATACTTTTCAGTTGTGATACACTTAATTTATGCGGGCCTAGGATTAAGTAAGCAAATTCAATCCGCTTGCTTTTTATAATTATTATAGTAATATCCCTTGTGTATGATCTTATAGTATTTACTTGCTTAATTAATGTGCATATGTCATGCTTGTATGAAGTTTGCATGTAATTTACTTAATCAATTGTATATATATATTACTATGTCTACCTATAGACTTTTTGACACACTAATCAAGTATCTAACAATTGAGCCAGTAGCCTAGAATGTATTGGAATACATTTTTTCCAGGTACAAATACTTATCAACATGAGGATCTAGGAGTTACTTACCAACATGAGAAAGAGGGTAGA
This sequence comes from Alisma plantago-aquatica, assembly GCA_963693085.1. Taxonomy (NCBI): domain Eukaryota; kingdom Viridiplantae; phylum Streptophyta; class Magnoliopsida; order Alismatales; family Alismataceae; genus Alisma; species Alisma plantago-aquatica. The sequence goes on along the minus strand of OY856411.1, from coordinate 1,004,753,341 downwards.
GATGTTCAGAGAGAAGTAATTTAGTTAGTTAATCAGTCACTTATGCTTCCTCTAGTCATATACATTTGTAAGAGTTAGTATGAGAGAATTTTTATGGTCCTGTACTAGATCTAAAGTAATTTCCATAACTACTATACTGTATGCTTCGAGTTAAGTTGTAATAGCTATTTCATCACGAGAAAGCTACTCCTTAATATCCGTAGATGTTTCTTTTCAATGATTGTATACTAATTTTAATTGTTTTATGGGATAAATGAAAGAAAAATCTAGGATTGATTTCAGTTGGAGTTAAAAGAAATGGTTATCCAAATACAACTCCCTATGATGTGGCTCTAAACACTAGTTAGAAATTTTGGGTCGCATCACAAGGATAGATGAAGAGCACAAATGGAAGGAAATGAAAGAGAAAGAAAAATCTTATGAAGTTGCTTGGGACTCTTCTCAAGCTAGTGGAAGCTCAAGTAAGAAAGATAAATGCAATGTGGAAGCCATGACAAGTTCACATGAAGACCAAGATCAACCAATTGAGGTAAACCTCCATGAACTATCTAATGAACAATTGATTGATAAGATATAGTAGTCTAATTTAGTGTTATTTAGTCATATGTGGGCTCTATAAATAAGACCGCATGTCATATGTGTGTTGAAAAGATTGCCAAAGGAGAGAGAGGACAATATTTTAGTTTAGAGACTCTTATATTTTTAGGTGTGAGGATTGTGAGAGTGCATTATTTTCTTATCATTATGAATGTGTTTATAGAACTCTGATCTTTTTCGTGAAATCTTGTTTGCGGTAGTGTATTCTCTCTGATGTCAAATTGTTAACCTAAAACTTCCGACGAGTTATGTCGACTTTTCTATTAAAATCACAAGAATGATTGTATTGCCATTGATGCAGTGCTTGTATAGGACTTTCCTCGCGATTTATTAAACCCAGCAGATCTTTATTTAAAAAACAATGAAAGGAGAGCAGTTTTCACTCATGAGAAAAGAACGACTACGTTACGTAATATGTTAAATTCAAAGCTCCATGCCTCGAGAAATGGGTAGTTTGACAATTCCTTACGGCATATCCCGAAGGCAAACAGTAAATTGACCTCCCGCTAAGTAGCACGTTATTCAAAGATAATTACATATCTTTTCCATCTATCTCAAATAACAATCACAACGCTTAAGAATGAAGCTTATTTGCAACACTATGCCGGCACAGTGCGGTTTAAACAAGTGGATATATTGTGTTGGAAGTTCCACGAAGACGTATGACAACATTTTAGTGGGGTCAAAATGACCATATCCGCTTGAACGCGGCTGTTTTTCTTCTTGTTCTTTTGTTGTTGCGTGTAAGTGGAAAAATCAACGGAAATTGATTAATATGCAAGCAGACAGCTTCTTCGTTCTTACGTCGAAAAATCAGCGGAAATTAATTAACATGCAACTAATCGTTCGTGTTACTCACTTTTTGATATCGGACAGTTTGATATGGGAAAGGGTGACGAGTCAATGGATAACAACCATGTATTAATAAGTCAAAGACAACTAGATGCACAATTATACTTTTCTAAACTTTCTAGGCTAAGAAAGATAATTGGGTAGAATTTAAAACTTCCTCTATATTGGAGTCGTGACTCGTGGTACATGCCACCCCATGCATAACATGTGTAACCACGTAGTCACATACCCATAGTAATATCAACCTCTTGGACGTCCACCAGGGCACACTTCTATTGGGGATGTTGTACCGATACGATCTCGGATGTGACGAAAACTTATTGCGGAGGCGTTACTGACAAACGTATAAACCCAAAGAAGAAACACCAGATCTAACGTGAAAAACTCTCCACAAGACAATGAGAGAAAAACCACGTAGCAATACCGGCCAACAATCACCATGTAATTAAGATTACAACTCACACTGTCTGGATTTAATTACCCCTAAATCCAGGTTGCCCTCCCAACACAAGAACAAATATGAAGAAGAAGAGAATCACACCCAGTGTGTACAGAACCTATCTCTTTACTTGATCTCCTCACGAGGTCGCAGTCGTTGCTGGAGACTGCTTGATGTCGTTGTGACCGCTGACTGGATCGGATTGTTGCCACTATGATAACATTGCGTCTGTAACCGCCAACCGCTACTTTGCTTCAAGGCAAAGTCACTGGCCCTCTCTTATCAACCAAGAGAGTTGCTTTGTCAGTAGACCCAATGTGTCACTGACTCTCAGCCACTACTTCGCTTCAAGGCAAAGTCGTTGACCCTCTCTTATCAACCAAGAGAGCTGCTCTGTCAGTACACCCAATGTGTCACCGACTGTCATCCGCTACTTCACTTCAAGACAAATTCACTTACCTTCTCTTATTCAACTAAGAGAGTTCCTCCAATTGTTCTTGTTCTTTGGCATCCTCTACCACAGAAGGCACCAACAAGCAACCGGAGGGATCACGCCTCAACCGGTGGGATAATCTCAATGGCCTCCCCCAAGGCCTCTATTTATAGGTGTAACGACCCCGCCTCCCGGTAACCCCCACTTAAGGGAGACCTGAAGGTCAGAGCCGTTATTCAATTAACAGGATCAAAGGTTTGACAAATAATCAGTAATAATTAATAAACTTTACCAACTAAACTGAAAACAGGTATAAAATAAAACTTTTCTTACCTTGGAAAAACTGGGATTTCTAAACTTATATCCATGAAGATGTTAATCTAACTAATCCTCCTGTGGATGTTATTTCTCATTCAATTCCACATATGTCACTTTACTGTTTGTTCTTTTATTTGTACCTAAAACGCCGACAAACAAAACGTCGGTCAGCCGAAGCTGGTATGTGGGGGAAACAATAATTGTGCAACTATGTTAATAATGTAATCGACCAAATATCATTTAACAACCAAGATTACATTTTAAGCAATACTACTCAATCCTTTCCTATCCCATTTCTCTATAATGTCCCTGCAGTAGACATGGATACCACCTCTCTCATATGGTAGATCTTTACCCCCATGGCCCTACCACACAGGTAGCCAATACCTAGGGTTATGGAGTTGCATGGTCCTACCCAAAGGTAGACCAATCCCTGACTAATGATGACTTGATGGACCTACCCCCATTGGTAGCCATTTACTAAGTCATTTAATGACCTGATGGACCTACCCTCATTGGTAGCCATTTACTAGGTCAATCTATAAAGCTACAGAGGGGACTAGGATTTGAGCTAGTAGGCATATTTCTTATGTGATAGTCATATTCACATTATACTTTGCATGAATTAAATACATCCAATAGTTTAATTCAAGCCACGATGGAAACATTGATAAAATCCCAGAAAACTATTTTGGGTAGTCATAAGCGTAACTACATACCTGTACATGTAGGTTCAGGTGCAAGAATAGTCCATACTACAATAAGCAAGCAAGCATTCAATAAGATCCTGAAACAAATATACAATTTCCTTTTTTATTACTCGTGTCATTAAGATCTATTAAATCTAGCTCGCTTCTTAGGGTTTCTAGTCCACTTTTAGGGTTTCCATTGCAATTAGGGTTTCCCTTCATCTTTTATTATTTTAAACCCTAATTTAACACAATTGATCATAAACCCTAATTATTTTCACATCTATTCCTCAATTCTGGATTAAAAGCATATTTAACCATTAATTAAGCTCATTAAGCCTCTTTTTATTAAAGCTACTATTTTTATCCTTTTAATCTATGATAAGATCATTATATGCATTTATCATCAATTCATAGTTCATTACAGTCCAAATCACATATGAACTCGATTTGACATCAATCCACCTTTTTATTCATGAGAAAACCCTAATTACTACATTTAGGGTATTTATCCATCAATTAAGAACTTTAATGCTCGAAATAACTTAGACTTAGCATATTCCAATTTTAATCATGAAATTAATCAATTACAGCCATTAATAGTCGAATTAGTCAACATTAGGGTTTCAAGGCCCATTAAAACATATTTATGCACAAGAAACTCTAAATTAAACTAATTACATGCAAATTCATCCTTTTTCAATCTTAATGATCCTTTTTATCATTAATAGGCTAAGATCAACTTTAATCATCTATTAAACCCTACTAATCACTTTAATCATACCAAAATAGGGTTCTTTAACCATTAACACATTACAGTTAATAACTTCCATTACTTTTCGAATTGAAAAAAGAATCAGCCTTCAATTATATTTTTAATGGATTCCCCTCATTTTTCCGAGCAACTTTCATATTTTATGCGTGCTGATCCGAGCTACGAATAAATAGATATGATTTTAGAAAAATTACCTCACTTGGGCCAATGGGGAGGCGCCACGTAGCCTTTAACATGTAGCCCGGCTTGCCTTTGAATTTATAACCGAATTACTATTATGCCCCCGGCTCAGCCACCAGTTCCTTTGTGTCTCGGAGGGTAGAAACATCAAACGGGCTGGATCTTCATCTTCCTCGCAAATTCGACCTGTTGTCGCCGACCTGCAGCTTTTTCGGCCTGCCTCGCACCTCCTCAACGCCTGAACCTCGCCGGAAACCTCCCCCTGCCTCCGCCACTCCCCACCGCATACGACCATCCCTCAAAACGTGGCCAAGACGGCCACTATTGTGAGTGCCAGGTACATACTGTTGTTGGGTTTATAGCCTTCTAGCAGGCGTTGTGTGAGGGCGGGAGCAAGATGAGGGTGGTTGACTACTCCACGGTGGTTTTGGGTGCGTCCCTCTTCCATCAAGTCCACTCAACGGTTCCTTGTTACCCCATGGTCGCGCCACTCCTTTACCTTAGGGTTTTGAGTGAAAACTAGGTGAAGAAGAAGATGGGATGTCCGAGATCCTCTTGGGCTCGAGGCTAAGGGTCCGACCCTTTTATAGGGGAGGATGCACTGCCCTAGGATACATTCCCACGAAGAAAACAAGACTTTTACTAATGGGAAAGGTACTTTCCTTAATTAAGAAGAGACCTTCTCTCTCTTCCTTATTTCTTTGATATACCTTTTATTTAACTATTAGGATTTCGAAAATTACTCCCTTGATTCTCTTAAAACTTGCCCTTTATTCTAATGGCACGAAATTCTATTTTCATTTAATAGGAAAATACTTTATTTTTACCAAATTCACAAAATTCATTAAGAATGTATCACATTATCCTTTTGTTTTGAAATTTTGGTATTGTCTCTTTCCTCTGTCTTCATTGGGACTCCTTGGATCCCAAGGTACTCTATTATTTCGAAATCCTTTTTATTGGACACTCATTATCCTTCTAGAAGCATCTAAATGCATCATTCTTCATTATTTCCCATTATCTTGTTTATTTCTTATTAAAATAATTCTCTTTTTGAGAATCTTTCTTTATTTCTCTTTTATTTTCCTCATTGGTATTCCCCTTAACATTAGAAATCCTTGGGATACGAAATTCCACAAAGGATAACTCAATTACACCTCTTTCCACTTATTTTCCACATTTTATCATTTTTCCAATTTATTTCTTAATAAAGAAATTCTTAATTAATCTTTTCTTTTCTTATTTCCTTTTCTTTGCAACTTTGGACTCCTTGGACCCAAGGAACCCAAAAGGCACGAAACCCATCCTTGGATTACTTTCTTTCACCTTCTAGAGGTTTCCACATCCTTCTTTTCTCAAATATTCAATTATTCAATTACTAATTGAATTTCCTTGTTATTGGGCCCAATAGCCAATAAAGCCCACAACACAATCATCAAGGCTATTGTAAACAAAATCCATTTATTCAAAACAAATTATATCTTCATTTTTTTCAAATATCTTTTGTGTGAGAAATAACATTTCTCACCCAAATGAATCCAAAATTGAGGTTGTAACAATAGGCCTCCATGGTATGTAGTTGCAACCAAGAATTCTACTCCAATTCATAATCCAATATCATGTTGCACATAGGAAACCATCTTATTTCCCTTTTAGATTTGACTCCCATTAGAATTGGTAGCACAAGCCAGCTCCTACTTAAGTCCAAATCCAACTAGACATGGGTCAGAATCCTATTCCTATTCCCAACAATCTCTCCCTCCGGACCATGAGGGAGATGTTGTCTTCAGCCATCATTTGGAGTAGCTTGTAGACCTCATCACCACCTATGATGGATCTACTCTCCTCAGACATGTCGTCATCCTATCATTTTCATCCATCTTCTTGAAGTCATGTCCTGACTTCACTTTGTTCTCAAGCGACTGAGAAGAAGTGTCCTGGCAGTGTCACTTCTCTCTCCATGCCCACATTTAGAACTTTTCTGGCTCCCTCTGACTGGTATGTCGAGCCATCTTGGATAAAAACCTTATTTCTGACTTTATGTACCAAGGTTCATAAATCCTCCGACGATGCTCCACATGTCCATGTAGCTCCTCATAAGAAGCTTGATCCTTGTTGTTCTCATCTCTCTTCATCTTGTATACCCACTTATTCTTTTGTGGTTTTCGACCCTTAGGAAGCACCACAAGCTCATAGATATCATTCTTCTGCAAAGAAGACATCTCCTCCTGCATCACCTGATGCCACTGTGCTTTATCTCTATGAGTTTGTGCCTCGTGATAAGCCTTTGGCTCCCCCTGATTAGTAAGAAGAATATACTGAAATGTCAGATATCTAGATGAAGGATGAAGAACTCTGCCAGACCTCCTCAATTGTTGCTCTGAGGACTCTACTTGGTGATAATATTGCCCCCCTACCTAGAAGTCTCTGATTGTGAATCTGAATCACTCAATTGCACGTATGGAATAGGAACACTCGACATGCTCTCACTCTGCTGCTCACGGTGATCTTACTACTCTTCTTCGTCATCTGAAGACTACAGCTGTGAATAAGTTGAAGCATCTTCATACTCATCATCAGAAGAAGTATCACCTGATCTTATAGCCTCTACATCGTCACTCTCAAGCTCTGTAACTATCTGACTCTCACTAAAATTCACATCTCTGTGTCTTCTCATGGTCCTTTTTACATGATCACATAACCTGTAGCCTAATTGATGAACTCCATAGCCAAGAAAGATACATGGCACCGCTTTATCATCCACCTTTTGCCTCTTTTCCTTTGGAACATGTGCATAAGCCTTGCATCCAAATACTCACAGATGAGCATAGGGTGGATATTTGTCTACCCATACCTTCTCAGGTATATCAAACCCTAAAGGAACTGATGGAGATCGATTAATCAGATAGCAGGAAGTACACACTGCCTCACCCCAGAATGTCTTTGGCAACTTTGTAGTCTTCAACATGCATCTAACTTTTTCCACTATGGTACGATTCATTCTTACAGTTGTACCATTGTGTTGTGGGGTGCCAAGCTCTATCCTTTCATGCTATATTCTGTGTTTCTCACAGTAATCCTTAAACTCCCTAGAGGTGTACTCTCCTCCATTATCCATGTAGAAACACTTCAACTTTTTCTCTGTCTCTCGCTCCACCATGGCATGAAATTTCTGAAAATACTGAAAGACTTGATCCTTGGTCTTCAGCAAGTAGGCCTGCACCTTCCTAGATTCATCATCAATGAATGTGACAAAATACCTATTACTAACCAGTGAAGCCACCTCAAACGGACCACATACATCTGAATGAACTAGCTGCAGAAGTTGTGACTTCACCTTTGATCTTATCTTGAAAGAAACTGATAACACCAATTTTTGTGATGTTTTAGATTGTTTTTCTGTTATCAAAACTGCCCTTTTCTGACATCTTCCTCTCTTTTATATGCAATTTTGCAATAATTAGCCAAGCAATGCTCTCAGTCCAATATTTCCATCTTTTGCAGAGTTTCCGCCCATTTTGGCCCATTTAGTACCAATAAGGCCATTCCGGCCCGCAAATAAATCCAAGACTGTCTCGCCCCCCCCCCCCCCGTGACGCCCGATACACACGCTGACCGGCGGGGCTACGGGATATGACGACGCACGACGCAAGAATGCCGCACGATAGGGTACCGATGGACGACACGCCTCTTTACCCGATAGGGAGCCGAGCACGCCGCAACTACTCTAGGTGTCGTGCGATATCAGCCACCCACTGGCAGGCGCCTCTCGCCTCGACGCCGGACAGCCGACCTCCTTGTGTCGAGCGATACCGGGCGATACCCGCGTCAGCCGACCACCAACTGAACGGCGGAAAGCAGGACACGTTGCGTTTTGAGCACCATATCTTCTCACGACCAGCTGCCTATAAATAGCAACTACAGGGAGCCGAAAAGACAGCTTAGACAATTCGGACAAGCTTGGTCACTTTGGGTTTCAGAGAGTCGAGTGATCTTTGGAGGAGGCTGCGAGAGCAGGCGTATCGTGCTCCAGTGTTCATACCGGGCGACACTAGGTGAGCTCTTCCCCATCCCGAGAGGGAGGGGACTGGTTCACCTAGGACTGTACCAGGCGACACTGGGAGCCGATATCGGCCGATGTAGATACGCGACATGAGTGCCCGACACCAGTGCCCGGCAATAGGACATGCAGCTCCATGCCCGACACGATAACGAACCCGATACGCTCCGCCCGTCAGGCGTGTCGCCTGAGAGGGTGTACCGCCCGACTTGAGCGTATCGGCCAGGTCCTTGAGCGATGCAGTCGCCCGTCGCGGTGTGTCGCTTGAGAGAGTGTGTCGCCCGAAACGACAGTATCGCGCTAGGCCCCTGTCTGATATCGGGCGGGATGGTTACTGCAGCCTGTCGTCCTTCTACATCAAGAAGGCGACACCTATCTTTAATTCTGTTATTTAATTCCTTTACTTATGCATTGTAATTAAGACCTTTAATGCTTATAGAAATGGAAATGCTTAATTACTTGCTGCTCTATGCTTGGTGCAATATGTTGGATGACTGCTATGTTTGATATCCAAACTCTAGCTTGCATGTTTTGGATCGTGTTTCGCTTAGCTACCGAATCGTGTTTTCCCGTCGCAACAACTTCGAGAGTTGTGTTGTGGCTCTAGTGTTTGGTCCGTTTCTGGAGTACGAGAGTGCCTGGAACGGAGTCGTTTCAGTGACATCCCACTCTAACTTTGAACCCAGCAACCTCGAGAGGGGTGCCGAGGCTTGGTTAGAGGTACCCGCTCTGAGAGGAGGGGTACAGGATGTTACCGGTGCCGCTTGTTTTGCTATAGTCTTATCCTTCATACCTTGCTCTAGCTCTAGTTTTATCTTTCTATTTCTATCGCATGAAAACCCCTAAAAACTGCTAAATGACTAAAACCTTAAATCTTTCTAGTAACTCCACTTGGAGATAGTTTTCTTGTTTTGTTTGTGACATCTTTACGCTTCCCTTCTAGGGAATTTACAATCTCTTTTACCTGTCGGAGTGTAGCGTGTCGATTCTGGGTTCTCAACACTACCCCCCTTGTCCCTGTGTTCGACCCCATATATCTACTTCGACCTCGTAAACAAAGTTGTGGGGGCCTAGAAGGATTCGGGTTTATAAATGTAAAAGCTCGACTACCTCAAATCTGCCTAAAAATTTAGGACGCGCGATTTAGGCCGGTCAACTTTTTGGCGCCGTTGTCAGGGACAAGGCAAAAATGGTACTGTAGACAAATCCGAATCCACTAACTACACTCCTGTGCCTCAAGCTTGGAAATGAGCTTGACAACACCCCTTTTCTTTATTCTTTCTCCTTACTATTATTCTTTGCCTAAGCTAAACAATTCAATTTTCTAACTTGATTTTTTTATATGCTCTTGCAGGAACCCTGAAAGCTGACCTGCTCCACCGAGTTTTGATATCATGTCTCGTTGTGAGCAGTCTCTTCCTGAAGGTGAATGTCAGGGCCGAGGTGGGAGGACGAGCCAGCCCAGCTTGGTTGGTCAGCTTTCCGCCTACATAAAAAGACAGGACACCATTATCAGCAAGTTGCTACATGGTACGTTTCCCGGCCCCGGAGCTCAGAATTCCATGCAACACCAGATGGCGAGTCTGCAGATGCGCCAATGGGAAGTCGATCAACGTTTGGCCCAGATGGCTGCATTGATGAAGAACCATGCGGGAGAGACACTCTCCTACCCGGAAACTGCCAGAATGGTGGTACTAAGGTCTGGAAAGACGGTGGAGCGCGCAGCTGAAACCGAACCGGAGCCTGAACTGAGGTCTGAGAGCACCATTCCCGTAGAGGGCGAAGGTGGACAAGCAGAAGCTCAAGAGCCTGCACAGAAGCCTTTGGACGAGCAACCTGGTGGGAGGAATCCTTATACCCCAAGGCCGTCGTTCCCGTATAAGCTAATAAAGGCAAATCTGAAGAAGCGTCATGAGAAGTTCATGAACTCGATCAGGAAACTGCATCTTGAAGTCCCCTTCCTGGACACTTTGGAGGAGATGCCCACATACACCAAGTTCCTCAAGGACCTTATCACAAAGAAGAGAAGGGGAGGAAGGAAAGAGACAGCGTATCTAGCTTCCGCCTCCTCCACCTTCTTGAAGCCCGACACGCCAAATAAGAGAAGGGATCTCGGAGCTTTCACAATCCCGTTCGCCATCGGAGACAATGTCGAGCGAAAGGGTCTAGCAGACTTGGGAGCAAGCATCAGCCTCATGCCCCTCAGTTTTGCACGAAGAGTGGGTTTGACCGACATAGTTCGAACCAACATGCGGATTCAACTGGCAGACCACACCTTCAAGAGACCTGTCGGCATTGTCGAAGATGTGCCGATCAGGGTTGGAAATTTCTTCATCCCATGTGACATAGTCGTTATCGACACGGCTGAAGACCCCTGTTGCCTGATCATCTTTGGACGCCCTTTCTTAGCAATAGGAAGAGCATTGATTGATGTCTCCGAGGGGATGATCACTTTGAGGGTCGGAAACGACCATATTGACTTCAAGTTGAAGGATATCATGAGAAGCCCTTCCCTATCTGAATCAGCATGTTTCGCAGATAGCTATAATAAATTCTGCGAGGAAATAGAGGAGGATATTCGGACAGTAGACCCCCTCACAAGGGTTATAAGCAGTCAGGATCCCGACCTCAAAGATCCTAAAGTCACGAGGTATCTCCACCTTTTCGACCTTTCTGACAAAGATTTGCAAGAAGAAGATGAGGTGGTGGAGTCTGCAAGGTATGCCTCCCTCGAAGGTGAGCCTCGAGAGGAGGTACCCAGACCGAAGCCAGAGTTAAAAGTGTTGCCTGAAGGCCTGAAGTACGAGTTCTTGGACGAAGAGAAGAGGAACCTCGTCATTGTAAACGCCAATCTTTAAAGCAATCAGCTGGATCGACTCCTTGAGGAGTTAAGGCTCCACAGGGGGGCTATAGGATATTCAGTAGAGGATATCAAGGGCCTTAGCCCTTCCCTGTGCATGCACCGCATCAGCTTAGATGAATCAGCCAAGCCTCTGGCTCAACCCCAGAGGAAGATGAACCAGATGCTCAAGGAGGTTGTCAAGAAAGAGGTAATAAGGCTTAGGGATGCGGGGATTATTTACCCAATCAGCGATAGCAATTGGGTAAGTCCTATCCACATAGTACCCAAGAAAGGCGGAATGACAGTGGTTAGGGGCGAGAAGGGCGACGAGGTGGCGGTAAGAACCGTCACCGGATGGCGGATGTGTATCGATTATCGAAAGCTAAATCAGGCTACAAAGAAGGATCATTTTCCGTTACCTTTTATTGATCAAGTTCTCGAGAGGTTAGCGCATCACGATTTCTTTTGTTTTCTTGATGGCTTTTCAGGTTTTTACCAGGTACCCATCTTGCCCGACGATCAAGAGAAAACAACATTCACCTGCCTTTACGGCACTTATGCCTTCCGAATGATGCCCTTCAGACTCTGCAACGCCCCCGCCACCTTTCAGCGATGCATGATATCGATGTTCTCAGATTTTCTAGAAGACATCGTAGAAGTCTTCATGGACGATTTTTCCGTCTATGGGAAGGACTTCGATAGCTGTCTGAAGAATCTGTCATTGGTTCTTCAAAGGTGCGAGGAGAACAGCCTAGTCCTAAATTGGGAAAAATGCCATTTCATGGTGCGGGAGGGCATCGTCCTCGGGCATAAGATCTCGAAGTGTGGGATTGAAGTGGATGCAAGCAAGGTTGAAGCAATATCCAAGCTTCCTCCACCAAGATCCGTGACGGGGGTGCGAAGCTTCCTCGGGCACGCGGGATATTACTGAAGATTCATCAAGGACTTCTCAAAGATTTCCAAACCACTGTCCAATCTTCTGGTAAAGGACGTTGAATTTGTTTTCTCTAACGATTGTCTAAGTGTTTTTCAGGCCCTTAAAAACGCTTTAATATCACCACCTATCCTTCAAGCGCCAGAATGGGGTTTACCTTTTGAGCTGATGTGCGACGCTAGCGACTACGCGGTTGGAGAAGTCCTGGGGCAAAAGAAAGACAAAAGGCACCATGTGATTTGCTACGCTAGTCGCACGTTGGACGAAGCTCAAGTAAACTACACAACAACTGAAAAGGAGATGCTCGATATCGTCTTCGCGTTCGATAAGTTCAGGTCGTATCTCATCGGAGCAAAGGTCAAAGTATACACAGATCATGGGGCAATAAAATACTTAAATCAAAAGAAAGACGCGAAGCCCAGGCTGTTGAGGTGGGCCCTATTGCTCCAAGAGTTTGACCATGAAATTATCGACAAAAAGGGCGTAGAAAATGTGGTCGCCGACCACCTATCAAGGATCGTGATTGAGAGACAGGGAGGGCCACCTATCAACGATGACTACGCCGACGAGGCCCTTAAGTTGGCCGAAGCTTAAGAAGAAAGTCTACCCTGGTTTGTGGACATATGCAATTATCTTGCTTGTGGAGAACTGCCTCCTGACATCACGTACAACCAGAAAAAGAAGCTATTCGCAGACGCCAAGAACTATTACTGGGATGATCCTCTCCTATTCAGAAGGTGTGCTGATAACTTATACAGGAGATGCATCCCAGAAGAAGAAACCGCAGACATCCTGAAGCAATGCCATGCCTCCCCCTACGGTGGTCACCTGGGTAGCGAAAGAACAGCAGCGAAGGTGCTACAGTCAGGTTTCTACTGGCCCTCATTATTTAAAGATGCCGCACAATTTGTGAAGACTTGCAAGGAGTGCCAGTTTACGGGGAACATAGGACGAAGGAATGAGATGCCAATGGCAAGCTGGATAGAAGTAGAAATATTTGACGTATGGGGGATCGACTACATGGGATTGTTCCCTCCATCCCGGGGGTATCAGTACATACTCGTGGCAGTGGATTATGTATCGAAGTGGGTGGAAGCGGTAGCCACCCAAACCTGCGATGCCAAGTCGGTTATCAAGCTCTTCGAGAAGACCATCTTTCCTCGTTTCGGTGTCCCGCGCACGGTTATAAGCGACGGAGGGTCACACTTCGGGGAAAGGCAGTTTGAAGCACTCCTGCGCAAGTACGGAGTAAAGTACAAGATCGCTACACCCTACCACCCACAGACGTTAGGACATATAGAGGTTTCCAACAGAAAAATCAAGCAGATCTTGGAGAAAACTGTCAGCCGAACAAGGAAAGACTGGTCCATGAAGCTTGACGACGCGCTTTGGACCTACCGAACTGCTTACAAGATGCCCATTGGAACCACCCCCTACCGGCTTATCTACGGAAAGTCCTGCCACCTGCCTTTGGAAATGGAACATAAGGCCCTTTGGGCAATCCAGTTCCTAAATATGGACCTCGACAAAGCCGGAGAAAAGAGGTTTTTGCATCTTCAAGAGCTCGAAGAGCTGAGATTGAACGCCTACGAAAATGCAAAAATCTACAAACAGAGGACAAAATTGTGGCATGACGCCCACCTCAAGAGAAAAGATGTAAGCGAGGGGGATAAAGTCTTGTTATACAAGTCCTCTATTCGTCTCTTCCCTGGGAAGTTACAAACGAGATGGTCAGGACCGTTTACCGTGTCAAAAATATACCCATCCGGAATGATGGAGCTTTACGACAAGGACGATCCGACCAAAGTATTTCAAGTGAATGGGCACAGGGTGAAAAGATTCTATGAGGATGAGGCCTTTGTCAGGAGAGCAGAGATCGACCTGCAAGATATGGGCACAGTCAAGGGTTAAACAAGATGATCCCTCGCCGGTCGAGCTAGCGACGCAAACTTCAGCGCTCCTCAGGAGGCAGCCCGAGTTTTTCTTTCTTTCATAGAGTAGGATGCATTTTTCCTATTCTTTGCAAAAATAAACATTATGGCATGTAATAAGGTCCGAGTCGGTGCACGCGCCGAGCGCACTGACTCTCCTGTTTTATGGGCCACCACTGTAGTATTTCCTGAGGTCAAAGGCTTAACCCTTGGTCGATGATGTTTTACCCTTTAATCGCTGTTTCTGCTCTTAGGTTTTAGTTTTTCGCACACCTGTTTTGCCTGTGTCGGGAAGCCGATCAGCCGGCGAGTAGGACCGCCCGTACTGGGTCTTGGTCTCTCGGGCACCGCAACGGCCGTGACGGTTGGCATTTCAGGACGACATGCACCCTATCGTGTAGGAGAATAAATGCCCTTAAGAGACTGATGTGACCATCGTCTCGGGAACCGCCTGACCCATTGGCCGACGCGCGCCCCAGAGATGTCTGATTTGCCCCCGGCCGAGCTGGCTATAAATAAGAATGAAGGTTCTACCGTATCGGGCTGTCACTCTTTACTCATTTTAGCCACCTGTAATGCATGCAGTAGTCCGCCCTTTTGCTCCTGTGTCGGCCAGTTGCATTCACTGTGGTATCGGGCGATGGCTCCTATGAGCAAAGGTATCGCCCGACACGCTTATCCCCTGACAGGCTTATCGCCCGACACGAGCTTTTCCTATCGCGCGCTGCCTATCGGGATTACGAGCCTTGTCGAATCGTATATCGCCCGACGTGGTTTTGCACAACATAACGACTGATGGTGTTCGCCCGATACGCCATATCGGGCGACACGTTTTTCTGTTGTGACGTCCCGTCGAGAAGTTGCTCTTTGACGACCTTATCGGCCGATATACCCATATCGGGCGCAATGCTTTTCACGTCTTGCTATCAGGTTTTTGTTTCATGTGACCTTGTCACCCAACATGCTTGTCGCTCGATACACCAGTGTCGCTCGACAAGTTGTATCGCGCGGCAACCTCGTATCGCCCAATTTCATATCGACTCGACCTTTTGTTTTGATGGACGACACGCGGAGAATGTAATAAGTTTATCGAGTTTCTTTTTCCTATCTAACATTTTAAATGATTAATGAACTTGATAACAGGAAGAATGATGGCCGCAGCCGAAGCAGTAACTGTCAGACAGAAACGTCACAACGGGCCACCAACCACCAAAAAACGAGCAAGGGAAAATTTCCTTGATTAGGCAGCCTCGAAAGAGGCTCGCTTCCTTATCATAGTCTGTCTTCTGTAGTAGCATGGGGCCAACTACAGAGACAGTACGAGTACAGCCCCGGTGACTGTCGGGACAGCACAAGAGCTCTCTGTCTACCAAGAGCCATTGCGCGTGTTCCGGCTGAGCTGGGAAATAAAGCGGAGGCTAGGCTTGGAAAAGCGCTTTGCCGACGACCTCCAGAGGGAACCTGGGCATCCCGGTTCCAGCTACTTAATAAAGGGGAAGCAGCCACAAGTTCCTGCACTTGTCGAAGTTTGGGGGGGTACCCGTGTACCAGTGGAGGAGGTATAAAAATTCTCTTGTGCCATTTTTCTTTTCCCCTATATAATGTACTCGCACCCTTCCTCATATAAAAATTTTGAAAATTTTGCTTATTTTGTTCCCATGCATATGTACAAAGTTGCTATATTTGTAAAAACCCTGATGCAACTGCTTGCCAAGTTTATTTTCTTTGTGCTAAATATGACGCAAGTCCTGTTATATCTTTTTGATAGTGTTGCTTCAAATGAACAAAAGAATATGTTTTGCCATGCCAAAAATTTCAAAAAATATAATAATCTCGCAAACAACTAAGAGACGAGTATGGAGAAGGAAAAAGCTGCCCAAACAGCAAGAATCTCTTAGTTTCCCCTTACCAGACAAAAATCCTAAAAAGAGAGAGAAGCCTTATGAGCGTGAATAAAAGCATGAGAGTTGTGCCCAATAAAAGAAAAAAATTTACACACACTTGTTTCCCAAAAGTACCCATCTTTAGGCATGGTTGATCTGGGGTTGTGGTACGTAGGATGTGAAATCACTGCTCTAAAGCCAACTGGCTTGGACTGCAGGGACCACTTTCCCGTTAACGGACCCTTACCTGGATGGACCGATGGGAAACAAGAAGAAAACCCAAAAAGCCTTAGCCTACCCTATACACAGTTTTCTGCCCCGAAAATAAAGATTTTTGGTGTGGAAGCTAACTTCGGAATCATACAACAATGTCTCGCTGAAGCTGTAGAGAATAATCTTACTTAAACAATAAGGCAAGAAAGACGAAGTCTTTTATTCGTAATGAGGCAGCATTATCTCTAAAGGCATTACGATACTTGTTTTACATCTTAGCCTGAGAAGCATACTACGCAAGAAGAAGCATCGCCAAATAAAGTTTAAATAATGATTGAGGACAATCAAAAAGCTAAGTTTGGGGGAGTTGATAACACCAATTTTTGTGATGTTTTAGACTGTTTTTCTATTATCAAAATTGTCCTTTTTTGACATCTTCCTCTCTTTTATATGCAATTTTGCAATAATTAGCCAAGCAATGCTCTCAGTCTAATATTTCCATCTTTTGCAGAGTTTCCTCCCATTTTGGCCCATTTAGTACCAATAAGGCCATTCCGGCCCGCAAATAAGTCCAAGACTGTCTCGGCCCCCCCTCACGCCTGATACACACGCTGACCGGCGGGGCTACGGGATACGACGACGTGCGACGCAAGAATGCCGCACGATAGGGTACCGATGGACGACACGCCTCTTTACCCGACAGGGAGCCGAGCACGCCGCAACTACTCTAGGTGCCGCGCGATATAAGCCACCCACCGGAAGGCGCCTCTCGCCTCGACGCCCGACAACCGACCTACTTGTGCCGAGCGATATCGGGCGATACCCGCGTCAGCCGACCACCAACTGAACGATGGAAAGCAGGACACGTGGCGTTTTGAGCACCATATCTTCTCACGACCAGCTGCCTATAAATAGCAGCTACAGGGAGCCGAAAAGACAGCTTAGACAATTCGGACAAGCTTGGTCACTTCGGGTTTCAGAGAGTCGAGTGATCTTCAGAGGAGGCTGCGAGAGCAGGCGTATAGTGCTCCAGTGTTCGTACCAGGCGACACTAGGTGAGCTCTTCCCCATCCCGAGAGGGAGGGGACTGGTTCACCTAGGACTGTACCGGGCGACACTGGGAGCCGATATCGTTCGATGTAGATACGCGACACGAGTGCCCGACACCAGTGCCCGGCAATAGGACACACAGCTCCATGCCCGACACGATAACGAACCCGATACGCTCCGCCCGTCAGGCGTGTCGCCTGAGAGGGTGTACCGCCCGACTTGAGCGTATCAGCCAGTTCCTTGAGCGATGCAGTCGCCCGTCACGGCGTGCCACTTGAGAGAGTGTGCCACCTGACACGGCAGTATGGGCTAGGCCCCTGTCCGATATCGGGCGGGATGGTTACTGCAGCCTGTCGTCCTTCTACATCAAGAAGGCGACACCTATCTTTAATTATGTTATTTAATTCCTTTACTTATGCATTGTAATTAAGACCTTTAATGCTTATAGAAATGGAAATGCTTAATTACTTGTTGCTCTATGCTTGGTGCAATATGTTGGATGACTGCTATGTTTGATATCCGAACTCTAGCTTGCATGTTTTGGATCGTGTTTCGCTTAGCTACCGAATCGTGTTTTCCCGTCGCAACAACTTCGAGAGTTGTGTTGTGGCTCTAGTGTTTGGTCCATTTCTGGAGTATGAGAGTGCCTGGAACGGAGTCGTTTCAGTGACATCCCACTCTAACTTTGAGCCCAGCAACCTCGAGAGGGGTGCCGAGGCTTGGTTAGAGGTACCCGCTCTGAGAGGAGGCGTACAAGATGTTACCGGTGCCGCTTGTTTTGCTATAGTCTTATCCTTTGTACCTTGCTCTAGATCTAGTTTAATCTTTCTGTTTCTATCGCATGAAAACCCCTAAAAACTTCTAAATGACTAAAACCTTAAATCTTTCTAGTAACTCCACTTGGAGATAGTTTTCTTGTTTTGTTTGTGACATCTTTACGCTTCCCTTCTGGGGAATTTACAATCTCTTTTACCTGCCGGAGTGTAGTATGTCGATTCTGGGTTCTCAACACTACCCCCTTGTCCCTGTGTTCGACCCCTTATATCTACTTCGACCTTGTAAACAAAGTTGTGGGGGCCTAGAAAGATTCGGGTTTATAAATGTAAAAGCTCGACTACCTCAAATCCGCCTAAAAATTTAGGACGCGCGATTTAGGCCGGTCAGAAACACATCGATATTTTCATGTCTGACATTCATCACATGAAATGAGACCAGTATCCTTGCCACAAGGAATAAATCTCTTATTTGATAAAAGCGTCAAGCCTTTCTCACTCATGTGTCCTAGTCGTTTGTGCCATGATCTGTCTGGTGATCCTCAACCGCATGTATATGACTGCCTTTGAGCACTTTAAGTTGGGACTTGTACAATGTATGACACAATCTGCCTAGTAAAATAACCAAAGCTCCCTTGGTGATCTTGCATTTTCCACCACTAAAATCTAGATGACAACATTATCTATCAAAGAATGAACCAGATATCAAACTCAGTTGCAAATTTGGAACATGACGAACATCCTTCAGTGTGACCGTGCAACTGACACTTGTTTGAACACAAATGTCTCCAATCCTGATAATCCTAGAGAAGTTGGAATTTTCCATTTTCACCCTCCCAAAATCTCCCCTCTTGTATGAAGTAAAGAATTCCTTACTCGGTGAAGCATGATGAGAAGCTGCAGTACCCACCACCCACTCTAAATCATCATCATCAGCATGCAAACACTGCTCTTAGACTATTAAGACCACATCATCATCATCGTCCTTGTCATCTGAGATTGCTACAGCAGTATTCTTGTCATCATCTTACTTGTCTTTGGCTTCAGACCCATGTTTCTTTTTCCAAACCTTACAATCCCTTTTGAAATGACCTGGCTTGCCGTAATGGAAGCACCCTCTACTACTCTTCGACTTGGATCTACCATGAGACTTCTCACAATTATGAGAGTCACAGTGGCTCTTAGATCTTCTATGGTCTCTCACTCTATCAATGCCTCTGCTCTCTGTGAAGTGCACCTCTGATGTGTTATCACCTGAGGCTCTTCATCGAGTCTCTTCATTTAGTAGAGTGCTCTTCACCTGGTCAAGTGTCAACTTGCCTTCTTGTGCAGAATTGTTGACTGTCACTACGAGCATCTCCCAACTGTCAGGTAATGATCCCAGAAGAAGTAGAGCCTGAAGTTCATCATTAAGAACCATCTTCATGGACCCCAGTTGATTTATAAGGCTTTAGAATTCATTCATATGATCGGTGATGCTTGTACGGTCCTGGTACTTGAGGTTCACCAGTTTCTAATCAAGAAATCTTTATTTATGGAAGTCTTCTGCTGATATAACTTCTTGAGCTTCTCCCACAGATCTTTGGCATTGATCTCATCTGAGACGTGATGCAACACGGAAATGTCGAGCCACTTTTGAATTGTTCCAACAGTCTTACTGTTTAATTTCTTCCAGTCTGCATCAGATGTACTCTCTAGTGTTTGTCCCTCTATTGGATTGTATATATCTTTGCAATAGAGAATATCCTCCGCCATGGGTTTCCAAATTTGTCAATTTGTGTTTGTCAACTTTATCATCTTCCCATTTTCATCCTTCCCCATCTGGACCAGTATCTGCAACATGTGCTCTAATACCACTTGTTGGGGATGTTGTACCGATACAGTCTCGGATGTGACAAAACCTTATTGCGAAAGCATTATAGACAAGCGTATAAACTCAAAGAAGAAACACCAGATTTAATGTAGAAAACTCTCCCCAAGACAAGGAGAGAAAAATCACATGCCAATACTGGCCAAAAAACACTATGTAATTAATATCACAACTCACACTACCTGGATTTAATTACCCCTAAATCCAGCTAGCCCTCCTAACACAAGAACAAAAATGAGGAAGAAGAGAATCACACCCAGTGTGTACAAAACCTCCCTCTTTACTTGATCTCCTCACGAGGCCACTGTCGAAGCTAGGGACTACTTGATACCATTGTGACTGCTGACTAGGTCAGAGCATTACTACTATGACAACATTGCGCCTGTAACCGCCAGTTGCTTCTTTGCTTCAAGACAAAGTCGTTGGTCCTCTCTTATCAACCAAGAGAGATGCTCCGTCAATATACCCAATGTGTCACCGACTGTCAGCTGCTACTTTGCTTCAAGGAAAAGTCACTGACCCTCTCTTATCAACCAAGAGAGTTGCTCTGTCAGTACACCCAATGTGTCACTGACTGTCAGTCGCTACTTTACTTTAAGTAAAATTTGTTGACCCTCTCTTATTC
This sequence comes from Alisma plantago-aquatica, assembly GCA_963693085.1. Taxonomy (NCBI): domain Eukaryota; kingdom Viridiplantae; phylum Streptophyta; class Magnoliopsida; order Alismatales; family Alismataceae; genus Alisma; species Alisma plantago-aquatica. Next base: position 1,004,732,877 of record OY856411.1, on the reverse strand, counting down.
AACCAAGAGAGCTCCTCCAATTGTTCTTGTTCTATGGCACCCTCTACAACAGTAGTCACCAACAAGAAACTGGAGGTATAACACCTCAACTGGAGAGATGATCTCAATGGCCTCCCCCAGGGCCTCTATTTATAGGCCTCCATGGTATGTGGTTGCAACCAGGAATTCTACTCTAATTCCTAATCCAAAACCATGTTGCACATAGGAAACCATCTTCCTTCCCTTTTAGATTTGACTCCCATTAGAATTGGTAGCACAAGTCAACTCCTACTTAAGTCCAAATCCAACTAGACATGGGATGGAATCCTATTCCTATTCCCAACAACTTCCTCCTCATGCGTGCGACCCTCATATCAAATGTCACCGCAATATCGTTTGCTAGTGGGTTGGGTCTAGAATTCCAATTGAGGGGGTCAATAATTCAAACTAAGTTAATCTGACCATTCAAATTGAGTTAGCAACATAAGTTTTATGTATTGAAATAAATTATTGTACAGATGGAATAACAATTTGCTTTTAATCCCCTGAACGAACGTGGATGTCATTCCTAATCGAACTTTTTAATCCTAAAAAACTTATCTAGAAAATATAGGTTGAACTGAATGAGGGACTAAAGTTGCACTAACAGACTCCATGAATTCATTTTCAACCAAGTTTCAAATATGTATTGTAAAATGCCCAAAACAGTCACGTCACAATGCATTTATTAACAAAAGCATGCCTAAATCCAGTTTGGATTTGGATTTGATATTGTGTCTGATAGGAGCCAATTGCCCAATATCTCATCATCAAGTACAATGTGAGCATCTTTTGTGTCAGTTTAGATTATTGTGGATGCACTTTCAGTGCCTATTATTGCCGCATATATATATATATATATATATATATATATATATATATATATATATATATATATATATATATATATATATATATATTGGTACGAAAGATCCCTTGTATTGCTATTTTGGATTTTTAAACTGTACAAAAAAGGGGTTAAAACTATACAAGAACCCCAACCAAGAAATCAGAAAAACTATACAGCTTGCACAAAAACAGCAGAGACCTATTGTGAGACAGACGCGAGAACCTTAAAGAATCTTCAGCTGAGCCTATAGGAAACCATCTGTAACTATAAAAAAAAAAACCCTGCATCTGTTGAGAGAAGAGTCCAACAGCCTCCATCATAAAGGAAGGTTGAAGATGAAGAAGTAAAAAGGAGCATCAACTGAGCCTATAGGAACCACAACTTAAATGTCAAAAAGTTCCCTCAAACAGCAGCAAAGCGCACAGAGCAGCACACCCAAAGAAACAAACCATCCCATCGAGAGCAGGTCAGTCAATGAGAACACGGAAATCATTGAGAATCAGGTCCCATAGTTTAGACCAGTTGATTTCTAGATTCTCATGAACTATGTTGTTTATCTCCCTCCAAATCTAGTGCAAAGTGCACATAGCAAGACAGTGATGCTTCCTGTCGTTAAAACCCATAAGATCTTCAAAACTAGTAGGGATGCATAACCCAGAAATGTTTGCGAATTCTTTCCAGATATTAACAGAAAAGGAACAGAGAAAAAGACAATGATTCATATCCTCTGTACTCAACTTATAGAGGAAATAAAAGGAAGGGGTGCAAATACCAATTCTTCTTATATAATCGGTAGTGAGAAGCTTGCCATGTGCAATTTTCCAGGCATGAAATTGAAATCCTTTAGGAATCTTGTACTTCCAAATTCAAGCAAATTAATCAAGAGAAGGCCCTTTGTTTCTGAACAACTCCCAGACATCTCTTAATTTAATGTTGTCTTTACCATCAAATAAGATACGATCAGCCCCCATCTTAGGTTTCGGTAAACTCAACAGAAGACTATTTAATTCCTTATGCAATCTGTCATCAACAACCTTCCAATCACCTTTAGAAATAAAATGACTCACCTTGCCATCCAGGGCAACCCCAATTCTGAGAAAATTCTGATTCCCAAAGAATTCTTGGACAAACCGGCTCCCTTTAATCCAAGGATCACCCCAGAAAGAGATCATTTTCCATCTCCAATGACAAAGACAATAAACTTTTTAAAGAATCTCTCTCTCTAATGATTCTGTTAAGATGCCAGGAATAGTTGTTTCTCTCATTGGCCAACCAAAAAGATTTCTTGGTAAAATACTTCTCATGGATCCATTTAATCCACAGAGAATCAGCTTTAATAGCAATATTCCAAGCTTGGAGAATAAGACCAGCTCGATTCATCTCTCTAATAGGCCTTAAGCCAATTCAACCTTCTTTCTTAGGTTAGGTGAGCTTATCCCATTTAATGAGATGGACCGAATTCTTAACTTCAGTAGAGCCCCAAATAAAGTTTCTAGTCACTCTTTCAATCTCTTCAACAACAGAACAAGGGAGAGGAAAGGTGGAAGTCCAATATAAATGGATCATAGACAAGGTAGAATTGGCAAGTTCAATTCTAACTGCCATAGAAAGTTGCTTAGATTTCCATCCTTCAAGTCTATTCTTAATCTTATCAGTTAAGGGATTGCAATATCTTCTCGATAAATTTACAACAAAAAGGGGAATTCTAATATATTTCTATCCAAGCTCACCTTCATTAAAACCAAGGATGCTACAAATCGACTCTTTGTTTGCTCTACTACTAAAAAGCACAGAAATTTTCTCAATATTTGTCTTCAACCCTGTAATGCTATAGAATTCATCCAGAATTCTTTTCAAACAGCAAGCATTCTTCTCGTTAGCCTCGAGAAACACCATAAGGTCATCGACAAAGATAATATGAGAAACATCAAGATTATTTGAGGCCTTAAGAGGAGTAAGCTCTCCATTCCTGATCTCTCTCTCCATGATTTGAGTAAACACCTGCATAACAAGAACGAATAGGTAGGGAGCAAGTGGGTCACCCTGCCTTACCCCATTACTCGGAGTGAAGGTAATATGAGGTTCCCCATTGATAAGAATCTCATAAGAGGTGGTGTGGAACATCTCCTTCAACCATACACTCCGACACATAGGGAAACCCATAGTTTTAATAATCTTGAAAAGAGCCTCCCAAGAAACTGAGTTGTACGCTTTGGAAATGTCAAGTTTGATGCACATTTTATGTTTCCCACTTTTCCTACTGAAATCGTGGATGAGTTCATTAGATAGGAGAATAGCATCATGAATACTTCTCCCCTGAATGAAAGCGAACTGATTGTAACTCACAATAGCAGGCATGACAAACTTCAGTCTGTTACAAAGGATCTTAGCAATAGCTTAGAGAATCACATTGCATAGAGCAATGGGTCTCCAATTCTTCAGAATATGGGAGTCTTTAGACTTCGGTATAAGAATAATGAAAGTCTTATTGGCCTCTTTCAAGAGCCTGCCAGTGTTGCAGAAATGGAGAATATCATTAATCGCATCCTCCTTGATCACTTTCCAAGTTTCTTTAAAGAACCACCCGTTAAACCCATCAGGACTGGGACTCTTATCTATATTGAGGTTGTTGAAAGCATTAGTGATTTCCTCCACAGTGATAACTCTATAAAGACAAAGCCAATGGATGTCGTCCAACTTGGGAAGATTAAGGCTATCAACATTCGACAAATCAGCTTTATGTCCTGTATTGAAGAGACTATAATAATACTGTTGAATGATGTCTTTTATAACATTCAGATTAATGATCATCATCCCATCAATTTCCAGAGCTTTAATGTGATTCTTTTGTTTTCTCGCTTTAATAGAGGTATAGAATAACCTCGTATTAGAGTCACCTTCTTTAATCCATTGGACCCTTGACGTTTGACGCATGATAGACTCCTCCATCTGTAAAGCTATGTTGACTTCTTTCCTACAAGTGATAGCATTGCTTTGAAGGCACGTGCTTCTAGGATTCATATCCAAATCTTTTTGAGCTTGAAGTTCTTTGGATTTAAGGATACGAGGATTGTTGCTTAAATCACCAACAAATTTTCTATTCCAAGCCCCAAGGGCTTTCCTCAACTTCGCATAGATAATATATAACGGAAAACCATTGATATCTTGTGACCATGCCTCTTTTAAAATAGAGTCATATTCCTCTTTACTAGTCCATGTATTAATGAATCTAAACGGACTGAAGACTTTCTTCTTACTCCCAATGTGAAGGTTAAGGATCTTGTGATCACTAATCGTGTTCGATAAAAGATAACCACTGAAATGAGGAAAGGAGTCCATGAACACATCATTATAAAGAATTCTATCAAGCAGGGAAGTACCAAAGTTCCCACCCTCCTGATGATTATCCCACAAAAACATAGGGCCATTCAGATTAAGATCATAGAGGCCATAATCCAGAACACAATTATTGAAATCCTCCATAGATTTCTTGGTGGGGGGTTCCTTCCCGATCTTCACACTCTCTTTTCTAACAGCATTATAGTCACCTATAATAATCCAAGGAAGCTTATTGGTATTCGAAATGGCAGCAATATGAGACCATAGGTTACATCGATCATAGTTACCATTATGCCCGTACACGGAAGTTAGAACAAAGGTACCATTCTCAGTAGAAACATTGACATGAATGTGTTGATCAGATTCCCCTAACTTGGAGACAGTACAGTCATCTGTTTTCCACATGACAATAACTCTCCCCAAAACATGTGACTTATGATTAGAGCACCAGGAATATTGGGGAAAGAACCTTTTCATCAACTTCAAAATCTTTTTCTCTCTTACTTTCATTTCAATGAGAACCACCAGTCGAGGATTCAACCGTATTATTTCTCCCTGGATTCTAGGCGCTTCAATATTGAGTCCCCTGACATTCCAGGAGATTATATTCAGATTTGTATCAATCATTGGAACGGTTTAATCCCAGTACTTCACTGGGTTGAAGCTCTTCTATGGAAGGAATTCCATCTCCTACAAGGTCCTTCAGACTACTGTCTACTCTTTCAAAGTTTGAAAGCAGAGAGTATCTATTAAGAGAAGTAACAATTGAACTTGAGGCAACTTTTGATGCAACCCTCAAAGCAATCTTTAACTTGCTTCTTCTAGTTTCCCACCCCGTGACTGGGGAAGTCAAGGGAGTGACTAACTTATCAGTATATTGCACAGATAGTGTGTTGTTTACTATATCCCTGGCCAAGTTTTTATCATTGAGTTCCTTTAAAACGTTTACAAAAGAATTGGGAGAACTCACAGTAAGCTGAGCTTCCCCAAACATTACCTCAAGACCTAACGAGCTGGGCAATTTCATTGGCTGGCCAAAAACAGAAGTACCTATCTCTTCAACAATGTCAATGAACACATCACCATCTTCTTCATTAGGCAGTTTATCTTTCGGTACCCAAATTTGTTTCCCTTTTAACAGTTGGGCACGAGATCGAACAGGTATCTTGCAATTATCTAAGCACAGCTTTGTTTCATGGCCAAAATTCCACACTCCTTGCATATAGTAGGAAACCACTCATATTAAAAAAGGATTGTATCAGATTGGCCATCGTCACTTTGTATTGTTAATTCTTTTGGAAACTCAAAGTTAGAGGAAACAAGCACTTGGATCATGGCATACTCAAGACGAGTGAAGTTGGCAGTAAGGTTATCAACCTGAATCGGTTTCCCCAGGTAAGATCCAATATAGTTAAACATTTCGTCATCCCAAAGCTCCAATGGAAGGTCCCGTATTTTAAGCCAAATTGGAATTTCAGAGAGTTTCTGCTTCTCCATGGGCTCACCATGCTCCCATTTCTTACTAAACATTAGTTTACCAGAAATGAACCATGGACCTCCTTCAATGGTCTTTGCAAGGTCATCATCATTTGCAAACAACAGGATGAGACATCCATTGCCTCTCGATCTTATTTCCAAAGAGCCTTTCACCTTCTAGATGTGGGCAAGGTACCTGACTAGAGATGTCCAGTGTGGATTCAATCCCATAATGTACCTTGCGGCCGCCCGGCTCCATCTGCTTATGTTGCGTTCTATGATCTGTTTGGAGTACAACATCTTCCCTTTAGATAATTGTATGTCAGTTTTGGAAAGCTTCGTGTTGCTCAGACTCTTATCATTCGAAACCAGGTCAGACCAGGACTTGACTTCTGCTGCAACTCGAATCGATGGTGTTTTCTATTTCCATGCCACAAGTTTCCCTGGATCTCTGGCCTTCTTCACATTCTCCAGATCATCTGCCACCATGTTTGGGATTCTCACTTCCTCCGCCTCCTTCCTCCTAATGGCTGGAAGAGGCAGAGCACTGGTCGCGCACTAGAGATCGCTCACTTCCGCCACCGCGCAGGACCACCGCCGCGCTTCCTCCTTAGTATTGTTAACAAATGCATCTACAATTAGGTCGATACATGTTGATGAGTGTACGCCAATACATGATATATATATATATATATATATATATATATATATATATATATATATATTAGTGGCATTTACATTTATTGTTGGATAATTCGTGAGGTGATCTTTATATATATATATATATATATATATATATATATATATATATATATTAGTGGCATTTACATTTATTGTTGGATAATTCATGAGGTGAGCTTATAATACATTCAAGATAATTATTGTTATGTATACTGAACAAATAAATGCAAATAACCCACAATATTTTTTTAAATAAACAAATTCTGAAACCCATCATTATGTAGTCCACTATGTTTCCCATTTTAGTTTATCTATTTTCATTATCATCTCATTGATAGTTAGTGAAATATTGCTAGTACTGACTGTAATCCTTTTGTTCAACCTGCACTAGGATGGTCATAGGAATAGATGATCTCCCAATTTGTCTAAAATACAATATAATTATATATATAATGATATATACAATAATTAATGACATGTATTCAGTAATATTATAAAAAAGGTAGAATGAATGTACTTTGAAAGAGTAGTAAAATTGTTCTAAAATATAAGCCTTATTAGGAAAATAGAGTGGCACGAATCTATGCAAACTTTTAACTATATAGGAAAGACATCATGTTATGCTAACATAGTAATTATTGAATCCAAATTGATTATTTGAATTTAACTTGGCTTACATGATTGATTACATTTTCCAAATATCTCATTTGCAAATGTCCACGCCAAACAACATTATAAAAATGGAACAGTAGAGCTTTCTCTGGAACATATAGCTAATTTATAGAGCATGTGTCCATGTATTTGATCTACAAATACATGTGAAATAAATTCGATGATTGAGATAGTTTCATTACTAATTTTAAAATATATATTCCAACAACTGTATATATTATATAATAAAGACATATGATTAGAAATTATGACATTCTTAATCTAGTCATTATAAATTTTATATAAAAATCTCATCCCCAGTGAACTCTTGGATTTGAAGGCTTGCTCTGAAGTACATGGTGGAACGTGAGATGTTGGTTTTCTATCTTTCTTTCTGAAAGTAGAAGATGTGAAGAGTATACTTTCCACAGACCCATCTATTTCAGGATCACAAGATGAAAAATGGATTTGGAATCAGGAGAATGATGAAAGTTTCTCTGTCAAGACATATTATGCACTGCTTTGCAAGGAGACTCATTCCTATCCCAGTCAACTAGGAAGAACTTCAAATGATTGCTTTGCCACCTAAAGTTAAAAACCTTCATCTGGTTGATGATGCGCAAAAACCACTTTAGTAATGAAGAAATAAGAGAAGGAAAATGTCTGATGATGACAAATGCCCAAGATGTAGTGAGGTTGAATCCATTACTCATGTAGTTTGGGTATGTCCCTTTAATAGATCTATATGGGACTCACTCCTTTCAATCCCACCTGCTACATTCTATAACTATGATATTAGGGATTGGATTTCCTTGAATATGAAGCTAATGACAGGCCACATCGACTAGTTCTTAATCTTCAACACTACTTGTTGGTTATTGTAGAAGGACAAGTGTTGTTTGACCTTTAAGGGTGAGACCAAAAGTCAACTCCATATATGTTCAAGTATCCTCACCAAGATGTCTCTATGAAATGCTAGATACAAAGTAGGAAGTAAGGCAGTTGATGGGCCTCCTCTAACAACAAGCTAGGAAAATATGATACATGGAACCATCAAGATCAATTCTCATGCAAGTATGGGACTAGGAAAACTTGTTGCAACTGGAGTTGTAGAGATGAATCATATAATTGATTTGATGTTAACCAGAAGCAAGAAGGGTTTAGTGAGAAATTTCATTAAAGCTAAATTATGGGGGATACTGGAAACATTCAAGATGGCACTTGACATGCAGTTTTCTAACTTCATCATGAATCAGATTTAGAAATTGTATTGGGACTCTTCTACCCCAAGCAGCCTTGCCCACCTGCGTATTACCCTTGGGTCTTAAAGATAAGACACTACTTGGATAATATACAGTTGTAATGTATCCAGTTCAGCCGCATAGACAACCAAAAGGTAGCTGACGCTCTGGCTAAGCTACAAATAAAAAAATCTACCTGTTGTGATGAGTATACAACTCACCACCCACTGTCCTTGAACTTTTTATTCTTGATAAATGAGGAACCATGCCTCAATATGATGTTAATTTCTACAACACCAATGTATCGAACAACTCTATTAATTTCTTTGATAGACGAAGGAGAAGCGCTGTATAAATAAGAGTAGCTTTTGTCTTTCCAAAAAAAAGAGTACAACTATGTATGTTTACAATTATTAACTCTAAACTTATAAATTTGAAATTTAATATCCATTATAAATATCTATCTATGGAAAAAACATATAGAATTTTGAGTCATCTAGTTTTTAGTTTCCAAGTATATAAATAAATTAACAAATAAAAAATTATTCATTAAATAAAAAGATGAAATTATATACAAGTTCTCTAAAATCTTAAATTGGAAGGCTTATTTCTTAATGATTTTATAGAAAAATGGTTAGGACTTTTTTGTATTTGATAGTGGTAAATAAATGATGTTCATTTTCAATGAGATATATTGGCAAACGGACTACAAAGAATCACTCTCAACTTATATATAAATATAAAAGATATTTACCACAAAGTTACTTCTCAATTAGTTCTGCTCAAATTTATTGGAAAGTCCAAAAATGATCTAATTTTCATATTAGGATATGTTACAGATTATTATATACTTGGAGAAAGTTTAGTTTTCACATTGAATGAAGTCCACTAAAAGTACAATGGTTAAGTTAAGGTATGAAAATTAAAGTTAAATATGTTATAATACCAAAACCTAATATATGCTACTCATAACAGAAAATGATGTGAGTGTTACCTATGTATAAACTATATACATCATAAAAATCATTAAAAGTTTAGTTTAAATAATTTTATCAAGAAAAATATCAATAATTTCAAGAAATGGATTTGATATAGCAACCTTTCGCTGAACATTCAAGAAAAAACCCATAGAACCACACATCTTTATACATATTTTATGTTTGAGCTATATTGTAGAAAATGTTATGATTGGAGAAAACCCCTCTTGTGTAGACTTTTCTTGTTGATAGGAGGCAAACACCATTTCCTATAAATTGGATAAGGGGGAAGCATACAGATACTAGACAAACCCTAATGGGACAAGACACACATGGTCCCATATTACAAATAGACTAAAACAACTTAAGTAAAATAGAAACAACTTAAATAAATAAACTCTCTAACACTCCCCCTCAAGTTGGAGCTTGGGAGAATCCCAAGTCATCTTGCAAACATACAAACAAACTAAACAAAATAAAAGTATAACCAATCCCATATAAGAATTGTTCCCCCTCTATATTACAATAAGACACTCAAGCGCTCAAATACTCAAATATTACCCCTTAAGCAGATAATCTAAAAGAAGGTACATAGGTAGGTAGCAGGAGCTTCTTGATTAGTGTGTAGTAGCATCTGGAGTAGATTAAACATCATAGACAGGCATCATGGACTTCATCACAGTCACTATCATCATCAAATAGGCCATAGAGTGTTGGAGCACAAGAAATAATAGATAACGTGCATACAAGGTATGGATAAGAAAACACTCAACATGCTCAAGGCATGAACAAGCCAGAGAGTGTTGGAACATAGTAGTAGAATATAGATGATGTAGTCGGATAGTAGACCAGTGTCTGAAGTAAAAAACAGCAAAAAACTCCAAGATGAATAGCAGTAGCAGAAAAACATGAAGCTTCATCATACACATGTAAGTCACCAAAAGCATCATCATCATCTCATCATATAAATTTCATCCTTATAGTAAGCATCAAAGTCCAAAGAGTGATGGGTCATGATCACAGTAGATGTGTGTAAGGTACTTACATAGAGTCAACGTGCAAACAGGACAGACAATAATAGTGCAAACTCACAAAGTAGCAAGATATATATAACATCCTAAAGTTTAAACTTATGATTAAATCCTTAATTAAAAACCCTAATATTTCAAAATTCAAATTGTATGCATCATTTAGAACCTAATATGAATACTTACCCCAAATATAGATATTAAAGCAAGTCTAATAAATTATGCAATTGTTGCCCTATTAAGATGACAGTTAATTCAATATCCTTTCACATTAAAGTATAAATAACTTTCTCTCTCCTCTAAGTAACCTCATTATCATTAATAAGATTATGAGCCCTAATTGGGATAATTTTGTGCAATAGACTCAAATCCATTAAGGTAAAACCAAATTTAACCTTAAAGAAAAGTCACTTTTATTAGGGGTTATCATAATGTCTCTAATTTATATAAGTGATGAAAACTACATCATGGTAATAATTTAACTTTGGTCATCCAATTTGGAAAGTGTCTAAATAGGGATGTTCTAGATCCTACATTTCACCTTTGGTCGAAATTTGAGACCAATATGACTTTATATGACCCTTCTAATGAATTTAGAAAGTTTTAACATAGTTTTTAGCAAAAATATAAATGATTTGACCATCTAACCTAAAGTTTCAGTTTTAATATCTATCACACGGATCTTTCAGTATGTATCCAGGTCAGTTGCAGACCCATTCATGAGTGGGGAGGTCTCCATCCTCGCTCGAGTCCCTGGTTCTCAAGACTCTACAGTCTGCAACAGCATCTTCCCTCATGTTATCTCTCTGGGAAACTCCTCAACATAAACTAGATGACTCCTTACAATCATTGCGTCTAGAGAATCCCTTTGATATCAAACTTTGTAGGGTTTCAATCCCTAGAGTTTCCATAGGGTTTCAAGCCCTAGAGTTTCCATTCAACAACGGGCTTCTCGCATCCCCTGTTTCCCCCTACAATTGGGACTCCTGACCACACAAGGGCATTGCGCCTATATATGATCACCCCTGTGCCATCCTCAAACACAAAGGAACCTTCTCCACTCACTATTTTCATCTCAATCACCCTTCATCCATCTTCCCCATATCTACATTGTTTTTCCAACAAGGTTGAGTTTGTCGGTCTGTCTTTGACTGCCACAGTGAAGTCTGGCATTTGGCATCGTCTTTGGGTGGCGTTATGAATTTTATGGCAGTGTCAATTTCTTCAGTAGAGGTGCAAGCACATTTTCCCCATTTTCTTATGCTTTTAGACCTCCATGGCAATTCCAGCGATTTGTGCCCTCTTTTTTATCATGTTTGGTTCTCTCTTCATCGGTAATGTTCAACGAATTGCTTCGACTTCCTTTGGTATGTTGTTTAGCATTCTGGGCATCTCGTAGCAGGGTACCTCCTGTCAGCCATGGCGGAAGACTTATTGGAGCCACCAGACTACAAACCAGCCCATGGTTGGGCTCGTCATCTTCGTGGTGAGGTGAGGAACTCACCTTTGTGTTTGGTTTACAAGTATCAGATTGGAACCAAGTTTTTTTGGTTGAGGGAATACACATTTAATGTGCATTGGTTCTTCTTGCTGGATGCGTGAAGACGATGAATCACGACTCCAATTTCATGACTTTTCCCCTGTTGTGATAATCGACTCATTTATATGACAAGGGCATTTCGGGTCATTTACATGATTTTCTTTGAACTCAGTTGTGTGCCTTGTAGGGGAAAGCCTGGTCTGAGTGGCCAACTTGGATAGGGCCACCTAATCCTGGGACCAGGTGGCCCACTAGATTATGTGTTTATATACGTGGCTTTTTGGAGTTTTTCTATTGGTTAGTACTTTCAAAATTGATAGTAAATCAATTGTTTATCAGAAAAATATGAGAAAATATATTTTGGAAAGGTTTTTTAATGAGGAACGTGATTTCTAGGTTCTCAAACCCTAATTCAAGAGTGGCCAACCATGTTTTCCTAGAAGACTCAAATTAGGGTTTTAGGATGCATTAATGATGATAATTAATATAAATCATGTAATTTCAAGAACATAGGATTCTATCAAGGTCAGAGAGAATAAGTTAGGATCTACCTTGCTCCAGGTAAGTGGTCATGCCACTATGCATAAGTAGTTTGGATGAATTGCATGTTAAGTATGATTTTAAGATTATGCTTTAAATTTCTAAGTTAATGCATGCAATTAAGATAATGATCATGTCTCAGATTATATAATTGCATGTTGTTTGTTACATTCATAAGGTCATATGTTTATCATAGATGCTCATTAGTTTAATGTTATGATCATGTAATGATTAAGACATTAAATAAAGAATCATGTAAATCATGTAATAATAATTTCAAGAGGAAGAGTGAGAAATACCATGATGATTAAGATAATGTACTTAGGTTGTGAATTGGTCATCTTTATGGCATTGATGAGCACTTTGGTGCAACTAAGATGAGCCTTAACCGACCTGATGAGCACTTTGGTGCAATTATTGGATGAGGACAATTTACATTGATGGCAAGATGAGAACAATGATGTTAATGTTTAAGATAAGACAATTAAGTACTTTATTATATGTTTCTCGCAATGATGGATGTTTATGGTCATTATGGGCTTCCTAGCAATGATGGGCTTTCCGAGCATGATGTGCCCCACGTGGGCAGTGATGGAGAGGATGCATATAGTAATGTTTCTTTATTCATTGATGTAATGAAAGATAAAGTGTAAAGGTAATTCATAATGTTAAGCCATGTCATGTTTATTTTAGTTCAAGTATATAAGTTTATTTCCAGTTCTTATAACATGCATATTGTCGCTTACTTACAATGTTGCTTTGTTTCGCATGTTCGTAGGATGAAATGTCCGTATATCAAGGAGCAAGAGATAATTGAAGCTAGCCCTTTTAGTGTAGCTGACGTCAAGGATACTTTAGCATGGTGGGGTTCCATCTAACACTTCATAGATTATCTAGTTTAGTTTATTTCATGTTTTAGATTTTCTTAGTCTACATGTATTAGGTTTGAGATCAAGATGAGATAATTTATGGTTTCCCATTCTAAAACGATGTATGAATCTATATTTTGAGTCAATAAATGCAAGGTGTTTCATTTATCTTGTTGGTATTATATATCAAGCTGTGTAATGTTCCTCCAAGCCAAGTAACCCATGTTATAGACAACATAGGGTTTGCTTCCACTGTCATGCATGTACTTAGAGGGGCATTACGATATATGTGCTAATCATATTGGAAGTAGCAATAATGACATCACCAGACAAAAAAATCATAAATAGATAGCATAAGTAAAGTAGTAGCGGTGATCAGGTGAGATGATGATGAATAAGTAATAATAGCAGCATAAAGATCCTTATAACATCAACAAAAGTAGGATGAAGGATATACATACAAGTGAAGGGATCCACATAGAAGTAAATAAATGCCACAAAGTAGAACCAAAAAGTAGTATGAAGATCCATATAGCAGTCAGAAAAACATCACATAGTAGCAGCAAAAAAGTAGCATGAAGATCCATATAGCAGTACAACTAGGATCTTCTTCTCTTAATCTCTCCTCCATCTCATCTCTTCTCTCTACTAGTCATCCTCTACTCTCCCCCTCATGCCAATCATAAAAAGAGTCAAGAGAGTAGTTGGACTGGAAAGTCAAAAGTAATAGTAGAGGCAAGTACTATCTAGGAAAGTATGTGGAGGGAGATAACTGATAATGCAAGTCAATAGGCCACATGACCCGATTACATAGATCTGGGTAGAAAAATGAATGAATCTTTTTACGATCGAAAGTGTGGGGATGGAGCCCCATCCCCCATGGGTAGATGATGTAGCACGCCAAGCTGTAGCAATAGAAAGCAACAGATATGACATGTCGATGAAGAGACACGCCATGTATGGTATCACAATAGCAGTAATAACAGTTGACATGTCATGTCGGTGAAGAGACACACATGTTGATTTGTTGAATCTTGGGGCAGAAGCAGGTGACATGTCGTGTCAAAAGATGACATAATGTGTCAAGGTACATGTACCACACTGTCTGAAAGTGATACACCATTTATGAAGTGGAGAACGAAGTCGCAAACAAAGCAGATCTCCGCCAACATGCTATTTCAAGCAATGACACATTGTGTTGATGGTCAACGATAGCAGAAAAAACCCTATATTCTATAGTAAAATATGGATCTTTCCTTCTGGATCTCCACCATATCATCATAGGAGAGATATGTCCCCAAAACCACCAGAAAGGGGAGATCTATATCCTAGATTTGGGACTAGATCTCAATAGATTCATAGATGACTGTAAGGAGTGGGACCTGATAGGGGATCCACTCCCTACTAAAAATTTGAAGAATAGAACCTCTAGTCCAAACATACCCGTAAGGTATCTTGGAGTGGGTGTAAAATTTTCAAATATTATTAATGGTATTCAAAACAACCAAACTGTAGCAGCGGAATAAAAACATTGACTATATTCAATTTCCCATAAGGTTATAAAAGAACATCTTATACTTACATGTAAAGGTACATCATAAGGATCCATGTAGAGGGAAATCTAAACGACATCAAGATTGTCTCTAAGCTTTAACGTATTAAGCTAAGTCATATCTTTATGCCATATCCTCCATATCCTTCACCTAGGGTTGGAAGCATACCCCAGCAGGAAGAGAAAAATAGAAGACATCAACAAAGGTCGGTATGTGCATACTAAATAGAAAATTGAGCATTATATGGAATAAAGGACAACAAATTATGAAAGCTTCCCATAGAAAGAAAAGTACCACCCAAGTGGGTATAAGAAGAAAAGAATCACAATAAAGAAGATACTTGCCATTAAAACAAATAAAAGATTGTTCCTTATATACATCCGCTACCATGGTGGGAAATGAAGCACAATAAGAGAAAGTAGGGCACACACCCCACAATCATCATCAATATCTTGCATGCATGTGAGATAAACATATCCCTAGAACAATATAAATGCAAAGGTGGCCAACTCTCATAAACTTAAAACTTGATAGAGAAAGGAATATTGCTAATCTCCCAAATATATAAAATTGAGAATGGAATACTACCAAACTTAGTTATTAAGAATGGGATACTACCACTCCCCTCAATAAATAATAGGGGAATATTGCCCCCAAAACCCTAGCCTGATTAAATTGTTTTCCTTTTTCTCTCTCTTCAATTAAAGGTACAAACAAGGTCCAAATTAAATGAAATTTTATACCTAGCCTAATTAGGACATGCAGAATCTGATTTTGGTATTAGTTTCCCTTTTGGAGACTTTTGCTATTTTATTTAATTCTTTTAAAGTATATCACTTTTTCTCTTTCCTAATGCATTAGAGACGTATAAATTATCCAAAATTGATGAAACTTCACCCACAAGTCATTGTAAGTGCATTAGACATGAATTTTCTATTATTTCCATTTTTATATCATTTATTATTTTAATTAATATTTTGAAGGTTCTACTCACTTTCTCTCTCCTGATTTTATCTTTTAATCAAACATCTTCCAAATTGGATGAAAATTCACCCAAAGGCTATATTTATTATGTAGATTACGAATCCAATATTATTTTCCTCTTTAGGAGTCATTTAATATTTTATTTTATATTTTGGGAAAAACTCATGTCTTATTTTCCAAATTGAATTAAATTAATTATTATAAGTTACATAATGTGAAACTTGACTCCCAAGGCAACTGGGACCCAAGGAATCCAAATTTCACATTATATTTTTCTTTTGGAATCTCCTATTATGAATTATAACACTTTTGGCTTGTTTTTATTATATTTATTGTAATATTATTCCATCGTCTTTATTATTCATCGGTATCTTTATATTAAAACCAAAAGAATTATACACCATTATTGGCCTAAGATTAAGGTGATAACATTAGGTTGCATTAAGGTAATTTATACATGCTTTAGCCCATTAGGGCTATACAAGACATCTTCTAGATCTACCCTCACCCTTGTTTGGATAATACCAAAAGGTCAAACTTCTAGGGTAGGGTCCAAGATCTGGTATGTTACAGCATTCCACCCCTTAAAAGGATTTCATCCTCAAAATCTATTGATCCAAACATCAACAACCAACTACTCTCCACCCCTTAACATGTTTAACCTAACAAGTCAAACAAAACATCATTTAGGTTTACCCACATAACTTCTAGTTGTGAATGTTTTTGAGTTTTTATTGTTCATGTATCCAACTAACAAGTTAGAACCATCTAGGGTTGAGTTTTAGGTCCTCGTGTCTATAACCTAACAACCCTACAAAAACATCCAACAGTCATAGGGTACAAAGGGTAGGTCTACCACTACTTTTATATTATTCAACATATCCCTAGTCACTACTTCAATACTAGGGTTAAGATTCTATTCCAACTATATCCAAGGTTTCTCTGGAAAAGCTTCCATATCTCTATATTGTGACTTAGTTTAAGGAATCATCAAGAAAATTAGAGAATTTTTTTTACATATAGTAGTATAATGAAAAAAAAATTTCTGGACAAGAAACATTGCAAAGTAAAACCAACAAGTTGGCCAAAATTCAATGTGAAAACCAAGTCACAATATTTCCATATTAGGACTTCTTATCCTACTATCTCCTCATAACTTAATTGCATCCTCAAGTCAAACCTTAATGCATCAAAAGATTTAAATCATAATCAATCTATATGATAGGGTAAGATCTCCTAAAACCTCATCACATATTTAACATATATCAATGCTAGGATGAACATCTCACCTAGAGGGCAACTATGCAAGGTAAGGGTTCTAGTTAGGGAGACAAAATTGAAATAGTCAGATTCTGACTGCCATGAGCTCTGATACCATGTTGTAAGGAGTGGGACCTGATAGGGGATCCACTCCCTACTAACATTTTGAAGAATAGAACCTCCAGTCCAAACACACCCATAAGGTATCTTAGAGTGGGTGTAAAATTTTCAAATCTTATTAATGGTATATTCAAAACAACCAAAGTGTAGCAGTGGAAAAAACATTGACTATATTCAATTTCTCATAAGGTTACAAAAGAACATCTTATACTTACATGTAAAGGTACATCATAAGGATCCATGTAGAGGGAAATCTAAACCACATCAAGATTGTATCCAAGCTTTAACATCTTAAGCTAAGTTTGTATCTTTATGCCATATCCTCCATATCCTTCACCTAGGGTTGGAAGCATACCCCCAATAGGAAGAGAAAAATAGAAGACATCAGCAAAGGTTGGTATGTGCATACTAAATAGAAAATTGAGCATTATATGGAATAAAGGACAACAAATTATGAAAGCTTCCCATAGAAAAGAAAAATACCACCCAAGTGGGTATCAAGAGAAAAGAATCACAATAAAGAAGATACTTGCCATTAAAACAAATAAAAGATTGTGCCTTATATACATCCTCTACCATTGTGGGAAATGAAGCACAATAAGAGAAAGTAGGGCACACACCCCACAATCATCATCAATATCTTGCATGCACATGAGATAAACATAGCCCTAGAACAATATAAATGTAAATGTGGCCAAATCTCATAAACTAGAAACCTAATAGAGAAAGGAATATTGCCAATCTCCCAAATATATAAAATTGAGTATGGAATATTGCCAAACTTGGGTATAGAGAATGGGATACTTCCACTATCCTCAATAAATAATAGGGGAATACTACCCCAAAAACCATTATAATTTACACTACTCTAGTGCTACTAAATCACATAGCATGTTTAATGTAGAGGCAAGTAGAAAGTATAGTCAGATTAAACAATGTTTCCATCACACAATGGACAACACATACATACACATGCAAGTGGAAACAAAATATCACTTATTCATAAATAAACATCCACCTCAAAGTGGGCACATAACATCAAA
Source organism: Alisma plantago-aquatica (assembly GCA_963693085.1). Classification (NCBI taxonomy): domain Eukaryota; kingdom Viridiplantae; phylum Streptophyta; class Magnoliopsida; order Alismatales; family Alismataceae; genus Alisma; species Alisma plantago-aquatica. Next base: position 1,004,714,707 of record OY856411.1, on the reverse strand, counting down.
TAAAACCAACATGCACCAAGGCATAAGATAAGAGTCAAGAGAATATCTAAGATTACCACAAACAAGATAGTTCATAAGAACCATGATATCAAAAGATAAGAGCAATGTGTATAGGCTATTGTCCATAGGACCAAGAGAAATAAATATAGGTTAATTGCTCAAAAAGAATAATAGGGTATACAACATACCTTAAACCAGGGTCCTAGAAACTCTCTTCACTATACTAATTGTTTCCAAGATCAACCTTGCCAAAATACAAATTATTCACATGTATTAGGGTTTGAGATTCATATATATGTAATGAAACCCTAATTCTAAACCTTTCTACAAAATATCAGATTTTGGACTCTAAACCTGGACCAATTGACTTATTAGGTTTTTCTGATTAAGAAAATATATTTATTTACCAAATTTAGAGTTTATATGAATTAGTTACCAATTTTAGGGCTTTTATATTAATTAATTAGATCCTTAAAAATCCATCATTGAAAACATGAAAATTAGGATTTGAACTATTTTTATTAGAAAGAATACATTTTTAAAATTCCAAAAAATATTTTATTTTAATTTTTGGACAAGAAAATTAAAATATATGAATTTTGCAAGATGAACCAATCATAAAATTAGAAAAAGCCAAGTCAGTAGGGAATTTGTGGGAGAGGAAGAGAGGTCGGATGGGCAAAGAGAAACTTATCCAAGAGTTTGAGAAAAAACTTCGTTCGTCATTCGTTCTTGAAACTAACTAACTGATCATGAAGAACAAGTTTGAGAGTTGTTTACCTGAGGTCCAACTATGCTCCGAACATAAATATGACATCGGGAGCGGTGCTACAAACTAACCAAGAACCACATTCGGCTTTTGGGTGAAGCGACGATGTAAGGAGAAATCAAAACACAACCACCACCAGCCATACACTCAAGAAAGGATGAAATTAGTATGAGAGAAGGTTCACAAAACAATCGAGAAAGATAGGGGTAGAGGTATTTATAAGTGGGGGTGTGTGAGAAGTTATTTCAGAAGACTTGAAGAAAAAGTTGAGGCTTTTCTTGAATTCTCCACATTAGGCTACGAATATGGTATGAATAGATGTGGAAGTAAATTTTCAATCCAACTCAAGTTATTTCGTAAACTTTCGTTAAGAAATGTGGGAGTTATGCCTAAAATACCGGACATTGGTCTGTGGTTACTGTTTATGCGGGCTGGTGTTTCCTAATCCGAATTTTGTAGTGTTGATTAAATTATTTTTCTTTTTCTCTCTCTTCAACTGAAGGTACAAACAAGGTCTAAATTAAATAAAATTTTATACCTAACCTAATTAGGACATGTAGAATCTGATTTTGGCATTAGTTTTCCCTTTTGGAGACTTTTGCTATTTTATTTAATTCTTTTAAAGTATATCACTTTTTCTCTTTCCTAATGCATTAGAGACGTATAAAATTATCCAAAATTGATGAAACTTTACCCACAAGTCATTGTAACTACATTACACACGAATTTTCTATTATTTCTATTTTTATTTCATTTATTATTTTAATTAATATTTTGAAGGTTCTACTCACTTTTTCTCTCCTGATTTCATCTTTTAATCAAACATCTTCCAAATTGGATGAAAATTCACCCAAAAGCTATATTTATTATGCAAATTATGAATCCAAGATTATTTTCCTCTTTAGGAGTCATATAATATTTTATTTTATATTTTGGGAAAAACTCATATCTAATTTTCCAAATTAAATTAAATTAATTATTATAAGGTACATAATGTGAAACTTGACTCCCAATGCATCTGGAACCCAAGTAATCTGAATTTCACATTATATTTTTCTTTTGGAATCTCCTATTATGAATTATAACACTTTTGTCTTGTTTTCATTATATTTATTTTAATTTGATTCCATCATCTTTATTATTCATCCATATCTTTATATTACAACCAAAAGAATTATACACCATTATTGGCCTAATATTAAGTTGAGAACATTAGGTTACAATAAGGTGATTTATACATACTTTAACCCATTAGGGTTATACAAAAAATCTTCTAGATCTACCCTCACCCTTGTTTGGCTAATACCAAAAGGTTAGACTTCCAGGGTAGGGTCCAAGATCTAGTATGTTACAATGACAAAGGCAGTAGAGATCGGCAAAGATGGATGACGGTGGTGCAAATCTGTAGCAGTATAGATGAAGATGGAAAATATGATAGATTTGGCAGCATTAAAGGTAGAAAATCATGGAGGTGGCATGACGACCCATGTAGATCGAGTAGAAACAACTTCAAAGTGGATGGTTTTGTTGTTGAAGATAGAGATGGCTCATGGAGACAACTCTAAGAAGAGGTAGCAATGGGAAATCCCTACGGGCATCCAAGAAATGCCTAGCAGCAGTGGCCGCCTACAAGGGGAGGCAACTCTCCTTTGTTCTCTCTCTCTTAGGATTGGGGGTGACACAGGGAAACTTTCTTTGATACCATGTAGAAAATGATATGATGGGAGAAATCCCCTCATGCATAGAGGTTTTTCTTATTGATAGGAGATAACCACCCTTTCCTATAAATAGGATAGGGGGAAGCATACAGACACTAGACAAACCCTAATGGGCCAAGACACACTTGGTCCCATATTACAAATAGACTAAACAACTTAAGTAAAATAGAAACAACTTAAATAAATAGACTCTCTAACATATATATTCATAAGTACCATTAAAATCTATTTTGAACAACTAAATTTTGGAAAAAAAATTACAAAGAGATTCAACCCATCAACCTTCCATCCAACGTCCATGATAGAAAACATTGAACCACACAATTTGTAAGTGATATGCATTTGCGCTATGTATATTATAAAGTTTCATTGGCATTTATTTCAATGAATTTGTCTAGGAAAAAAGAACATATTGTGAAGAAGGGGTTTCAGCCCATAACCTCTCACACAAAAATAATAGCATGTACTTCTTACGTCACACATCTTCTTTGTACATTATGCATTGTACAATACATATAATATTACTTTTATTTGTAAATACAAGTATATTAGATAACTTTAAATTTTTAGGGGGTTATGGACTTTTTTGGCCCCCCTTTAGCTCTGACACTTGATGATTAATTATTAGAAACATTAATAGGATACACTATAATGAAGTAGTAAAGTGGAAAATCATTTCATGAGGACATCATGTAGCCATGGACAAATTTACAATTTACTATACCTTAAAATGATTGACATAAAAAGTAAATAAAAAAACAATATAGTGTATATACATTGGATGGGGTGTTCTTTTTCCTTCATATGTGTGAATTCAACAAAGATAGTATTCACAATAAAGTTATGTTTAGCTTTTATAACTTTCTTGTCTGCCTAAGAAAAACAAACCAATAGTTTTAACAAATGATTGTGTAAAGGAAATGTAAGCACATAGAGGAAGAGAAACATAGCTCTAGGTGATGTCTGACCAGATGGCTACACACCATGTGTGTAAAACTGGCACAATAGATGTGAGCAATGATAAGAATGGGAAAGGACGATGATGAAAAGAGTTGATGGTTTCATTGTGTGTGAAATTAGTAGAGGGGAGAAGGTAGAGAATAACTTAGTGGTAGGAAATCTCATGGACGGAAGGGCTAGTAGAGAATATATGGGAGGACTTAAGTGAAATACTAGTAAATGGAAAAGAAAGTAAGAGGAACACACTTCATGGGAAGGAGAGAAGATGAGGAGTTGTGGGTGTGGAAGGCTCTGAACATGATGGAAGAGAGGATGTATTTTTAGAGTTTAGGATGGGAAATGGGAAATGGGAAACTATGCATTTTGTCCCACATAAATACTTGAGAGTGTGACAAACTTAAAAGTCCTTATGGATTAGGACTCTACTAGTATCAAAATACAATCTTAACATGGCTTATGCATCAAAAATATAGTATTTCAACTATAGGACACATTATAATCCTGACTTATGTGAAATCTCACAAACCAGATGGGCCCTTATCAAAGTATTAGTGCTACATATAGTTACATAGATAAAGGATAACTGATGTGAATAATAAAGCAATGCTTATACATTACTTCATGTTTATCAAAAAAACCATAATATGTGCCTTTGTATTTTACCTGGGCTTGTCCAGATGATTTCCCAAATAATTTATCTAATTAGATATGTAACTAAATATAGACTTTAATGGACTGGATATATTCCAATGCATAAAGGCAAATGAAAGCAACGTCGACAGTTTTCCAAAATTCCTACTTCCACAATAGTTTGAGATGGTATTAGAGCTAGCGAGTGATTGGGAAAGCCAAACCCTAGCTTGAGGAAGAAGAAAGGAGTATGAACAATACTCCTACATCATCTCTCTACTTCTTCTCTTGATCTCATATCCTCAAGCTACTTCAGCATCTATCTCCCTCCTTCTATCTTTGTGCTGATCTAAGGATTGACATCATCGCTTTCGTGATCAAAGATGAAAGATGTGAGTATTGAAGGAACACAATAGAATTTTGTCTCCTCTACAAAAAAAATCTTGGCTGAGTGATCTAAATTTCACTTCGTCCTGCATGTGATATCAACTCTTGTTCACAGTCTCTTATGAAGAAGCTTCCACAAATCATATATGTCTTTATGTCTTCTCATCTTCTCATTCTCTTGGTATTATCAACTTCATCAAAGAAAAGGTTTGTTACTTGCTATCTCACATTTGTTTCCTCTTGTCTGTTTGTTGCTCTTCATCTTCTCAAATCAAAAAAAAGAGATTTATGGTTTCTGATATGTTTGGGAAATATAAAACAAGCAAAAGGAATAATACAATGGATGATTACTGTTATAACCCCAATTTTTTGGTTCAAGTGGTGAGAAATATAATTTCTCATAATAAAGATGTTTGAACAAATAATTATATATTGGGTTGAGAATAATTGGATTTCATAGCCTTGTTGTTTGATTTGTGGGCTTTATTGGCTATTGGGCCCAATAACAAGGAAAGAACAAAGAAAATTCCATTAGTGAATGAATAATTGAATAATTGATAAAAGAAATATGTGGAAACCTCTAGAAGGCAAATCCAAAGAGGATTTCGTGCCTCTTGGGTTCGTTGGGTTCCAAGGAGTACAAGGTTGCAAAAAGAAAGCAATAAGAAAAGAAAAGATTAATTGAGTATTTCTTTATTAAGAAATAAATTGAAAATAATGATAAAATGAGTGGAAAGAGGCATAAATGAGATTTCTTGGGGAAATTTCGTATCCATGAGGTTGCTTATATTAAAAGGAATGCCAAAGAGGAAAATAAAAGAGAAATAAAAAAAATCCTCCAAAAGATATATTTAAATGAGAAATAAATAAGATAATGTGAAATAAAGCATAATGATGCATCTATAAGGATAATAAGTATCTAATAAAAAAGAGAATTTCTAAATAATATAGTGTCTTGGGATCCAAGGAGTCCCAATAAAGAGGAAAGAAAGAGAAAATACTAAAAAGGCAAAATAAGAGGATAATGTGTTGCATTATTAATGAATTATGTGGTATTGTTTAAAAGGATGATGTTTTCTATAAAGGAAAATAGAAATTTGTACTAATGGATTAAAAAGCAAACATGAAGAGAATAAGAGGAAAGAATTTCGAATTCTTAATGGCTAAGGATCAAGGGGAAACAAAGAATTAATAGAGAGAGAGAGAATTTATCATCTATGGAAAGATAGTTTCCTAATGAGGAGAAGCCTTGTTTTCCTCATGAGCAAGTACATTAGGGCGTGGATGTACTCCCTATAAGAGGAGTCGAACCCTTGGCCCCCTTGGCTAAGTCCAGAGGGATCCCATGTGACTATCTCTCTTCCTTTCCCTTCTTCTTCTTTCTCTTTCCGTCCATGAAACCCTAATCGGGAAAGGCAACATGACAAGGAGCTACAGAGAGCTATGGAGGGTTCGTGATGGAAGAACATCACTCTACATTGCTGAAGTGACGGCTAGCCATCATCCCCAGGCCCTAGCCAAAGTGCAACAGCGGCCGCACGGCTGCAAAAGTAGCCGCACGTCGCAGGCCTGAGGAGGGTAAAGAAGACCATGACGGCTGCGATCGGGTGGCGCCCTAAGTGCGGAAAGGCATGGCGGAGTCAGGGAAGGTGTCCCCGGTGGTCGCCGGACTCTGGAGAGGAGGGGGTGCACCTCCGCTTGCTACAGATCGGCGGCTAGGGTAGCAGTTGTCGTGCTGCCCAAGGTTGAAGAAGGAGGAGTGGTCGTTGGACGAAAATTCCCTCCGCGGGCTAAAGGGGTCAATCTTTAAGTCAAGGGCAAAACCGACATTTAATTATGTTTCCCAAATCGCGTGATGCGTTGCATGGACTGAGATGACGTGGCGCGATCTCATTGGCTGTGGTAAGTGATTTATTACAAAAATCATAACTCCTAATTGGTAGCTCCGATGAGAACACATAATATATGAATTTTGATCAGAAAAATGCAAGGAACCCATTAAAAATAGTTTTATAGCCTGAATCTGGTCATAGTTCGAAATGTAGTGTAAATTATCATCTTTAGTGAGTTAAAGGTTAAGAAACCCTATTTTGAAATGAATAAAGTGTTTAATAGGGTTTAATGGATCATTAGAGTTGATGTTAACCTGTTAAATGTAAAAAGGTACATTATGTTCAAAAAGGAAGAACTTTGCATATGATTAGTCTAATTTAGAGTTGATATGCTTGAAATTGGAAAAGTACATAAAGTTATCATCTTTAGTGTTTTAATTAAGAGAAAACGCTTAGATTTGATGGTAAATGATCTTAATGACATAATTCAAGTTGATATTAACATGTTGTTAATAAAAATGAAAATAGGATCTAAAAGATGATCTTTTTATATATATGGCTTAATTTAGGGTTTTGTGGATGATTATGCATTAATGAGCTTGAAAACCCTAATTTAGGTGAATATGTCTTTTAATTGTTTTAATGGTTCAAATCCATGAATAAATAGGGATGTGATGATCATAAGTCAATAAAAGACTATTAAAATGGATAGTTGAGCAATTAAGGTTCATAAATATGGAAAAGGATATTTTAGGGTTTGTTGACCTAAAATGGATAAAGTTTGAGAGATTGATCTAAGAAACCCTAATGCATCCTAATGACACTTAGAAACCTTAGAAATGTGTCCCAAGTCAATAAGGAGTTGTTTGGGATATGCTTGTGACAATTAGACATTATACATGTTTTCAGGATCAATGTTTTCTTGATTGATTGATTGGCTTGCTTGATTGGACATCTAGTTGGACTTGGATAAATTGTTGCTTGAGATCTCCAAGACAGGTATGTGGTTACGATTATGAATAACCGCTATAGTTTCCTGATGGATTCTCAGATGTTTAATCGCATTGAATGCAACTAAACTGTTTGGATGTTCATATTGCAATTATAAAGTGAATATGGCTATCATATAATGTATATGCCTACAAACTCAGATCCTGGTTCTCTCTGTGGCATTATAGCTAACCTAGTACATGGCTGCCTATGGGTAGGTCCATCAGGTTAGAGAAAGGCCTAGTACATGGCTACCTATTGGGTAGGTCCATCAGGTCTATGGATGACCTAGTACATGGCTACCTATTGGGTAGGTCCATCAGGTCTATGGAAGACCTAGTACATGGCTACCTATTGGGTAGGTCCATCAGGTCTATGGATGACTTAGTACATGGCTACCATGGAGGTAGGACCACCAAGTCAAATTGAGTTAGATATTGGGCTACCTTCGGGTAGTGCCATGCGACTCTATTACCTAAAAGAGAGGTGAAATCTATGTCCACTGCAGGGACAGCCCAGAGTTCAAGAATATGTATGGATTGAGTTGTATGGCTTAAAATGTAATCTTGATTGTTAATTGATTAATTGAATGATTATATTGTTAACATAGTTGGACATTATCTGTTTCCTCCACATACCAGCTTCGGCTGACTGACGTTTTGTTTGTCGGCGTTTTAGGTACAATAAAAAGAACAAACAGTAAAATGACACCTTGTGAATTCAAGAATTAAAGAACAAGGAGGAACTAGTGAGAATAGTTCAGTTGAGGTTAGAAGTTTAGTTTGTTCCAATCTCTTCAAAGGTATGCAAAGAAAAAAAATTACCATTTTCAGTATAGTCTGTTAGAATTTAATAATTGTTTATGGTTATATGTCGAACCTTTGATCCGGGATTAATGGGTGCGGCTTCAACCTCTTGGTCTCCCTTAATTGGGGGTTACTGAAAGGTGAGGTCGTAAAATTTGGTATCAGAGCTTAGGTTCCTCATTTAACCATTAATAATTATTAAATTTTACAAACTCGATAGAACCCAAGGGAGTTATTAGAGGAGTATCCGAAAGACGGAGGTGTCTAGAAAGGGATCACGACCGGGGGCTGGCAAGATTTTCCTCCGCACCGCTAGTCGGAATATGAAGACTCCTGGACCCGTATGACCGCCTGGCCAAAGTCTTAGGGTATGAATCGAAATAAGATACCTTTAGGACTTCTCATCTTATTCATCCATTCTCATCACAAAATTCTGATAAGGACCTAAAGGATTAGGGTTTTCTTTCTTCTCCTCACCCTCTTGAGGTATGGGTAAGGTTAAAAAGGTTTAAGGAATCCTCCACTAAATTAATGAAAGGCATGTAAATAAGATGCCATGGACATAAGCTTAATAGATTAAGCGTAAAATAAATAATAGATACATGCTTAGGAAGTATGACATAAGATGTCATGTCCTCATAAGAGACCTGAGGCTAGACCTTCTTGTCAGGAGGATAAGTTAGTCTTGGAGATAGAGATCTCCATTGCAAGTAGAAACCTGGCACATCCTCTGAGGATGATGTTAACCCTAACCCTAAGTGGAGGTTATAGAGAAGATGAGTTGGACCATGTGTTTGAAAGGACATGCCTTTGGGATGCCATATGATCCATGGGTGACCTAGCACCTTTGGCAACCCAACCCTGGGAAGGGTCGTGCATGTTAGGGTAAAGGATAGTTCCTTAGATGATGATGTTAGTGAGGGACCTTAGAAACCCTATGGGTTTGTGCAAGTAGGGTATAGCTGGCACCTAGGGACGTCATAGTGCTGACGATAGGATGAAACCCTGGATAAGGAATTATGATGGAGCATAAAGGGTTATGGATGATCTTGAGCAACCATAAGTTCGAACCCAGGCTTCACCCACGTAGAGCATGCTTTTGAGGATGTTCCTTCATGAAGAAAGGACCTCTAATGGTGAGGTTGGATGTGGGGTTAGCCCTAGAGGAAGCAGGAAACCCAGCAAGAAGGTTGGAAGCCTAAAACCCTAAACAATGGATGATAGTGGTTGACTCATGATCGATCCCTGAAAGTTGATGATATCTTGGTTGCCTTTAGAGGGACCAAACCCTAGAGAGTGAAGATGAAGCATCTGGTGCCTATGTGTCTACGGTATAGGTGTTTACCTTATGAGGTAGGAAGAAGAGTTCCTTAGACTTAGAAAGGTTTTGTAACAGGTTATGAGGCCTTGTACCTTGATGGTTGTCCTTAAGGAGGACCTAACCCTAAGTGTTGCTCGAGTTGAAGGATGACAAGAAGTGCATGTCATACCTTTTGCGTGCTTGGTTCGTAGTTAAGAGATAGAGCATGTAGTTGGACACCTACAATTAAACCTAGGCTTCCTAGGCCTAAGAGGGGAATTGGCATACATGATGCTCATGATGAGAATTGAGTTCCTATAGAAACAAGCATGGTACTCCTCATGTATAGAGGAAAAGGGGAGCCCTTTAAGTTTAAGGTATGTTCGATGAACCCCTCACAACTAGGTTGATGATAAATAAAGGTATGATCTTGATCCAACGTCGAGGAAAGAGGACAAGTATGACCTAGCATGGTTCGATAAGTGATCTGCTTGTGCCTTAATGGCTTGCTAGGGTTAAGTAGGCTCGTGTGGATGTAACCCCTAGACCTAAGAGCTTTTGTGACCTTAGAGATAGTTTTCCTCCCATCCTGGGAGAGGGACCCCTTTGGAAGGGTGTATATCAGTTTTGTTGGTTCAAAGTAATCTAAAGAGGTCTCATAGGATCTTGAGAAGTTAAGTGAAAAGTACATGGTATGTGAATGAACCTGTAGACCCATAGATATCCATCTCTAATAGCATATGAATGTGTTACCATGGAGGTAACCGGTATGGGGCTTGACCAAGATAGGCAGGTTGCCATGATGCCTATGAAAGGATGAGAGCCAACCCATGAATACAGAAAAAGAGATGATGAAGACTTGGGTAAGGTTCTAAGTGAACATGTATTGTAATGGAGAATCCTAAGTCTATCCTAGGGTCAGGTAGGGATAAGACTGATGAAAGTAGGAGTTGCCTAATTCCCCAGTTGCACATGACCATAGGGTCGGGAGGTAACAGCTATCATTGCCTGAGGGCCATGGGTTAGGAGATTGATCACCTTCATGAACTCATGGGACCCAAAGGGCAGATGAGTAGGGCACTCTCTTGATGCATGAAGGAAGAGGGATGACCCCAAAAGAGTCGGTACCCTATAGACCTAGAGGAGATGACCAAGGATATAAACCTCAGTAGGTTTAAGACTAGTTTGATATCATGATGTTTGTGATGAAGGGACATATGTGGCACGTTGCAACTTAGATTTAAAGGTGTACTGGCAAGGTGGGATGCACCATCTCTACTCTTGGAATAGGAAGAACTCTGTATTTGGACTGCAGCCAAATGCTTATTTCCTCTTGTTATGGGGGTGAGAGATAGTACATTATGCATGGCATACACCAAGGATAAGAGATTGGAACGTTGCCACGAGAAATGCGGATAGAGAAGATATCTACCCTGGTAAAGTGGATGATACATGGATGGTTTGTAAATACTAAGAGGAATGAGGTAGTCCCCTTATGAGGATGTTTTTATCATGAGCTATGTGGAACTTACAAGTTATACCAGGTTGAGTTTGATCACCATGATGATGGAATCAGAGAGTGTTCTTATGAAAATAAACATATAGTTTGAGGTGACATGATAAGTGAAATGCATGGAAGTGTAATGTTACCTAATACCTAAGGATGTGAAGTGGTAATGGATGATTTGACCAGAAGCTAGAAAGGGTTGATTGGATAACCTTAAGTTCAAAAAGGAGAAGTGTTTGGATAACACTCAGATGTAACAAGATACATTGAAAAGTTATGGTTGTTTGGTTAGCCTGTCTAGTCCTTGATGCAATGAAAGGATGGTGGTAGAACCTCAGATGCACTTCTTTGGAAAAGAAGGTGATGAAACCCCGACTAGAGTGGTTTAGGGTTTCAGAGGAATCGATCTTGGAAGAATCATGACATACAGGAAATCATGATTGAAGATCACCATACACCATGGAAAATGGCAATAGCACTTTGTATGCTTAAGATGAAGTTGCATGTGGTTTATGACCATGCAAGCCAGGAGGTAAAGGACGAACCCCAGTAACCCAATGTATCGATATAGAGGACAAAAGAATCCCTGAGAGGGAATGAGAGCTCAGCACTATGGATGTTGTGATAGGTCTTCCCTAGACCGAGGAAGGTCGAGATGCAATATGGGTTATGGTAGATCGCCTTACCTAGATGACATAAGAAAGAAAAAGTTCTGTCAAGGGACAGATCTAGTTGAACTACCCATGAGAGAGATGGTTCAACTACACCATGAAGCGAGTTCAAAGGTTCTTGAGTTTGGCCTAAAGGTTCACTTCCATAAAGTGGAAGTAGGTACATGAAGAACTCAATGTTAGTATAGTTTATCACCCCTAACTATGGTTAGTAAGATCCAGACTAAAGGGTCTGATGAAAGCATGTGTGCTCGTTCAGGGTGATATCTAGAGATAGTTCTTGTCCTATGAAAGATGTGACATTGACCACCATAGCCAGTATCAGGTTTTATATGAAGCTCTGTAAGGGAGGTTGTGTCGGTCACCACTTCAGTAAGGTGATGTTGGTGAAAGGACCACATGATGGTTAGAAAAGTACCACATGATGGTTAGAAAAAGGGACCCCAGTGCGTGTAGATGAAGTCACTTTGATCATGCAAGGGCTGAAAGGAGCCTAGAGATGATGAGAGTCGTGAGAAGATGCAAAGTAGACTGACTTACAAGTTACTGTGGAAGAATATGTGAAAATACGACCCCTCTAAGTTATAACTAAGAGAGCTGAGTTCCCGATACATGGGTCCATTAGAGATGGATGGGTGGAGAAGGTTAGGTTAGACCCTACCCCCTCAAGATAAAGTAATGGGAGATGTTTTCCATGTGTCCAATTTAGAGCACTATGTGAGGTACCCCGACCATGTGCTGAGCAATGAACCTAGTAAGCCCCAAGGGAGGCTGAAATGGCCTGAGTCACCTATGTAGTTTATAGACGCCAGGATGAAAGAACTCAGAGAAAAGAATATGTGATGATAAAGGTTCTTTGGAAACGCCATGAGTACGGAAAAGTCACATAGGGGCCAATGATGGACATGGAAAAGTCTTATCCTGAATTGTTTGTTTGCTTGCCTGAATTTTGAGGACAAAATTCCTATAAGAGGGGAAGGATGTTATAACCCCAATTTTTGGTTTCAAGTGGTGAGAAATATAATTTCTCATAATAAATATGTTTGAACAAATAATTATATATTGGGTTGAGAATAATTGGATTTCATAGCCTTGTTGTTTGATTTGTGGGCTTTATTGGCTATTGGGCCCAATAACAAGGAAATAACAAAGGAAATTCCATTAGTGAATGAATAATTGAATAATTGATAAAAGAAATATGTGGAAACCTCTAGAAGGCAAATCCAAAGAGGATTTCGTGCCTCTTGGGTTCCTTGGGTTCCAAGGAGTACAAGGTTGCAAAAAGAAAGCAATAAGAAAACAAAAGATTAATTGAGTATTTCTTTATTAAGAAATAAATTGAAAATAATGATAAAATGAGTGGAAAGAGGCATAAATGAGATTTCTTGGGGAAATTTCGTATCCATGAGGTTGCTAATATCAAAAGGAATGCCAAAGAGGAAAATAAAGAGAAATAAAAAGAAATCCTCAAAAAGAGATATTTAAATGAGAAATAAATAAGATAATGTGAAATAAAGCATAATGATGCATCTAGAAGGATAATAAGTATCTAATAAAAAAGAGAATTTCTAAATAATAGAGTGTCTTGGGATCCAAGGAGTCCCAATAAAGAGGAAAGAAAGAGATAATACTAAAAAGGCAAAATAAGAGGATAATGTGTTGCATTATTAATGAATTATGTGGTATTGTTTAAAAGGATGATGTTTTCTATAAAGGAAAATAGAAATTTGTTCTAATGGATTAAAAAGCAAACATGAAGAGAATAAGAGGAAAGAATTTCGAATTCTTAATGGCTAAGGATCAAGGGGAAACAAAGAATTAATAGAGAGAGAGAATCTATCATCTATGGAAAGATAGTTTCCTAATGAGGAGAAGCCTTGCTTTCCTCATGAGCAAGTACATTAGGGCGTGGATGTACTCCCTATAAGAGGAGTCGAACCCTTGGCTAAGTCCAGAGGGATCCCATGTGACTATCTCTCTTCCTTTCCCTTCTTCTTCTTTCTTTTTCCGTCCATGAAACCCTAATCGGGAAAGGCAACATGACAAGGAGCTACAGAGAGCTATGGAGGGTTCGTCATGGAAGAACATCACTCTATGTTGTTGAAGTGACGGCTAGCCATAGTCCCCAGGCTCTAGCCGAAGTGCAACAGCGGCCGCACGGCTGCAAAAGCAACCGCACGTCGCAGGCCTGAGGAGGGTAAAGAAGACCGTGACGGGTGCGATCGGGTGGCGCCCCAAGTGCGGCAAGGTGTGGCGGAGTCAGGGGAGGTGTCCCCGGTGGTCGCCGGACTCTGGAGAGGAGGGGGCGCACCTCCGTTTGCTGCAGATCGGCGGCTAGGGTAGCAGCTTCCGTGCTCCCAAGGTTGAAGAAGGAGGAGTGGCCGTTGGATGAAAATGCCCTCTGCGAGCTAAAGGGGTCAATCTTTAAGTCAAGGGCAAAACCGACATTTAATTATGTTTCCCAAATCGCGTGATGCATTGCATGGACTGAGATGATTTGGCACGATCTCATTGGTTGTGGTAAGTGATTTATTACAAAAAGCATAACTCCTAATTGGTAGCTACGATGAGAACACATAATATATGAATTTTGATCAGAAAAATGCAAGGAACTCATTAAAAATAGTTTTATAGCATGAATCTGATCATAGTTCGAAATGTAGTGTAAATTATCATCTTTAGTGAGTTAAAGGTTAAGAAACCCTATTTTGAAATGAATAAAGTGTTTAATAGGGTTTAATGGATCATTAGAGTTGATGTTAACATGTTAAATGTAAAAAGGTACATTATGTTCAAAAAGGAAGACCTTTGCACATGATTAGTCGAATTTAGAGTTGATATGCTTGAAATTGGAAAAGTACATAAAGTTATCATCTTTAGTGTTTTAATTAAGAGAAAATGCTTAGATTTGATGGTAAATGATCTTAACGACATAATTCAAGTTGATATTAACATGTTGTTAATAAAAATGAAAATAGGATCTAAAAGATGATCTTTTTATATATATGGCTTAATTTAGGGTTTTGTGGATGATTATGCATTAATGAGCTTGAAAACCCTAATTTAGGTGAATATGTCTTTTAATTGTTTTAATGGTTCAAATCCATGAATAAATAGGGATGTGATGATCATAAGTCAATAAAAGACTATTAAAATGGATAGTTGAGCAATTAAGGTTCATAAATATGGAAAAGGATATTTTAGGGTTTGTTGACCTAAAATGGATAAAGTTTGAGAGATTGATCTAAGAAACCCTAATGCTTCCAAATGAGACTTAGAAACCTTAGAAAGGTGTCCCAAGTCAATAAGGAGTTGTTTGGGATATGCTTGTGACAATTAGACATTATACATGTTTTCAGGATCAATGTTTGCTTGATTGATTGATTGGCTTGCTTGATTGGACATCTAGTTGGACTTGGATAAATTGTTGCTTGAGATCTCCAAGATAGTTATGTGGTTACGATTATGAATAACCACTATAGTTTCCCGATGGATTCCTGGATGTTTAATCGCATTGAATGCAACTAAACTGTTTGGATGTTCATATTGCAATTATAAAGTGAATATGGCTATCATATAATGTATATGCCTACAAACTCAAATGCTAGTTCTCTCTGTGGCATTATAGCTAACCTAGTACATGGCTGCCTATGGGTAGGTCCATCAGGTTAGAGAAAGGCCTAGTACATGGCTACCTATTGGGTAGGTCCATCAGGTCTATGGATGACCTAGTACATGGCTACCTATTGGGTAGGTCCATCAGGTCTATGGATGACCTAGTACATGGATACCTATTGGGTAGGTCCATCAGGTCTATGGATGACTTAGTACATGGCTACCATGGAGGTAGGACCATCAAGTCACATTGAGTTAGATATTGGGCTACCTTCGGGCAGTGCCATACGACTCTATTACCTAAAAGAGAGGTGAAATCTATGTCCACTACAGGGACAGCCCATAATTCGAGAATATGTATGGATTGAGTTGTATGGCTTAAAATGTAATCTTGATTGTTAATTGATTAATTGAATGATTATATTGTTAACATAGTTGAACATTATCTGTTTCCTCCACATACTAGCTTCGGCTGACCGACGTTTTGTTTGTCGGCGTTTTAGGTACAATGAAAAGAACAAACAGTAAAATGACACCTTGTGAATTCAAGAATTAAAGAACAAGGAGGAACTAGTGAGAATAGTTCAGTTGAGGTTAGAAGTTTAGTTTGTTCCAATCTCTTCAAAGGTATGCAAAGAAAAAATTTATTACCATTTTCAGTATAGTCTGTTAGAATTTAATAATTGTTTATGGTTATATGTCGAACCTTTGATCCGGGATTAATGGGTGTGGCTTCAACCTCTTAGTCTCCCTTAATTGGGGGTTACTGAAAGGTGAGGTCGTAACATTTGGTATCAGAGCTTAGGTTCCTCATTTAACCATTAATAATTATTAAATTTTACAAACTCCATAGAACCCAAGGGAGTTATTAGAGGAGTATCCGAAAGACGGAGGTGTATAGAAAGGGATCACGACCGGGGGCTGGCAAGATTTTCCTCCGCACCGCTAGTTAGAATATGAGGACTCCCAGACCCGTGTGACCGCATGGCCAAAGTCTTAGGGTATGAATCAAAATAAGATACGTTTAGGACTTCTCATCTTATTCATCCCTTCTCATCACAAAATTCTGATAAGGACCTAAAGGATTAGGGATTTCTTTCTTCTCCTCACCCTCTTGAGGTATGGGTAAGGTTCATAAGGTTTAAGGAATCCTCCACTAAATTAATGAAAGGCATGTAAATAAGATGTCATGGACATAAGCTTAATAGATTAAGCGCAAAATAAATAATAGATACATGCTTAGGACGTATGACATAAGATGTCATGTCCTCAGAAGAGACCTGAGGCTAGACCTTCTTGTCAGGAGGATAAGTTAGTCTTGGAGATAGACATCTCCATTGCAAGTAGAAACCTGGCACATCCTCTGAGGATGATGTTAACCCTAACCCTAAGTGGAGGTTATAGAGAAGATGAGTTGGACCAGGTGTTTGAAAGGACATGCCTTTGGGATGCCATATGATCCATGGGTGACCTAGCACCTTTGGCAACCCAACCCTGGGAATGGTCGTGCATGTTAGGGTAAAGGATAGTTCCTTAGATGATGATGTTAGTGAGGGACCTTAGAAACCCTATTGGTTTGTGCAAGTAGGGTAAAGCTGGAACCTAGGGATGTCATAGTGCTGACGATAGGATGAAACCCTAAATAAGGAATTATGATGGAGCATAAAGGGTTATGGATGATCTTGAGCAACCATAAGTTCGAACCCAGGCTTCACCCACGTAGAGCATCCTTTTGAGGATGATCCTTCATGAAGAAAGGACCTCTAATGGTGAGGTTGGATGTGGGGTTAGCCCTAGAGGAAGCAGGAAACCCAGCAAGAAGGTTGGAAGCCTAAAACCCTGAACAATGGATGATAGTGGTTGTCTCATGATCGATCCCTGAAAGTTGATGATATCTTGGTTGCCTTTAGAGGGACCAAACCCTAGAGAGTGAAGATGAACCATCTTGTGCCTATGTGTCTACTGTATAGGTGTTTACCTTCTGAGGTAGAAAGAAGAGTTCCTTAGACTTAGAAAGGTTTTGTAACAGGTTATGAGGCATTGTACCTTGATGGTTGTCCTTAAGGAGGACCCAACCCTAAGTGTTGCTCGAGTTGAAGGATGACAAGAAGTGCATGTCATACCTTTTGTGTGCTTGGTTCGTAGTTAAGAGATAGAGCATGCAGTTGGAAACCTACAATTAAGCCTAGGGTTCCTAGGCCTAAGAGAAGAAGTGGTATACCTGATGCTCATGATGAGAATTGAGTTCCTATAGAAACAAGCATGGTACTCCTCATGTATAGAGGAAAAGGGGAGCCCTTTAAGTTTAAGGTATGTTCGATGAACCCCTCACAACTAGGTTGATGATAAAGAAAGGTATGATCTTGATCCAACGTCGAGGAAAGAGGACAAGTATGACCTAGCATGGTTCGATAAGTGATCTGCTTGTGCCTTAATGGCTTGCTAGGGTTAAGTAGGCTCGTGTGGATGTAACCCCTAGACCTAAGAGCTTTTTTGACCTTAGAGATAGTTTTCCTCCCATCCTGGGAAAGGGACCCCTTTGGAAGGGTGTATATCAGTTTTGTTGGTTCAAAGTAATCTAAAGAGGTCTCATAGGATCTTGAGAAGTTAAGTGAAAAGTACATGGTATGTGAATGCACCTGTAGACCCATAGATATCCATCTCTAATAGCATATGAATGTGTTACCATGGAGGTAACCGGTATGGGGCTTGACCAAGATAGGCAGGTTGCCATGATGCCTATGAAAGGATGAGAGCCAGCCCATGAATACAGAAAGAGAGATGATGAAGACTTGGGTAAGGTTCTAAGTGAACATGTACTATAATGGAGAATCCTAAGTCTATCCTAGGGTCAGGTAGGGATAAGACCGATGAAAGTAGGAGTTGCCTAATTCCCTAGTTGCACATGACCATAGGGTCGGGAGGTAACAGCTATCATTTTCTGAGGGCCATGGGTTAGGAGATTGATCACCTTCATGAACTCATGGGACCCAAAAGGCAGATGAGTAGGGCACTCTCTTGATGCATGAAGGAAGAGGGATGACCCCAAAAGAGTCGGTACCCTATAGACCTAGAGGAGATGACCAAGGATATAAACCTCAGTAGGTTCAAGACTAGTTTGATATCATGATGTTTGTGATGAAGGGACATATGTGTCACGTTGCAACTTAGATTTAAAGGTGTACTGGCAAGGTGGGATGCACCATCTCTACTCTTGGAACAGGAAGAACTCTGTATTTGGACTGCAGCCAAATGCTTATTTCCTCTTGTTATGGGGGTGAGAGATAGTACATTATGCATGTCATACACCAAGGATAAGAGATTGGAACGTTGCCACAAGAAATGCGGATAGAGAAGATATCTACCCTGGTAAAGTGGATGATACATGGATGGTTTGTAAATACTAAGAGGAATGAGGTAGTCCCCTTATGAGGATGTTTTTATCATGAGATATGTGGAACTTACAAGTTATACCAGGTTGAGTTTGATTACCATGATGATGGAATCAGAGAGTGTTCTTATGAAGATAAACATATAGTTTGAGGTGACATGATAAGCGAAATGCATGGAAGTGTAATGTTACCTAATACCTAAGGATGTGAAGTGGTAATGGATGCTTTGACCAGAAGCTAGAAAGGGTTGATTGGATAACCTTAAGTTCAAAAAGGAGAAGTGTTTGGATAACACTCAGATGTAACAAGATACATTGAAAAGTTATGGTTGTTTGGTTAGCCAGTCTAGTCCTTGATGCAATGAAAGGATGGTGGTAGAACCTCAGATGCACTTCTTTGGAAAAGAAGGTGATGAAACCCCGACTAGAGTGGTTTAGGGTTTCGGAGGAATCGATCTTGGAAGAATCATGACATACAGGAAATCATGATTGAAGATCACCATACACCATGGAAAATGGAAATAGCACTTTGGATGCTTAAGATGAAGTTGCATGTGGTTTATGACCATGCAAGCCAGGAGGTAATGGACGAACCCCAGTAACCCAATGTATCGATATAGAGGACAAAAGAATCCCTGAGAGGGAATGAGAGCTCAGCACTATGGATGTTGTGATAGGTCTTCCCTAGACCGAGGAAGGTTGAGATGCAATATGGGTTATGGTAGATCGCCTTACCTAGATGACATAAGAAAGAAAGAGTTCTGTCAAGGGACAGATCTAGTTGAACTACCCATGAGAGAGATGGTTCAACTACACCATGAAGCGAGTTCAAAGGTTCTTGAGTTTGGCCTAAAGGTTCACTTCCATAAAGTGGAAGTAGGTACATGAAGAACTCAATGTTAGTATAGTTTATCACCCTTAACTATGGTTAGTAAGATCCAGACTAAAGGGTCTGATGAGAGCATGTGTGCTCGTTCAGGGTGATATCTAGAGGTAGTTCTTGTCATATGAAAGATGTGACATTGACCACCATACCCAGTATCAGGTTTTATATGAAGCTCTGTAAGGGAGGTTGTGTCGGTCACCACTTCAGTAAGGTGATGTTGGTGAAAGGACCACATGATGGTTAGAAAAGTACCACATGATGGTTAGAAAAAGGGACCCCAGTGCATGTAGATGAAGTCACTTTGATCATGCAAGGGCTGAAAGGAGCCTAGAGACGATGAGAGTCGTGAGGAGATGCAAAGTAGACTGACTTACAAGTTACTGTGGAAGAATATGTGAAAATCCGACCCCTCTAAGTTATAACTAAGAGAGATGAGTTCCCGATACATGGGTCCATTAGAGATGGATGGGTGGAGAAGGTTAGGTTAGACCCTACCCCCTCAGGATAAAGTAATGGGAGATGTTTTCCATCTGTCCAATTTAGAGCACTATGTGAGGTACCCCGACCATGTGTTGAGCAATGAACCTAGTGAGCCCCAAGGGAGGCTGAAATGGCCTGAGTCACCTGTGTAGTTTATAGACGCCAGGATGAAAGAACTCAGAGAAAAGAATATGTGATGATAAAGGTTCTTTGGAAACGCCATGAGTACGGCAAAGCCACATAGGGGCCAATGATGGACATGGAAAAGTCTTATCCTGAATTGTTTGTTTGCTTGCCTCAATTTTGAGGACAAAATTCCTATAAGAGGGGAAGGATGTTATAACCCCAATTTTTGGGTTCAAGTGGTGAGAAATATAATTTCTCATAATAAAGATTTTTGAACAAATAATTATATATTGGGTTGAGAATAATTGGATTTCATAGCCTTGTTGTTTGATTTGTGGGCTTTATTGGCTATTGGGCCCAATAACAAGGAAATAACAAAGAAAATTCGATTAGTGAATGAATAATTGTATAATTGATAAAAGAAATATGTGGAAACCTCTAGAAGGCAAATCCAAAGAGGATTTCGTGCCTCTTGGGTTCCTTGGGTTCCAAGGAGTACAAGGTTGCAAAAAGAAAGCAATAAGAAAACAAAAGATTAATTGAGTATTTCTTTATTAAGAAATAAATTGAAAATAATGATAAAATGAGTGGAAAGAGGCATAAATGAGATTTCTTGGGGAAATTTCGTATCCATGAGGTTGCTAATATCAAAAGGAATGCCAAAGAGGAAAATAAAGAGAAATAAAAAGAAATCCTCAAAAAGAGATATTTAAATGAGAAATAAATAAGATAATGTGAAATAAAGCATAATGATGCATCTAGAAGGATAATAAGTATCCAATAAAAAAAGAGAATTTCTAAATAATAGAGTGTCTTGGGATCCAAGGAGTCCCAATAAAGAGGAAAGAAAGAGAAAATACTAAAAAGGCAAAATAAGAGGATAATGTGTTGCATTATTAATGAATTATGTGGTATTGTTTAAAAGGATGATGTTTTCTATAAAGGAAAATAGAAATTCGTTCTAATGGATTAAAAAGCAAACATGAAGAGAATAAGAGGAAAGAATTTCGAATTCTTAATGGCTAAGGATCAAGGGGAAACAAATAATTAATAGAGAGAGAGAGAGAGAGAATTTATCAGCTATGGAAAGATAGTTTCCTAATGAGGAGAAGCCTTGCTTTCCTCATGAGCAAGTACATTAGGGCGTGGATGTACTCCCTATAAGAGGATTCGAACCCTTGGCTAAGTCCAGAGGGATCCCATGTGACTATCTCTCTTCCTTTCCCTTCTTCTTCTTTCTCTTTCCGTCCATGAAACCCTAATCGGGAAAGGCAACATGACAAG
This sequence comes from Alisma plantago-aquatica, assembly GCA_963693085.1. Taxonomy (NCBI): domain Eukaryota; kingdom Viridiplantae; phylum Streptophyta; class Magnoliopsida; order Alismatales; family Alismataceae; genus Alisma; species Alisma plantago-aquatica. The sequence continues at coordinate 1,004,693,355 of OY856411.1, read as the reverse complement.
GAGCTACAGAGAGCTATGGAGGGTTCATGATGGAAGAACATCACTCTACGTTGCTGAAGTGACGGCTAGCCATAGTCCCCAGGCTCTAACCGAAGTGCAACAACGGTCGCACGGCTACAAAAGCAGCCGCACGTCGCAGGCCTGAGGAGGGTAAAGAAGACAGTGATGGGTGCGATCGGGTGGCGCCCCAAGTGCGGCAAGGTGTGGCAGAGTCAGGGGAGGTGTCCCCGGTGGTCGCTGAACTCTGGAGAGGAGGGGGCGCACCTCTGTTTGCTGCAGATCGGCGGCTAGGGTAGCAGCTGCCGTGTTCCCAAGGTTGAAGAAGGAGGAGTGGCCGTTGGACAAAAATGCCCTCCGCGAGCTAAAGGGGTAAATCTTTAAGTCAAGGGAAAAACTGACATTGAATTATGTTTCCCAAATCGCGTGATGCATTGCATGGACTGAGATGATTTGGCGTGATCTCATTGGTTGTGGTAAGTGATTTATTACAAAAAGCATAACTCCTAATTGGTAGCTCCGATGAGAACACATAATATATGAATTTTGATCAGAAAATTGCAAGGAACCCATTAAAAATAGTTTTATAGCATGAATCTGATTATAGTTCGAAATGTAGTGTAAATTATCATCTTTAGTGAGTTAAAGGTTAAGAAACCCTATTTTGAAATGAATAAAGTGTTTAATAGGGTTTAATGGATCATTAGAGTTGATGTTAACCTGTTAAATGTAAAAAGGTACATTATGTTCAAAAAGGAAGAACTTTGCACATGATTAGTCTAATTTAGAGTTGATATGCTTGAAATTGGAAAAGTACATAAATTTATCATCTTTGGTGTTTTAATTAAGAGAAAATGCTTAGATTTGATGGTAAATGATCTTAATGACATAATTCAAGTTGATATTAACATGTTGTTAATAAAAATGAAAATAGGATCTAAAAGATGATCTTTTTATATATATGGCTTAATTTAGGGTTTTGTGGATGATTATGCATTAATGAGCTTGAAAACCCTAATTTAGGTGAATATGTCTTTTAATTGTTTTAATGGTTCAAATCCATGAATAAATAGGGATGTGATGATCATAAGTCAATAAAAGACTATTAAAATGGATAGTTGAGCAATTAAGGTTCATAAATATGGAAAAGGATATTTTAGGGTTTGTTGACCTAAAATGGATAAAGTTTGAGAGATTGATCTAAGAAACCCTAATGCATCCTAATGAGACTTAGAAACCTTAGAAAGGTGTCCCAAGTCAATAAGGAGTTGTTTGGGATATGCTTGTGACAATTAGACATTATACATGTTTTCAGGATCAATGTTTGCTTGATTGATTGATTGGCTTTCTTGATTGGACATCTAGTTGGACTTGGATAAATTGTTGCTTGAGATCTCCAAGACAGGTATGTGGTTACGATTATGAATAACCGCTATAGTTTCCCGATGGATTCCTGGATGTTTAATCGCATTGAATGCAACTAAACTGTTTGGATGTTCATATTGCAATTATAAAGTGAATATGGCTATCATATAATGTATATGCCTACAAACTCAGATCCTAGTTCTCTCTGTGGAATTATAGCTAACCTAGTACATGGTTGTCTATGGGTAGGTCCATCAGGTTAGAGAAAGGCCTAGTACATGGCTACCTATTGGGTAGGTCCATCAGGTCTATGGATGACCTAGTACATGGCTACCTATTGGGTAGGTCCATCAGGTCTATGGATGACCTAGTACATGGATACCTATTGGGTAGGTCCATCAGGTCTATGGATGACTTAGTACATGGCTACCATGGAGGTAGGACCATCAAGTCACATTGAGTTAGATATTGGGCTACCTTCGGGCAGTGTCATGCGACTCTATTACCTAAAAGAGAGGTGAAATCTATGTCCACTGCAGGGACAGCCCAGAGTTCGAGAATATGTATGGATTGAGTTGTATGGCTTAAAATGTAATCTTGATTGTTAATTGATTAATTGAATGATTATATTGTTAACATAGTTGAACATTATCTATTTCCTCCACATACCAGCTTCGGCTGACCGATGTTTTGTTTGTCGACGTTTTAGGTACAATGAAAAGAACAAACAGTAAAATGACACCTTGTGAATTCAAGAATTAAAGAACAAGGAGGAACTAGTGAGAATAGTTCAGCTGAGGTTATAATTTTAGTTTGTTCCAATCTCTTCAAAGGTATGCAAAGAAAAAATTTATTACCATTTTCAGTATAGTCTGTTAGAATTTAATAATTGTTTATGGTTATATGTCGAACCTTTGATCCGGGATTAATGGGTGCGGCTTCAACCTCTTGGTCTCCCTTAATTGGCGGTTACTGAAAGGTGAGGTTGTAACAATTACCCTTATCCTCTAGGGTTGAATGTTCTCAAGTTTTGTTTCTATTAAATTGAATCAAAACAATTTTTTGTTAAGGGAGTCTCATATTAGAACTCTGGTTGAGAGTTGTTGTCTTGAAGGGTTTTTTAATGGAACGGAAAAACATCATGCTATTATATGGAGAACCAACTTTAAACCCTAAGTATAGGATGTGGACTAGACTTGATTGTCTAGTATAAGGTTGGATTTGTGGGTCGTTGTTTGAAGAGATTATGGGAGAGATGATTGGATGTAAAACTGTTGGGAAGGTATGGAATACTCTAGGGAAGAAGTTTACATAATCCTCACGATCTATGGAGTTGGAATTAGTTTCTCAGCTTCATACCTTTTAGAAGGGATCCTCTTCAATTGTTGAGTGCCTGAGAAACTTCAAGAACATTTGCAATCAGTTGAATGCCACAAGTGGCATTGTAAAAAAGAAGGAGAAAGTTTTTACTCTACTTAATGGACTTGATATTCATGAAGATGAAAGTTTCATGGTATCCACATTCAAACCAGCCATACCTACATATGGTGATTTTATCTTTTTACTACAAGACTATGAGAGATGAAAAAATAGGAAAGGGTATGTGAATTGACATGTTATCTTCTATTTAGACAAAGGAGGAAATGCTAATTTTAAAAAAAAATCACATTCAGAACAAAAATGAACACTCGTATAATAACAATGTTGGTAGAGGGAGATCTTAAAACACAGGAAGAGGAAGAAGTCAAATAAACTTTTACTCTACAAATAAAATATAGACATTATGGGAAGAGGGCCATCTAACACAAATTCCAGCTCTTCTTCACAAGGCAGAGATTTTCCTTAAGCAGCAAAGCAACTTCCAGCTGGTAATAACAACAGCTTTCCTAACAATGGATCCATCTTCTATCAAAACTATGGGAAATGAGGAAATGAATCATAGAAATACTGGCACATATTTGACACAAATTATCAAAGCACATAAATACCACGAGATGTTGCTAACAACACTATTGCACTGGCTGCCCTGAGAGTCAATGACACTAACTTCATTGAATGGCACATAGATTATGCTGCCACTGATCGTGTAGATTAGAATGCAAGTAAATTTCACTCCATTACACCTTATCAAGGAACTGATCTAGTAATGATGGGAAATGGAAATCATGTGTCAAACTCACATATTGGAAATGGATATATCTATATATTGCAAAAATACCTCTGAAGAAAATTCTCCCTGTGCCTAGTATAAAATGAAACTTGTTATCTATTTCTAGACTCAAAAACATATATCTTTGTTACTTTATCTTTATTCATGGTGCATTTCATATAAAGGACGTGAGGAACCACCTAACCCTATCCCTGGGGAAGTGTAAAGGTGGATTGTATCTGCTTGAAGGAGGACCGAAATTCTTTTTCTCACATCAGTTCACAAAGGTGGATGATGTCACATGTTATAAGAGACATGGACACTCACACAATAAAGTACTATAGTAGCTGATTCAAAATAATAATATTGTTAGTACAAATAGCTTCAAGGAATTCGTAATAGATGTGAAATCAGAAAAAGTAGAAAGTTGCATGTTACTCATAAGCACATAAGGTCGTTACGACCATTTTTTGTTGTTCATTCTGATTTTTGGGGCAAGGCACCCACTATATCTAGACATTGTTTTTAGTACTTTGTTCTTATAATGGATGACTATAGCTGTTATTGTTGGATAGTACCACTGAAAAACAAGAGTGGTTTCTTTTCTGCCTATGTCTCCTTCAATGCCATGATTATAAATCAGTTTGATACCATTGAAAAAATTCTAGTAAAATGAGGAAGGTGAGTTTTTCAAGGCAAAAATTAAGCAATTCATGGCACAACATGGTATTCTTCATCATATATCCTATCCTTATGATCATGCTTGAAATGGAGACATTGAAAGAAAACATAGACATTTGGTGGAAGTTGGCCTTGCTCTAATGTATGAGTCATATTTACCTAAGAATTTATAGGAAGAAGCCTTTACTACTGCTATTGAATAAATATGTCCACTGTATCTGATGAATTCAAAATACCCTACTAATGTCTTGTATAAAAAAGCTCCTAACTATGAATGTTTAAGAGTTTTTGGGTAATTATGCTATCTTTATCTGAGACATATATCAATAAACAAACTTGATCCTTGTTCTCTTTCTTATGTGTTCATTGGTTACATTCAGCAATACAAGGGGTACAAATGTTTACATGTGTTCGTAAATCATGTTTTATATCAAAACAATTTGGTTTTCCTAAAAAAATCACTTAAGGAACATGTTTCTTTATATCACTCTACTATAATAGTAACCTCTTTCAAAGATTTTTTGGATGATTATGCTAATTGTATAACATTCTCTGAGACACAAGATATCAATACAACAATGCATGATACAAGTATAAATAAGAACTATAATGAAAATATTGTCTTTGAAAAATATATCTTAAATGTATAGTATAATTATGATGTGTTCAACTTGAGTGACAAGAATTCTATGAAGGCAACCCCTCAAATTGAGATGTCTTGTAACTCTTATGTATTTGTTGGTGACATCCATTGTCAACAAAGTACAATTTCATTGAATGTTGCAAATAAATATTGCATACAACATATTGCTGACATGACTTGTTGTGGAAGTCATGGTTCTCTTCTAGCAGATGATGCACCCGCACTAGTTGATAGTGTACATAATACATACACAAATGAACAAGTCAATACTCATCCTATGATAACTAGACAAAATATGGAATAGCTAAACCCAATCCCAAATACACCATTACTGTCACTACCATTCCTCATCCATAAAAAATGTCATATTATCCTTAGACATGTTGGTTGGATACATGCCATGTAGGATAAAATAACAACTCCTACCAAGAATAATATCTGGAATCTAGTCAAACAACCCTTACAAACTAATGTTGTAAGTTGTTAATGGGTATTTAAAATGAAACTTAACCTTGATGCCACCTTTGAAAGCCGAAAGGCTAGATTAGTTGCATGTGGATATACTCAAGAAGAAGGAATCCATTTCCTTGAGACATTATGTCCAGTTGTCAAGCCTCCCACTATAAAGGCTATTCTTACAATTGCAATCTCAAGGCAGTGGCATATTAAACAGATTGATGTAAATGCTTTCTTAAATGGTACTCTAGACACTAAAGTATACATGGAATAGCCACTAGGGTTTAGTATCTCTAATACACAAGAGTATGTTTGTAAACTGAACAAAGTTTTATATGGCTTAAAACATGCTCCAAGAGCATGGGACAACAAAATCAGTTTATTTCTCATAAAATTCAATTTCTGTGGTAGTAGAGTTGATCCATCTTTGTTTGTCTAGCGACATGCTAACATTAATGTGTTCCTATTATTACATGTCAATGATATAATTATCACCAATAATGATTATATGTTTCTAAGTAACAATATCTCTCAATTGGAAAAGGCATTTGCTTTGTGAAATGTGGCACAACTTCATTATTTTCTCTGAATTGAGGTGGAATACAACTCTCTAGGCATATTGCTACATCAGTCAAAGTATGAATTTCAACAAGCAACCCCTATCTCTATTGAATTTCAATAAGCAACTGGTTCGATTGATTCAGAAGATACAATTGATCCTACTACTTACAGACAAATTCTGGGTTCTCTTCAATATTTGGCTATCACCCACCCAGATATCATCTTTGTTGTCAATTTGGCATGTAAAATTTATGAACATGCCAAATACACCTCACCTATCTTTGGTCAAAATAATCTTGCAATATAGATTGTAAGGGAGTTCAAATACATGCTCAACAAGATTTACATGTCATAGCCTTCTCTGATGCAGATTGGGTAGGTTGCCCTCTTACACACATATATACAAGTGGCTATTGTACCTTTCTCATCTCATCATGTATCTCTTGAAGTTCCAAAAAGAAACCTACAATAGCTAGATCAAGTACAAAAGCCAAATATCGTGCCTTGGCTCAAGCTTTTTTTGAATTAAATTGGATTGCTTCTCTACTTAAAGATATGCATATGCATCAACCTTCTCCAGTTGTGCTCTACTGTGTTGGTGTCCTGCATTTGTCTATAAATCCTATATTCCATGCATGGACAAAGCATATCAAATTACATTATCATTTTATTCAAGAAAAGGTAGCTCTTAGATATATTGACACTCAGTTTGTCTCTTCCAAAGATCTGATAGCTGATATACTTACTAAGGATATGCCCAAGATCACTTACAGGCATTTGGCATTCAAGCTTGGCCTTCATATATTAATGTATATAGAACTATGACTCAACTTGTGGGGGAGTATCAAGGCACCGACTCTATATATAGTCACATAGATTAAGGATGGCTAATGTGGATAATAAAGCACTACTTAGACATTACTTTTTGTTTATCAGACTAGCCTGAATATGGGCCTTGTATTATATTTGGGCATTTTCATATGATTGCCCAAATAAGCTATCTAATTGGATCTATAACTAAAGATAGACTGTAAGAGACTATATATATTCCAATGCCTAAAGTCAAATGAAAGCAACGTGGATAGTTTGCCAATTCCCACTTCCACTGTTGTTTGAGAGACCTAAGTATAATAATGTATATAAGAGTCCACTTAGGAGGTTTAAAATGACACTTCGTTTCTACACACAATGTCTTCTTTTTCATCTTATACATCCAAATCTATGATGAATGTACAAACTTCAAATTACAAATAAAGATCCAAAGTTGCTCCAAATTATAAAATTATCTTATCTCTCCTAACACCATTTCTTTAAATATTTAGAACAAACACAAATTGAGAACTTATTGCAATTTAGTTTTTCATTGGTCGTCGTCTAATCGTCTTTCCATCTAAAAACAAGCTACACGCTTAAATACAATGCTGACTAGAAGAAACGAGGATCAGGATGGACACGTTGGTAAAATGCATATGAAATTAGGAACAAATGTGGTAGCTTAACATGCTCGTTAACAATTGAAAGTTGAAATCAACTGTCAACATTCTCTGTTGTGACACTAGGAAACTTGATTAAAATTGCATGAAGATCAAGATGTACATTTTGGAGTGGGATATCACTATTGGTATGGTATGCCCAGAGAGCCAAATCATATGATGATTGACATGGCATATAACATAAAGAATTTGATTAATAAGAATAAAAGCAAGTTTCCATTCATTTTGTTTCACTTAGTTGTGAGATAATGAGGAAATATGATGAATGTCTAAAGAATGACAATACTCAATGATGTATATCATCAAGTACATGACTTGAACAATGAGATCATACAGATGCTAAGAGTGTGTACATTCTTATTATGTCCCTAGTCAGATGTTACTGTGGAAGGAAGATGGAAACCAATAACACATAAGACTAGATTGTGGGTTGATTGATGACAAAATCTCATTAATCATGATATGGTATATCAAACCAAGCACACAAATACTTGTTAGAGAATAGTGTGTTGGACAGACCCACCTTGAGATGACATATGGAAACCATCATTGGTGGTCTTGGTCATCTCTCAAAGTGAAGGTGGTGATTGTGATTCTTAGACCTGAAGTCACTACACTCATCACATGTCATTCGGTATACTTTGACATCATCAAATGTAACCCTGAATAATGATTGTCATAAAGGTGATGATTGGGTAGCTATGATGAAAAACACTAGAGGGGGGGTGAATAGAGTTTTAAAACAATTTTAACAATTATTGAACTCAAACAACCACAATTGAAATTGAAAGAAGGATACAGGTGTTTAGAGTGGTTCCAACTTTAGCAAATACTAAAGTTGTCAGTCCACTACCCGGTTGCTTACCCAACCGGGATTTTGAAAGTATATATTTTATTACCTTCACAAGGATTTATACAAAATACAATACTTTCCTTTACACCCCTTGAACAGCCTTCACTCGAAGTAGATGCACCAACTTGAGGTGGCCTTCTTGAAATAACTCCAAGCTCCCCCTTGAAGTAGCCTTCCTCTCTAGAAGTAACCTCCTGTTGCACCAGCCTTCTTGAAGTAGCTCAAGGTCTCCTTCTTCACCAAGAAGATCTCCACCCTCTCCAATCCGCAGCCTCCAACCTAGGAGTAGCAAGGAGAGTACAAACAATAATAGAGAACAAGAAAGGAAAAGGAAATTACAACTTATCCTTTTGTAGCACAAGGCTTGATTTGCCTAGATCAAGCGTATAGATATCCTAACCAAAGTGTATGGAATTGTGATTGCAGTGGATAGGAGATGCTAGCCTATAGGACATGAATTATGAGCTAAGGAAGGAAGTAGCCAATTGTCACAATGCTCAATTTGCTCACAAACAGATTGCTCAAAGTCTGCTCAAGGATTTCTCAAGTGTAACAAGTGAGTTTGAGTGTCCTATGGCTTGTCCTATTTATAGGAATGGCCTAAGGATGCTTAAGGACGTTCTAGGCAACTTCTAGGGGTTTCTAAGTGCTTAACTAGCCGTTAGGTACAAGTTCGTTGCTTTAGCAACGGCTAATTAATTTACTCTGCAGTTGCTGTCAGAGTTTATCTCGGTCGAGGAATGGTCGACCGAGACACCTACTCGGTCGAACTCTTGTCGACCGACAGGCTCTCTGAATCAAGTGTTTTGCAACGTTTATCTCCAACTGCCAACTACCTTGTCAGTTGTGTCTAACGGCTACTTTGGATCTTTCTCGGTCGAGAAGATTGTCGACCGAGAGTGTCTCGGTCGAGGAGTTGGTCGACCAAGATTGATCCTGTTTCAATGTTTCAATTTAGGTACTAATTATATGTATGAGTGTGCATATGTGATCCTATTTGAAGGGGATGACTTATCTAAATGTGGTGTTTAGCTAGGGAAGATCTAACGCTTGATTTACATGAAATCTAAGTACTTGTACATTATATATTTGTACAAGTTTTTACAAAGTGATTACATTTCATGAATATAAATATGTAAGCATATGGATTTCCCTAGTACTTTGTCATCCACCTTGTTCCTGCACACTCAAGTAGCTCGTTAGATCAATAAGAATGAAATGTTTGTCATAATCAAAACAAAGGGATTTATAGATGTCCATTTAGCCAACAATCTCCCCCTTTTTGAAGATGACAAACATTTCCAAAATATAAATGAAGGAAATATAAAACATATGAGTTTCATACCTTAAGATTACCTTTTGTAGCTTTTTCTCTTGCTTATAAAATGTGTGCTTATTATTCCCCATGAATTATGGAACATGAAATCCAATTCTCTAGGGAATATAGCAACTTTCAATGTAAAGCCAAGAGTTTGTTTATGAAACTCATTGATTGAGTTTTGCATAAATACTAAGTTTTATATTTATTTCTCCCCCTTTGTCATTTCAAAAAGATATCCGTTTAAGAAAAACTCCCCCTTAATTAGATGTCCCATCAAATCCAATGAAAAAGATGTCCATTAAAAGCCAAAATGATGCAAGTAAAAGTTTTTTGTTTAAGAAGCACAAATATCAAGAAAACATCTTCCAAAGGAGTGATAAGCAATTGCTTTCTAATTTTGTTAAATTGGTCTAGTGGAAGCGGTTTTGTAAAAATATCAGCCAATTGATTTTCCGTATCAACATGATGAAGGGAAACATGATTCTTGGAGATATGATCCCTCAAAAAGTGATGACGAATTTCAATATGTTTAGCTCGGCTGTGTAAAATAGGATTGTGTGCTAAGTTTATAGCGCTCGTGTTGTCACAAAAAATAGGTGTAGATGAAAGAGTAAAACCATAGTCGTTTAACACTTGTTGCATATAAAGCACTTGAGCACAACAAGATCCGGCTGCCATATATTCAGCTTCAGTTGTAGATAGTGCAACCGTATTTTGTTTCTTGCTAAACCAAGATACTAAAGCTCTTCCTAACAAGAAACAGCCACCACTAGTACTCTTGCGATCAAGTCGACAACCAGCATAATCCGCATCAGTATAAGCTTTAAAATCCAAGGATTGTCCTTTTGGATACCATAAACCAAAACAGGTAGTGCCGGCTAAGTAACGAAGAATTCGTTTAACTGCTAGAAAATGAGAGTGCATAGGTTGTGATTGAAATCGAGCACAAAGACCAACGGAAAACATAATGTCCGGTCTATAAGCAGTTAAGTAAAGCAAACTACCAATCATGGCTCTATATAAGGAATCATCAATAGGTTCCCCATTTTCATCCTTATCAATTTTAATAGAAGTAGCCATAGGAGTATTAGCATGTTTGCACTGATCCATCCCAAAACGTTTTAAAATTTCTTTAGTATACTTTTCTTGGCTTATAAAGATTCCAGCAGGTGTTTGCTTAATTTGGAAACCAAGAAAGAAAGTTAGTTCACCCATGAGGCTCATTTCAAATTCTTTTTGCATAATGTCACTGAATTGTGTGCACAATGAATCATTAGAGGCTCCAAAAATAATGTCATCAACATATATTTGCACAACTAGGAAATCAGATGTATATGTTTTGAAAAATAAAGTAGAATCTGAACTTCCAATAGAAAAACCATAATCAAAAAGATATGTCTTGAGCCTTTCATACCAATTCCTAGGTGCTTGTTTTAAACCATAAAGTGCTTTCTTAAGTTTATAAACATATTCACCTTTTTCCGGTATTTCAAATCCGGGTGGTTGGGCAACATATACTTCTTCTTGAATGATGCCATTTAGAAATGCACTTTTTACATCCATTTGGTAGAGTTTGATGTTTTTATGTGCAGCAATAGCTAGTAACATTCTAATAGCTTCAAGTCTAGCTACTGGTGCATACGTTTCATCAAAATCTATTCCTTCTTGTTGATTATATCCTTGTGCTACTAACCGAGCTTTATTCCTTATTACTTCTCCTGCCTCATTTAACTTATTCCTAAAAACCCATTTAGTTCCAATGACGGTTTTATCTTGTGGTTTAGGAACTAAATCCCATACATCATTTTTAGTGAATTGATTCAACTCTTCTTGCATGGCTATTATCCAATAATCATCTTTAAGAGCTTTAGATATCTTCTTAGGTTCAATGATAGAAACAAAGGCCATGTTTGCAACATCTTTGAAGGAAGACCGAGTTTTGACTTTATCATTAGGATTTCCAATAATTAGTTCTTGAGGATGATCCTTAATAAGCCTAGGTGTAGGTTGTGGTTCAGCTTGGTGATTGGTTGTAGTAACTTTCTCACTATCATTTGGTATGTTTAAATTTTCGAATTGATTAGTGAGATCTATGATTTCTGGATTTTCAAATTTTGGCTCTTCATGAAAAGAAACATGAATAGATTCCTCAACTTTTCTAGAGATAGTGTTATATACTCTAAATGCTTTGCTAGAAGTGGAATATCCCAAAAAGAATGCTTTGTGTGATTTAGAGTCAAACTTATCTCTATCATCTTTGGTATTTAAGATATAGCATGTGGAACCAAAGGTATGAAAATAGTCAACTCTAGGTTTCTTAGAATGTATTATTTCATATGGAGTTTTCTTCAAATGAGAGTGAACAGTTACTCTATTTAATTCATAGCATGCAGTGTTTACAGCTTCAGCCCAAAAGGTTTTGGGTGTGTTGTGTTCGAGCATCATAGTTCTAGCCATTTCTTGTAGTGATCGATTTTTCCTTTCAACTATACCATTTTGTTGTGGAGTGCGTGGAGAAGAAAAATTGTGAGTGTACCCTTGAGATGTACAGAATTCCTCAAATATATGATTTTCAAATTCTCCACCATGATCGCTTCTAATGGTACATATTTTGCTTTGTAATAGATTTTCAATCTTAGAACAAAATTGTATAAAAACATGAATAGTATCATCTTTGGTTGCAATAAAATGTACCCATGTATATCTACTATAATCATCAACGGTAACAAAACAATATCTTTTGCCACCAATAGATTGTGTCCTCATGGGTCCAAATAAATCCATATGAATTAATTCTAAAGATCTACTTGTGCTAAGTACATGTTTAGGTTTAAAAGAGGTTTTTGTTTGCTTTCCCATTGTACAAGGTTCACAATTTTCAACTTGATCAAAAGATAAAGCAGGCAATCCACGAACAAGCTCATATTTCACTAACTTTTTAATAACATGTGAACTAGCATGTCCTAGCTTTTTATGCCATAGTTGTAAGGTATTTTCATTTGCAAGCAAGCATTTTCCCACTACAGATTTCATAGAGTTAGGTTTAAGAATATAAATATTTCCAACTCTATTTCCTTCATAAACAACATTTGTAGTGTTTTCTATTAATAACTTGCAACAGGTTTTGTTAAATAAAACATCATAACCACTATCACATAATTGACTAACACTTATCAAATTATGGTGCAAACCATCTACAAGTAGAACATTCTTTATTTCGAGGTTTGTACCAACATTACCTATTCCAACGATTTTGCCTTTACCATTGTCTCCAAAGGTGACTGTGCCACTTTTCTTTTCTTCAAAGGTTTGAAATGCATCCTTGTTCCCGGTCATATGTTTGGAACATCCACTGTCAACCACCCATTCCTGCATGAAAATGTAGATTTTGGTACCCATGTGATGGTCCGATATGGTTAGAACCATTTAAGTATAGATTGTATAAAAATTCTATTTCAGAAGTCCAGTCGGTCGACAATTGTTCGACCGACATCTTTCTCGGTCGACAAATTGTCGATCGAGAAGGTTACTGTATTACAAACAAAGAAACACAGAAATTCAGCTCGGTTGACTAATTTTCGACCGAAATAGTTGCTGTTTAGTTGCTGTAGATTTTGATTTGTTACAGACATCCAGTCGGTCGACAAAAGTTCGACCGATTTATTGTTCGGTCGACAATACTTCGACCGACTAAGTGTCTGTTTCAGTACAACAGTTCAGAAAATTCACAATATGCATAAAACCTTTTGTTAAGTTGAGATAAGACAATATAAATTGCAAAATGGAGCATTTAATCATATCTCAACTAAATTGCATTTGACTCTACTAAGTTTGGGGTTTTGGGACCCAAACTAAGTCGGAATCCTTAGTCTTATAAGGGCATGAAAATGAATAGTGTCCAAGACGTAGACAAAAATGACAAGTAATAGAATCAACTTCATTTCTCTTTCTAGCCATTGTGTTCTTAGGTACAAACATAGTCTGAGTTCTTCTGGGTTGATTTTTCTTTGGAGCATATCCCAAACCTTTTCTTCCATTGAAACCAGTACCAACGCTTAGAATGTTATCAAGAATATCTTTTCTTCTTAACTCATAAAGTTCTCTTTGTAGCTTAGCAATGTCATTCATCTTCTTGTGTAAATCTTTTCTTGCTTGATCTAAATCAGATAATAATGAATCTCTTTCTTTTGCAACATTGTCATAGTCTAGATGGTTACACAGAATAGGTTGAGCCTGAAAATCTTTTAATTTTGCTAACAATTCAGTCTTTTCTTTAGAAATAAGATCAACATTTGTTTCTAAAGTGAGTAACTTTCTAGTGCAATCATCTAAAGATGTTTTTAAAGACAAATTCTCAAGATTAATGTTGTTCTTTTCAGAAGAAAGATTATCTAATTTAGCACATAGCTCATCGTTTGATTTGATAACCTTCTTTAGTTTCTTCTTGACATCAACATACTTATCATGAGTTTCTTGTAGACTAGTAATTAACTCTTCTTTAGGAAGATCAAGTAGGCTTACCTCTTGAGAGTCTTCATCATCTTCCCTTGCCATTAGACATTCCACCTTTTCTTCTCCGCTTTCACTGTCACTTGACTTGTCCCATGCAGCTTTATAGGCTTTTTCTCCCTTCTTCTTGTGTGAGCTTTTCTTTCCTTTCTTTGCTTTAGGACATTCATTTTTTAGATGTCCTTTCTTCCCACATTCAAAGCACCTAGGAGGAGAAGAAGAAGAACTAGAAATTTTGTTAGATTTAAACCTTTTGTATTTCTTACCATTGACAATCAAGGCTTCTTCTCCCTCTTCTTCACTTGACTCCTCACTTTCTAGTGTGACGATCTTTGAAGCTTTTAGAGCCACATCCTTCTTCTTTCCTTGCTGATGTTCACGTGCTATTCTTTCTTCCTCTTCTAGGGTTGCTTCATGAGCTTCTAGGTTGCCAATAAGTTGCTCCATTTTCAGTCGAGTGAGGTCATTAGCTTCTTCAATGGCTGTCACCTTTGGCTTATATTTAGGAGGAAGTGATCGAAGGATTTTTGATACCTGATCTTCTTCAAGGACAGGTTTTCCTAGGGCATTTAAACCATTAACAATAGAAGAGAATTTTGCAAACATTTCACTAATAGATTCATTAGGATCCATACGAAAGTGTTCAAACTTTTGTTTAAGAATGCTAATTTTGGAATTTTTGACTTGGACTGCACCTTCATAAGTTATGGACAGTCTATGCCAAATATCATAGGCTGTGTCACAGTTAGATATCCTATTAAATTATCCTACTGAAATTGAACAATATAAAATGCTTACAGCTTTAGCATTCATTTGAGCCATCTTTACCGTATTTGCATCCCATTCCACAAATTGAGTTTGAGGAAGCTCATATAGGGTTGACACCATCCTCCATAGGTCCCAATTGATGCCTTGGAAGTAGACCTGCATTCTTCTCTTCCAATATTGGTAGTTTGTTCCATCGAACGCTGGAGGTCTAGCAACAAGTGTCCCTTCAAGGTTAAGATTATTGAGCACTCCGTCACCCATTCTTCAAGACCTTGTTAGGGTTCCTTGAAGCCTGCTCTGATACCAACTGAAAAACACTAGAGGGGGGGTGAATAGAGTTTTAAAACAATTTTAACAATTATTGAACTCAAACAACCACAATTGAAATTGAAAGAAGGAGACAGGTGTTTAGAGTGGTTCCAACTTTAGCAAATACTAAAGTTGTCAGTCCACTACCCGGTTGCTTACCCAACCAGGATTTTGAAAGTATATATTTTATTACCTTCACAAGGATTTATACAAAATACAATACTTTCCTTTACACCCCTTGAACAGCCTTCACTCGAAGTAGATGCACCAACTTGAGGTGGCCTTCTTGAAGTAACTCCAAGCTCCCCTTTGAAGTAGCCTTCCTCTCTAGAAGTAACCTCCCATTGCACCAGCCTTCTTGAAGTAGCTCAAGGTCTCCTTCTTCACCAAGAAGATCTCCACCCTCTCCAATCCACAGCCTCCAACCTAGGAGTAGCAAGGAGAGTACAAACAATAATAGAGAACAAGAAAGGAAAAGGAAATTACAACTTATCCTTTTGTAGCACAAGGCTTGATTTGCCTAGATCAAGCGTATAGATCTCCTAACCAAAGTGTATGGAATTGTAATTGCAGTGGATAGGAGATGCTAGCCTATAGGACACGAATTATGAGCTAAGGAAGGAAGTAGCCAATTGTCACAATGCTCAATTTGCTCACAAACAGATTGCTCAAAGTATGCTCAAGGATTTCTCAAGTGTAACAAGTGAGTTTGAGTGTCCTATGGCTTGTCCTATTTATAGGAATGGCCTAAGGATGCTTCAGGACGTTCTAGACAACTTCTTGGGGTTTCTAAGTGCTTAACTAGCCGTTAGGTACAAGTTTGTTGCTTTAGCAACGGCTAATTAATTTACTCTGCAGTTGCTGTCAGAGTTTATCTCGGTCGAGGAATGGTCGACCCAGACACCTACTCGGTCGAACTCTTGTCGACCGACAGGCTCTCAGAATCAAGTGTTTTGCAACGTTTATCTCCAACTGCCAACTACCTTGTCAGTTGTGTCTAACGGCTACTTTGGATCTTTCTCAGTCGAGAAGATTGTCGACCGAGAGTGTCTCGGTCGAGGAGTTGGTCGACCGAGATTGATCCTATTTCAATGTTTCAATTTAGGTACTAATTATATGTATGAGTGTGCATATGTGATCCTATTTGAAGGGGATGACTTATCTAAATGTGGTGTTTAGCTAGGGAAGATCTAACGCTTGATTTACATGAAATCTAAGTACTTGTACATTATATATTTGTACAAGTTTTTACAAAGCGATTACATTTCATGAATATAAATATGTAAGCATATGGATTTCCCTAGTACTTTGTCATCCACCTTGTTCCTATTCACTCAAGTAGCTCGTTAGATCAATAAGAATGAAATGTTTGTCATAATCAAAACAAAGGGATTTATAGATGTCCATTTAGCCAACATATGACACATGAGGAATAGATGTGAGTGGTGTAGATGAGATTTTTCCCTCCTGTTGGAGTTTGATATCCTGGCCACTTGATAAGTGAGACTGAGAAATGCATGTGCATGCACATATGAATCAATATATGATATTGAGGTCACATATATCTCATACAGTCCGCTCATGGTTCAAGGACCATGGATTGAACATTGAGAGGATGGTGATTCCATGTCTCGAGTTCATTCTGAATATCAAAGATAAAGGAATTATACAATTAATCTAACACCTTATAAAGATTGTAGGTTGAAGTTGTTCTCCAACTTTTCATTCACTTAGGTAGCACTGATGTGCAACTAGGCACTGCTCTGTGCTTGTGATGGCATAATCTAGTTATGGACATTCACAGCCAATGTGATATGGGACCTATAGGGTCACACATGTAGTAACTCGTCTAGAAGAGGAGTTTCATCATGAATGGTGATTGGATTGATTACTAAAGTGTCTAGGTATTAAATCAAGCAACAAATTAGGTGACTAAACTACCAATTGACTAGCTCAAGTGTTGAGGCAGCCATTTGGAGTGTCAAGTTGATTATAATTGAATTGGCTGAGTTTCTGCATGGATCGGGGAACCAACTGATTGACTCACTGAGTGAACCGATCAACTCAAGTTGGGTGAGATGACCAATTCGCCTAGTGAACCGATCGACTCAGTCATGCCAACCGAAGGTTCTGGTAGCTTTTCTTAATTTGTGAGAAAAGATGATCGTTTTACTTGTTCAATTCGATTGGTACAAGAATTAATATAGTGCATTAATTGGAAACAAATTAGCTAATTCATGTGGGATTGGGAAACATGGAGAAATGACCGATTCGGGCTGCAAACCGATCAGATCGCATGTGGACCGACTAGTTCAGTTGCCAACCAACCAATTCATGATTTACAGGTTGTAAACATTCATGATCTTCCAATCCCTTCCAATCCCACATAGATTGGGAACCCAAACCCTAACCCATCCTACAAATAGAGGGGTACTGAGGGCTTCTAAGAATACAACTCAATTGCCTCTGATAATAGTTGTCCTCTTTGGTTGTAATAATCAATAAAGAGCATGAGAAAGTCCTACCCACTAAAGGGAGGGATAGCAAGGGAGAAAAAATTGTGGGAGAGCAAGTTGGTGACTAGTACACCAATGGGAGAGACAACTCTTCATGTCTGTTCAACTAGAATGACAAGAGTTCTAGTTGGTCCGTGTGGACTTCTCGGTGAGGAGGCATTTGCCCGTCGCTAGAAGGACAATGTCGGCTTGCAGTCTGTGGTGATACCGCATGAGCCGTTGTAGATGATGTTCTAGTCTGTTGTGTGTGGTGAAGATCAGGAGTTGTACAGACACTATAACGACCCCACCCCTCAGTAACCCCCAATTACTGGAGACCAAGAGGCTAGAGCCATTATCCCAATACAAGATCATATGGTTTTGTAAATAATCAAAAATAATTAATAAATTCTACCACAACTAAGCTTAAAATAGGATAAAAACTTTCTTTTAGCATACCTTTCAAAGATAGGAGTTTGGAACTTTACCCAAAGTGGAGTTTTATCTATCTAAATCTTCCTTTCTTTGATTAGCCTTATTCTTCAATATCACTTTATTGTTTATCCTTTATCAAGTATTCCTAAAACGCTGACAAACAAAACATCAGTCATTATAATAAATTATACTGGTAGGTGGGGGACTCAAAAACTTGCATCTATTTGTAACAACATATTGCAACCAAATTATTGCTTAACATATCAAACTTTACGTATTAAACATAACTACTCAATCCCTACATATCCTTTCCTCTGTGTTTCCCTATAGTGGGCATGGATACTACCTCTCTCATATGGTAGATCTCATATAGCCTCTATGATCCTACCTCATAGGTAGACCACTACCTAGAGTTGTGTAGTCGTATGGTAGACCAACACATTGGCTCATGATAACCTAATGATCCTACCCCAAGGGTAGACCATGTACTAGGTCATCCATCTCATCATCATCAAAGCTACAGAGGAGGACTAGGATCTTAGCCAGTCATGCACATATATTTATGGTGATAGCCATAGTCACTTTATAGTTGCATGAAATAAATGTCAACCAAGCATTTAATTTCAAGCAACCGGTAAAACTTTAGAAATCGTCGTGAAACTAGAGCGATTAGCCATAAGCATAACCACATACCTGATTTTAAGTCTCAAATATAAGCTAGATATCCAATCCAATCAAGGTGTCCAATCAAGCAACTTAAGCAACCAATCAAGCAAATCTTGATCCTAAAAATATGTACAATGTCTAATTGTCACAATCATATCCCAAACAACTCCTTAATGACTTGGGACACCTTTCCAAGGTTTCTAAGCCTCATTAGGGTTTCTTAGATCTATTTCTTATCTTTTATCCTTTTTGGGTCAACAAACCCTAAAACAACTCTTCTACACACAAAACCCTAATTACTTAAGTTATTCATATTAAGGGTCCTTTATCCACAAATTAGTTCAAAAACATCATTGTCGTGCCTTCTTGATCGATTCTCATATTTAAATCCATTAAACCTTGTAATTATTAGAATTAGGATTTCGAAGTCCATTAAACACATTAAAGATTACATCTTTAGATATTTTTTGAACTAGAAGCATATCTAGATCCTGAATATATTTTATTGCATTCCTTGCATTCTCCTGATAAATTTTTGTATATAATTTGTTTTGATCGGAGTTACCAATAACTTTCTACCATATTTGCAAAATAAATCTATGTAAGCCAAATAGATGTTGACACGTCAGTGAAAATACCTTGGATTTTAAGTATGAGTTGGCCTGGTTTCAAGGAGTAAAGACTATTTTACCCTCGAGTCATGAGCATGCATGAGGGGGCATACTTGTCCTTAACATGTGGGTCTCCTTCTTTCTCTAGAATGAGAACGCCCACTGCTACGGTGCCCCATCGATGGGTCGGCTGACGACACCTCACTGAGAACTGAAGGACCTGGGAAGTTGAGAAGCAGCACCCTCTCTTCGGTGGAGGTGACCAAGCTCCATACATATGTCGGACCCACAGATAACCACCCTCATCCATGTCTTCTCGGTGTCAGTGGTCTACTATGTGAGGAACCAGTTCCAAGTTTCCGATATGCTTACAGGGAGAGTAATGAGGCAAAGCCTCTTAATTGGGATACTAGCGCTGGTGGTGTGTGCCTAAAGAGCCATCTTTGTCCACGACATGGTGTATTGGCATCCTTCTTGCTCATAGGAGGACGGGGTGGGAAGAAGAAGGTGTCGTAAAAGGTCACAGTACCAGGTGATTGAAGGCACCCTGGCAAGCCATCTTGGCATCAACCACAATTCCCTGCGTCATGGTGACAGTAATAACTCTTGCTGACCTAGTACATAATCGTAGCTTTTCTCTTAGCGTCATGTGTAGAGAAGATCTGGGTTGTGTTTATCAACATGAGTGGCCGATAAGGGAAGGGTTAATCTGGTTCTTCGAGTCTCCCCCTTGAGAACCAAGAGGATCATGTATTTATAGGAAGAACCCTTCTCGTATCATTTATGTTTTCTCTTCCAAAAGTTGCAAGGTTCCCCAATACTCCTTTCCAAAAGGATTTTGTTAAATTGTTTACTAAGTAATAAGAGAGCCAAACATATTGTCTATGAGACACACTAATCCTTTTCTCTCTCTCTCTTTATCTTCTATTTCCTTTATTTGGATTTCTTTTACCATTAGAAAGCATGTGGATTCAAAACCCAATTCCTAATTGCCTTTTATACATCTTTCTAGAGAATTCTACCTAATTCTCACCATTGTCCTTATTTCTTTTACCTTTTTAACATTATGGGATTTATTTTGTCTTTTCTTCCCTTTTAATCACATTAGACTCCCCAACTCATTAGGATCCACGAAATTACTCATTTAAAAGCAATATTGCAAAAGAAACTCATTCAATGAACATATATCATACAATTTTCATACATGTACATTTTATTTGAGAAATTACATTTCAATCAATATAAGCCCAAAAATTGGGGTTGTAACATCCTTCTCCTCTTATAGGAATTTTTCCCTCAAAATTCCACCCAAACATATAAACAATTCAGGATAAGGCTTTTCCATGTCCATCATCAGCTCCCATGTGGCTTCATCCTCTCCATGGTGCTTCTAAAGAATCTTTACCATCTCTATATTCTTACATCTGAGTTATTTCACCTTGGTATCTAGAATCCTCATAGGTGACTCAGGATATGTCAGCCTCCCTTGGATCTCAATAGGTTCATTACTCAATACATGGCTCGGGTACATCATATAGTGCTATAGTTCGAAAACATGGAACACATCATACATCATATTATCCTGAAAGGTAAGGCTAAAGATAAGCAAATCCACCAACCCATCTCAAATGGACACATGTATTGAGGACTCAACTTCCTTAGATATATCTCAAAGGGGTCGGATTTTCATAACACATGCTCATCCACAGTGAACTACAAGTCAGTCTGCTTTGCATCAGCATGTGACTCCTATCGATCATGGGCTTTCTCAGCCATTGCTCGATCAAAGAGACTTCATCTGCATACACTATGGTTTCTCTAACCTTCACAAGGTCCTCTCACCAACATCACCCTAGTGAAGCGGTGACCGACACGACCTCCCTTATAAAGCTTCATTCATCCTGATACTGGCTATGGTGGCTATTGTTGACCTAGAGGTTATACATTACCTATATTTTGATAATGACTTAACCATTCCACTCATATGTATCTAATATGTGTGTTTAAGATTGTTTGCAGGCATTAGGTACATGAAAATCATCAAATATACAAAGCCCTAGAATGGGCCAAGTTCAAGTCAAAATGGCTACAAGTGCGTGTTTTAGGATTTCTATGTAAATGACCTTAGAACATCCATGTAATCACTTGTAATGATGAATTGGCTTGTAACTTAGAAGAGAAAAATGTTTGGGACAAAATTCACCAAGTGCTAATCACTTTTATTGCAAATTAGAAAATCAATTACAGGCACTAGGTCGGTCGAGTTTCCCTAGCCTGAAACTCGGCCGATCAACCTTGATCGATTTTCTGAAGATTGCATCGGTCGAGATGTGCACCCACAGAACTCGACCGATCAG
Organism: Alisma plantago-aquatica; assembly: GCA_963693085.1. NCBI lineage: Eukaryota > Viridiplantae > Streptophyta > Magnoliopsida > Alismatales > Alismataceae > Alisma > Alisma plantago-aquatica. The sequence continues at coordinate 1,004,671,686 of OY856411.1, read as the reverse complement.
GTAGCAGGCCATTTCCAGTTGAAATGGTCGGTCGAGTTTTGTCAGGACAAACTCGACCGATCATTTGAATATCAGTTTGCCTCTTACTTGATCGGTCGAGTTACCCCCATTAAAACTCGACCGATTACACTGTATGGAATTTGCAGAAAAAGTAATATGACCGTTGGTGAATTGTTTTGGGCAAAAATAGAGCCATTTTCTTGAACAAAAAATGACTACTTTTGCACCCAAGTGTCCCACAACATAAAGGGCCACCCTCAACTATAAATAAAACCCATTTGACTTCATTCCAAGATGCTCTTCCATTGCAAACGTGGTTCTAGCTTAGTTGAGATTGTTCCAAGCCCTTGAGCCCCTTTCTCTCTCTACCTTCAAGATAAATTCGTGAGTCAAGAGTGAGTTAGGTCCCTGTGTATGAGAGCTATCCCTTGTAATATGTGTAGCTCTCCTTTCTCTCTTCCTACCTAAAAATCCCTTTGAAGATTGATTGAAGCTACTTCTCCAAGTGAAAGAGGAGTTGTTGTTGTTCTTCTCCGAGTGAAGGGGAAGATGTGTTGCTGATCTTCAAGAGTGAAGATAGCTCGTTGCTCCAGATCCCTTGGTGAAGGGAAAACATGGAGAAGCTCTCCAAGTGAAGGAGAGGTGCAAGGCAAAGCTCAAGTGAGATAGGTAAATCCTGCAAGGCTGAAGATAAAGGTAAGATTGGGTAAGTCCTTTGAAGAAGGTTGAAGAATCTTACTTTGTGGGTAAGTCCTTGGATAGGTAGAAGATCTTAGCTTGAGAAATTAAGTCAATGGTTATGTGGTTTATGTATCTTGTAATCTTATTGTGATATATAAGAGAATCAAGTTGCAAATCCTAGAGTCTAACCAACTCTAGGTAGTGGACTGACATCACTCCTAAGTTTAGGACGTGGAACCACTCTAAACCATCTGTCCAAGTGCTTGCTATTCTTTGTCTCTCATCCTTGCTTTGAATGCTAGATTAAGACATTAATTTTTTGCTTGCTTTAGTTTTTGCACTACAATTAAATTGGTGGTCTAATTGATTTTGTGAAGTGTGTGTAGATCTATTCACCCCCCCCTCTAGAGCCCATTGATCCAACAAGTGGTATCAAAGCAGGTCTTCTCCAAGATACTTCAACAAGTAGGATAAGATGGGTGATTCAGCTCTTGAGTCACTCAACCTTGAAGGAAGCTTCTCAATGAGACCCCCAGTCTTCGACGGCACAAACGTCCTATATTGGAAGAGGAGAATGCAATTCTACCTCCAAGGGGTGAGCTACGAAATGTGGAAGATTGTCCATCTCAAGTATGAAGATTCAAAAGGGGACAACACCACATGGACGGAAGCTGAGATGAAGCGTTCTCAACTCAACGCCAAAGCCGTGAGCATCATCTACGCCACCCTTACTCCATCCGAGTTGAATCGGATCTCTTCTTGGGACACGGCGCATGAGATATGGCACAAGTTGTGTGTCACCTATGAAGGGACCGAGCAAGTCAAGGAGGCCAAAGTCTACATGCTTGGTGGTCTTCTTGAGAAATTCAAGATGGGGAAGAATGAAAGAGTAGCGGACATGTACACAAGGTTAAATGTCATCTTGAATAGCCTTGCATCTCTTGGGAGTGTCATGGATAGAGGTCAATCAATGCCAAAATCTTGAGATCTCTTCCAAAGAGATGGGAGCCAAAGGTCACTTCAATTGAAGAAGTTTACAAGCTAAATGAGTTGTCAACTGAGGAGCTGGTTGGTAACCTCCAAGCCCATGAACCTAGGCTCGACAAGCAAGAAGAAGAGGAGAAAAGAGAAGAGAAGGAATCAAAGAAAATAAAGGACACAACCTTCAAAGCTCAAATTGAAGAAATGGTCCAGCAACAACAACTCGCCATGAAGTCTCCCTACCCTTCCTCAAGTGAAGATGAAGGTGTCAATGATCATGAAGCTAACTACTCAAAAGGGAAACACTTCAAGAGCAAGCCCTCCTCCTCAACTCCTAGGTGCTACGAGTGTGGTCAAAAAGGCCACTACAAGAGTGACTGCCCAAAGACCAAGAAGATCCATCATAAGAGCAGCCACAAGAAGGATGACAAGTACAAAAGAGAAGCAAAGTACAAGAGGAAAGACAAGAAGAAGAGAAGATCCAAAGATGCAGCTCATGCGGCATGGGAGGAGTCTTCTTCAAGCTCCTCAAGCTCCGAAGATGGAGAATGCCATCTTGCCCTCATGGCCTCAACTAGTGAAGATGTAATTGAGGTAAGTGAGGTAAGCAAGGTTAGTGATGTTAATTTACTTGGGCTATCTAAGGAAACTCTCATTGATATGCTTAATGAATGTCAATCATCTTTTGCTAAATGTAAATATAAGAGGAAAAGATTAGGCAAAATAGTTGATGATCTTTATGCAAAAATTGACATTCTTGATGAAAATGAAAAATTGCATCTTGATAGCATAGAATCCTTGCAAGGGCAATTTCTTGACCTTAAACTTCAATACAATGGAGTAGAGGTTGATAATGGTACATATCTTAAAAATATTGAAAATCTTAAGATAGAAAACCAAAAATGCCTAGATGAGCTTGATACTCTTAAAACTGGAAATGTAGAACTCAAGCTTATTGATGATGCTAGGAGAGAATAAATCTATGCTTATCAAAGAGAAATAGTTGTTCTTAAATCTGAATATGCAAAATTGCTTGCTCAAATTAATGATCTATCTTCTAGACCTGTTTTGCCTAGAAATGAAGTTGCTAGCTTAACTCTAGAAAAAAAGATTCTCTTCTTACTAAAGCCCTCTGTCTTGAGGCCGACCTTTTGCATACTAGAGAAGATCTTTCTAGTCTATCTACTACTGTTGTAAATCTTAGTGATGATAATGCTAAATTAAGATCTACTTTGCAAAGGTTTCTTTAGGGAAAGAAATCCCTAAATGATGTTCTAGAGCACTCTACCAAACAAGTTGGTACTAGTGGTTTAGGATATAATCGAACTGCTCCCAAAGGTAAGAAGAAGAAGGGTAAGAAAAAGAGTGTGGAACCTCTAATTTTCAATGGAGAGACTTCTGGCTCTAAAAACCTTATGGTTTGTATTCATTGCAAATGTGATGACCATTATTCTACCTATTGTCCTTACAAGCCCAAGGGGACCAACCCAAAGATGAAATGGGTCCCCAAGCTAACCCCGGACCCCAAAGTTTGAGTTGGGTTCCGACATCCTCTTTTCTTGTAGGTTAAAAAGAAATGGATTGTTGATAGTGGTTGCTCTAAGCATATGACTGGAGAAATCAGCCATTTCAACAAATTTATGAAAAAGAAAGGAGGATCGGTAACCTTCGGGGACAACAAGAAGGGTAAGGTTATAGGTGAGGGTGATGTAGGAAATGAATTATGTATTAAAAATGTATTGCTTGTTGATGGCCTACATCACAATTTAATTAGTGTTAGCCAATTATGTGACAATGGTTATCTCGTGCTATTTACTTCTTTAGAATGCTTGCTTCTAGATTCCCTCTCCTACAGTGTTATATATAAGGGAACTAGAAATGGTAATCTTTATGTTATTGTTCTCGATGCTCTTAAGCCCATACTAAATAGATGCTTAGTTGTGGATAAAAATGGTCTTTCTCTTTGGCATCGTCATTTGGGTCATGTGAATTTGCATCAAATGAGGAAGTTTAACAAAAAAGACTTGGTTCGAGGACTTCCTAAATTGGATTTTGATAAGGATGAGGAATGCCAACCTTGTACACAAGGAAAACAAACCAAATCCTCCTTCAAATCCAAAGGAGTCATGAGCACCAAGAGAGTTCTTGAACTTCTTCATATTGATCTATTCGGACCAATGAGAACTCAAACGCTTTGTGGCTCCAAGTATTGTCTTGTTATTGTTGATGATTTCTCTAGATATACTTGGACTTTCTTTCTCGTGTCTAAAAGAGATACTCTTGATGTTTTCTCGAGCTTTTGTAAATGGGTTGAAAATGAAGCTTCTTGCCATATTGTTTCTATCTATAGTGATCATGGGGGAGAGTTTGAAAATGATTTTTTGAGTGTTTTTGTGAAAAATCGGGTTATTCGCACAATTTCTCTTCTCCTCACACACCTCAACAAAATGGGGTTGTTGAGAGGAAGAATAGGTCACTACAAGATATGGCTAGGACCATGCTTCTTGAGTATGACACTCCTAAGAAGTTTTGGGCTGAAGCTGTTAGCACGTCATGTTTTGTGCAAAACCGAGTTTTCACACATCCGTCTTTCAAGAAAACCCCCTATGAACTATGGCGTGGTAGGAAGCCGTCTATTGATTTCTTTCATGTTTTCAGATGTCCTTGTTTTGTTTTAAACATGAAGGATTCTCTCGACAAGTTTGATCTGAAATCCTATAAAGCTTTCTTCCTAGGCTATAGCACTACTAGCAGGGCATATAGAGTATTTAACATTGAATTGTCTAAAATTGAAGAATCTATCAATGTTAAGTTTATTGAAACTAACCCTGTTGTTGGCAAGCATATTGGTGATGATGATGTTGCAGATGAAATAATTCCTATCTTAAAAGACCTCAACATCAAAGACAAAGGCAAGCAGGTTATTGAAGAAGAAAAAGAAGAAGAAAAGAAGGATCCCACTCCCTGCTTTGTAAAGAATCACCCCAAGGAGTTGATCATTGGCAACTCGTTTGAGAGAGTAAGGACACGAGCTGCTCACAACAAAGAACAAGCAGATAGTGCCTTCATTTCCCAACTAGAGCCAAAGAACATCAAAGAAGCCCTTGGTGACGATGAGTGGATCCTTACCATGCAAGAAGAGCTAGAGCAATTCGAGAAGAATCGTGTGTGGGCCCTAGTGCCAAGACCAAGTGATAGAAAAATCATTGGCACCAAATGGGTCTACCGCAACAAGCTAGATGAGCATGGAAAAGTGGTAAGGAACAAAGCAAGGTTAGTGGCACAAGGTTACAACCAACAGGAAGGTATTGATTTTGATGAAACTTATGCTCCTGTTGCTAGATTAGAATCTTTATGTATGCTACTTGCCTTTGCTAGTTATAAAAATTTCTTACTATATCAAATGGATGTTAAAAGTGCATTTTTGAATGGTACAATCGAGGAGGAAGTTTTTGTTGCTCAACCTCCAGGTTTTGAAAATGACAAATTACCCAAACATGTTTGTTTGTTGCAAAAATCTCTCTATGGACTCAAATAAGCACCTCGATCTTGGTATGAGAAATTAAAGAACTTTTTGTTAGATAATGGGTATGTCATGGGCAAAGTTGATTCTACCTTGTTTCTAAAACACACTTCTAACCATTTTCTTATAATTCAAATATATGTTGATGATATCATTTTTGGTGGGATAGATCTTGATCTTTGCAAGGAGTTTAGTTCTCTTATGTAGAGTGAGTTTGAGATGAGCATGATGGGTGAGTTGACCTTCTTCCTCGGCTTTCAAATCAAGCAAACAAAGGAAGGAAACTTCATCAACCAAGGTAAATACACAACTGAACTACTCAAGCGCTTTGGGATGGAGAACATGAAACCGATGGATACACCCATGTCAAACACCGCCAAACTTGACAAAGATGAAGAAGGTGAAAAGGTAGATGAGAAGCTCTATAGAGGTATGATTGGAAGTTTACTTTATTTAACTGCCTCTAGACCTGATATTACGTTTAGTGTTGGCTTGTGCGCTCACTTTCAATCTTTCCCTAAGAAGTTGCATCTCACTGATGTTAAGAGAATTTTGAGGTACTGAGCCAAAACCCAAAATTTTGGTCTATGGTGTCCTAAATCAAGGGATTTTACTCTTAAAGCATATAGTGATGCGGATTACGCAGGGTGTTTGGTTGATAGAAAGTGCACAAGTGGCACTTGCTTCCTTCTAGGACCATGCTTAGTGTCTTGGTTCTCCAAGAAACAAAGTACAGTGGCATTATCAACTACCGAAGCTGAATACATTGCAGCCGGGAGTTGTTGTGCACAGGTCCTATGGATGAAGCAAATGCTCCAAGACTTTAACATATTTTTTGATGCTTCTCCTATTTTTTGTGACAATACTAGTGCAATTAATCTGTCTTACAATCCTATATTGCATATTAGGGCCAAGCATATAGAGGTTCGCCATCATTTTCTTCGTGACCACATTGCCAAAAAAGATATCTATATCACACATGTGGACACAGAAAATTAGTTGGCGGACATTTTTACAAAACCTCTATCTAGAGATCAATTTAATTTTATTCGATCTAAACTGCTCATTGTTGATTTGAATGATATTGCTATGTGATCTAGCTAGTTGTCTCTTCCCTATGTGCTTTCTCATGTCAATCTTCACCTTATGTTGCTCATATACATGCTTGTTTGTGCTTAAACTGCCTATCAACATGCTTAGTTTTTGCTTATTTTTGGGTTTTATCAAATTTTGTGTTTTATTGCTAAATAGTGCCCAATGATGAGCTAAATGTGCCTAGGTATGTTATTTATGCATAATAGAATAGAAAAATAAATTTAATCGACATGTATATGGCTAGAATCTAAGAATTAGACTGCTAGGTCAGATTGACTTTCGGTCGTGTTTCCACCCTGGAAAACTCGACCGATCAGGAGCCGAGAGCTGTCTTTAGTGGACCATTCGGTCGAGTTGTACACCCTCAGAACTCGACCGATCGACGGGCAGCGCCAACTTAAAAGTTAGGATCGGCCGACTATTTTCCCTTGCAACTAGAAAATAGCCGACCGATTCCTCATCTCCTAGCCCGTGCTCTCAACCCAAGCCCTAAACCTCCCCCATTCCTAACCCTAGGGAGACCTAGCAACCTGTTCTTGACCTCCCTGGGCGTCTGTGGTGTGTCTTCGTCGGCTTTTGAGGTTCGATCTTGCTTGTGTGCATGTTTTTCTTCTTGCTTTCGTTTCCATGGCCTTCCATAGATGAAAATGTGCCGCCCCTAGCAATGCTCCAGCCTCCTCCTCGACCAATCGATTGATTACGTTTGATAACACCACGTTTGTGTCCCTTGAGGCAGTAAATAGGTATAAGGATCTTCTTCCACAATCTCCTTTTCCTTTTCTCCCCTTAGTTGATGCAAACCATTTTCAAACGTATATCACCTATGTTTCTAGGCTTCTTGCCAAACACCACTTATTCGCCCTAGCAATCGAACGTGACTGCTTCAATAATCAGTTATCGAGCACAAAAGTTGTTCACGAGTTCTACGCCAACCTGTGTTGGAACTACGATTCGCTTGTTCCCCCGTCGAATACCGAAGTAGTCCTAACATCGATGATCACCGGTCTTCGTTTTCAAATCTCTGAGGAAACTTTCAATTTCTACGTTGCCGGAGATGAAGAAAACACTACTTGGCGTAAGGACTATGACGCGTATTTCAATCTTCTTGACCCGGAAGGTTTTTATAAACACCATGAATTGACGTTACCGAACATTCATCGGTTTTTAGAGAAACCTGACGTGACCTATAAGAAGCGGTCCACCCTTCCCTCCTCCTCCCTTGACCTTCAGAGGTGCATCTTGGCCCTTGTGATTAACTGCAATATCCATCCCAAGCGTAATCAAATGGACATTACGGAAAACACAGTGGTTCTTATGTATTATTTGTTAAACAATATAGGTGTCAAATGGGCTCGATACATCTTACACCATATGACCTGTTTTGACACCGACAAGAACACCAAGGGCACCCACCCTCCCTACCCAGCCCTGATCTATGGTCTCTTCCAATTTGCCACTGATAAATCACTCTTTTCTGACTTCCACTACCCGGTCGCTAGAAAAGGAGAGTGTATTAGTGAAACCACCCTTCAGAAGGTTGTACCTGTCTTTTCCCCTACCCCTGGTGCTTCTGCCTCTGCCTCTGCTTCTAGTGTACCTCCCTCATCCACCCATGATCCACCTCCACAGCCACATCCCCACCCTAGCCGTGCGTCGTTCCGTGCATCAAGTGAAACCCTTCTGGGATACATGATGCATGAACAAGCGTACAACTGTCAGGTTCAGGAGCACCTCCACCGGGATTTGTGTGCTATCATGTCTACCATGAACCTATCATGTGCTTCACCCTACCATGTCTACCAGCCATACCCGGGTAGTACCTATGCTTCTTATGCATATGAGCATTACTTCCCTGCTCCACCACTGTATGCTACTGAGCCTTCTGCTGCCGCTCCACCTCAGTATGCTGCTGGTAGTTTTGCTCCTGCATACCTGTCGTTACCTGCTGGCCCCCTGGCCACTCTGCTCGCTTCCTTGGGAGACTCTTCTCTATCCTTCCCGCAGGCCAAGGAGCTTCTAGCTCTTGGTATGTCGTGGGCTGAGCAGAATGCCCGTTGGCCCAGTCACTCTTTTGGTCCTGATGACGAGGAGATGCCCGACCAGGCTGAGGATGCAGATGAGGATGCTGATGCTGATGCCGACGATGGTGATGGTGAGGATGCTTCTAATGAGGATGGTGATGATGGTGCTGGATTTGCTGCTGGCACAGCTGCTCCGCCTTTAGATGGCGATGAGGACTACAACCCTGGCGATGACGAAGACGCAGTTGATATAGATAGCTTAGATGTCTAGGAGGTTTTCTTAGCTTATAGTCTAGCATGTCTATTATATACATCTTTTTAGACTCTTTTGTATAAGCAACATCCTGGCACATTATTCTGAGCTGTACTATTTTCTTATTTACTGTTTTCTCACTTTATGGTTGTAGTTGCTCTTGAGGACATCTTTCTGAGCTGAAATATCATTGCTATTCTCTTTGGCTACTTAATTTGTGTTATCATATGATTGGTGCTTTTTGAGCTATATTTTGATTCTGACTTGGATTGTATGTTCTCTGTGGTTGTATGTTATATGCTTTTACCATGTTGTTTATTACTTTGCATATATGCTTTGGTTGAGTCTTGGAGAAGACCTAGTTTTTGCTCTTCTACCCTACCTTTTTGATAATGTCAAAAGGGGGAGAACTTTCTCATGGTTTGAGACTCAATCATATTGTTTCTTGTTATTACACTATTTTCTTTCTTGCCTAGGTGATCCTTTTCTTGTTAATTTGTTGTTGATCATGTGACATACAAAGGATTACATACTACACGGATATTGGTGTTGCCATGTATAGAAAACCTAACATGCAGGTGAGAGGAAGAATAGTTTGAGGGGGAGCAATTCAAATTGTTCTTATCATGAATCCCCCTAATTAACAAGGCAAAGGTATAACTTTCTTATCCTTTTAATTATGTTTGAGGAATGGTTTGTCATTGTCAAAAAGGGGGAGAATCTTGACCTAGAGGTTATAAATTACCTATATTTTGATAATGACTTAACCATTCCACTCATATGTATCTAATATGTGCGTTTAAGATTGTTTGCAGGCATTAGGTACATGAAAAGGATCAAATATGCAAAGCCCTAGAATGGGCCAAGTTCAAGTCAAAATGGCTACAAGTGTGCGTTTTAGGATTTCTATGTAAATGACCTTAGAACATCCATGTAATCACTTGTAATGATGAATTGGCTTGTAACTTAGAAGAGAAAAATGTTTGGGACAAAATTCACCAAGTGCTAATCACTTTTATTGCAAATTAGAAAATCAATTACAGGCACTTGGTCGGTTGAGTTTCCCTAGCCTGAAACTCGACCGATCAACCTTGATCGATTTTCTGAAGATTGCATCGGTCGAGTTGTGCACCCACTGAACTCGACCGATCAGGTAGCAGGCCATTTCCAGTTGAAATGGTCGGTCGAGTTTTGTTAGGACAAACTCGACCGATCATTTGAATATCGGTTTGCCTCTTACTTGATCGGTCGAGTTACCCCCATTAAAACTCGAACGATTACACTGTACGGAATTTGTAGAAAAAGTAATATGACTGTTGGTGAATTGTTTTGGGAAAAAATAGAGTCGTTTTCTTGAACATAAAATGACTACTTTTGCACCCAAGTGTCCCACAACATAAAGGGCCACCCTCAACTATAAATAGAACCCCTTGGACTTCATTCCAAGCTGCTCTTCCATTGCAAACTGGGTTCTATCTTAGTTGAGATTATTCCAAGCCCTTGAGCCCCTTTCTCTCTCTACCTTCAAGATAAATTTGTGAGTCAAGAGTGAGTTAGGTCCCTGTGTATGAGAGCTATCCCTTGTAATATGTGCAACTCTCCTTTCTCTCTTCCTACCTCAAAATCCCTTTGAAGATTGATTGAAGCTACTTCTCCAAGTGAAAGAGGAGTTGTTGTTCTTCTTCTCCGAGTGAAGGGGAAGATGTGTTGTTGATCTTCAAGAGTGAAGATAGCTCGTTGCTCTAGATCCCTTGGTGAAGGGAAAACGTGGAGAAGCTCTCCAAGTGAAGGAGAGGTGCAAGGCAAAGCTCAAGTGAGATAGGTAAATCCTGCAAGGCTGAAGACAAAGGTAAGATTGGGTAAGTCCTTTGAAGAAGGCTGAAGAATCTTGCTTTGTGGGTAAGTCCTTGGATAGGTAGAAGATCTTAGCTTGAGAAATTAAGTCCTTGTTTGTGTGGTTTATGTATCATAATCTTATTGTGATATATAAGAGAATCAAGTTGCAAATCCTAGATTCTAACCAACTCTAGGTAGTGGACTGACATCGCTCCTAAGTTTAGGATGTGGAACCACTCTAAACCATCTGTCCAAGTGCTTGCTATTCTTTGTCTCTCATCCTTGCTTTGAATGCTAGATTAAGACATCAATTTGTTGCTTGCTTTAGTTTTTGCACTACAATTAAATTGGTGGTCTAATTGATTTTGTGAAATGTGTGTACCTCTATCCACCCCCCCCTCTAGAGCCCATTGATCCAACAGCTATCATAACAAGCAAACTGTGGTAGGGGAAGGAACTACTCCCATATATCACCCTGAATGAGCACATATGCTCTCATCAGACACTCTAATATCTAGATCATACCCTCTTGATTGTCCATTAGTCAGGGAGTGATATGTTGCACTAAACTTCAATCTAGTATTAAGTTCTTCATGTACTTACTTCCACAACATGGAAGAGAACTTAAGACCATGCTCAAGAATATTTGAACTCAGATCACTATGTACTTGAACTATCTATCTCTCATATATATATGGTTCAACCTGTTTTGTCACACTGGCAGTGCTCTCTTAGGCAAGGGAATGTGTCAACTTGGTAAGGCGGTCTACCATAACCCATATTGCATCATGACCTCTCTTGGTCCAGGGGAGACCCACCACAGTATCCATGGTGACTTGTTCCCATTCCCTCTTGAAAACTCCTATTTATCTATAGAAACTCACCAGGTTACTGCTGTTCGGCCTTCACCTTCTGGCATGTATGGCAACTGGCCACATACACCTCTATGTTCCTCTTCATCCCAGCCTTCAAGGTATCACTGCACACCTCAACTATCTTGGCAGTACCAAGGTGTATGGTGTACTTAACATCATGAGCTTCTTGCATGACATGATTCCTTGAGGGTGACTCCTCAGAAACCCTAAAACACTCTAGTAGTGGGTTTCACCACCTTCTTTTCCTAAGAGGTGTATCTAAGGTTCTTTTATCAATCTTTTCATCTCATCAAGCTCTGGGCTGGCTAACTGGACAACCACCAACTTGACCAATGGGCCTGGTTGTATCTGGGTGTTAGCCACATAGGTCTAGTCCTCTAATGGTCATAGGGTCTACCTAGCAACCTCTTTCATCTCTCCCCACTGGCTAGACAAGACAATTGTACACCTGAGCTATTTTCAACTGAGAGCATCTCATTAGTGCATTAGCTTCCTTATGTGGTAGGAGATGGTGAAGACATAAACCTTCCTATACTCCATTCATTGTCCTCATCTCAGGTTTAGGTCTAAATGAGTCAAGAAAACTTTGAGCTCATCATCTTGGTTATCAAACCCAAACTTATAACTCATAGATTCCAAACCACTTCTAGAGAGGTACATCCTCATATTACCTTTGTTCTTCTCATGCTTTCACACCATCTATCCAATATATTCTCCAAAGGGTGTGGTACTTCCTTCAATCCTTAAACATCATAGAAGGGTTTCAACTCATATCACCTCTATCTTTAGTATATGGCATGCGTTTTGTCCTGTCTCTCACACCCATAACAAGATGAAATAAGCATTTGGATGTAGTCTAAATATAGAGTTCACCCCATTCAAAGAGTAGAGATGGTGCCTCACATATCACCATCAATCTTTCTAATCTAAGTTGAAACAAGTTCACATGACTACTCACCATGAACATCTCCATTATGGGTCTAAACTCATGGGAAGACTTTCCCATCACCTCTGGATCTTAACATCTCTCTTATGCACAATCCTTAGTCATTACCTCAAGGTCTCTAGGGTTTCGGTACTTTTGGGGTGATCTATCCCTTATGCATCTAGGGAGTGCCTCTTACATTTACCCCTTAGGTCCCATGAACTCATGAAGGTGGCCAACCTCATAACCAAGAGTTAGTGATCACTATAAGTGAACTCGTCAAGCTCTTATAAGTGACCTCATAAGGTTTACCTCCAACATAACTAAGAGTTAGCGCTCACTCCAACATGAAGGGTGTCTTCCCAGGATAGGAGAAAACCATCACTTGATAGTAGCATAGGTCACTAAACATCTGTGCATCCAAGGTCTACATCATCATGTATATGGATAGCTCCTATGCACGTAGCTAGCAACAAGACATTCTACTAAACCATATTAAGTTCCTTGGTATGTCATACTTGTTCATTTTTTTTACAAAGTTGGACCAATATCATACATGCATAGGTCTCCAACAAACATCTATCTCATCTCAAATGGGGTTTCCTTCCAATACATGGGAAGGGGTGCCAAGCTTAATTCCTATGAACTCAATTGGCCTCATGAGCATCATGTGCACCAGGTACTGCTACTTCCCCTATTTGGTCCAGGAACCCCAGGTTCACCTCTTATGCATTAGTTGTCTAATTGCATGCTCAGCTGTTCAACCAAGAACCAAACCTATACAAGATATGGCATATACTTCCTAACACTCTTCCACGTGAACAACCCTTAGAGTCCTACACTGGGAAAACCAACTAGATGTGAGGCCTCACAACTTGTTATTGTACCCCTTCAGGGTCTATGGAACTCTCCTTCCTACACCTAAAAGGGTAGGCACTTATATCATTTGTATGTTCATTCACAAAGCTTCTTTCTCTCTTCTAGGGTTTGGTTCCTCTAATTCATCCAAAGTACGATAAGTCTCCAAGGATCTTGCATGAGGCAACCCCATGTATCTACTTAGGGTCGTCTATTCTAGGCCATAGTATACCAAACTTCTCATGATTCCTCCTATCCCATAGTGTAGGTCCCCAACCTTCTTTATGTGGGTCTTTCTCTCTCTAGAGCTAACCATATAACTAGCCCTACCACTGGAGGTTCTCTCTTAGAAGATGGGTTAAGATCTTAAGGATACACGTCTATCCCTACATGGGTGAAACGTACTATCAAAACTTATGTCCAACCAAGATCATCTCAAAGCTCTGCATGCCTATCTCATAAACTCACGGGCATCACTCTTTTGTCTTAGGTCTAAAACCTACTGCCAGCCTTGTTGTTACTCTCTTCTAGATAGTTGCATGCCTCTTTTCTACTCATATATGCTCGTTAGGGTTCCTATATGGTCACCACTAACCTTCTCAGGGAGGGAACTATCCCTTACCCTTAACAGGCATGACCCACCCAAGGTCGGGTCACCACAAGGCACTAGGGGTCAAGCATTCACACATAGTCTATGTTTCTCATGTGTACTCAAAATCTATATTGTAAAGCATGCATGTCTAAACCACGTACATACATGCATGGTCAACTATGATATCCAACTCATTATGTCTTCTCTTTATCTATCCACATCTTAAGGTTTTGGGTTGAGCATCATCCTCATAGGATGCGTCGGGTCTCTTCCTCTTCTTGGAGGCTTCTTCCTCCAAGGCTAACCCTCTCCTCATCTTCCTACAAGATGGTCTAACCTCAATGTTCTCCTGAGGGGTAACCAAGGGCACAGCACCACAGGCCATGCAACCTAAGCATGCAACTAAACTGAGTCTAAGTTTCATCATTAATATGTCTGTCCATGACATCTTTCTTACATGATTATTATTATTTGGTGGAGATTCCTTAATCCTTTTTATTCTTACCCTGAACTCAGGAGGGGCTGGAGAGAGAGAAACCCTAATCTCTTATAGTTATTTAATGAATACTACTACAGTAATGGTCTATAGGGTCAGTTTTTTTAAGCCTATAGTGTCACTTTTTAACTAATGCCTAAGTGGTCGTCGCTATAGAATTTGATCTATAGGGTCAGTTTTTTAACCAAAGAAAACTGACCTTATATAATAAAAACCAACCCAATAGGCTGTAAAAAACTGACCCAAGTGAGAAACGAAACTCCCTGGAGTCCATCACCTCCCTGGCCACATAACCCTCAATAATACTCCCTTTAGGACGATAACAATTCCGAACATCACCTTTAAAAACACTCATGTAGCATTCAAATGGATACATCCAGTGTAAGAAAATTGGATCCAACATCTTCACCTCCCTTGTTATATGTAATACAAGATGAACCATGATATCAAAAAATAAAGGAGGAAAGTACATTTCAAGCTGACACATGGTAACAATTACATCATTTTGTAATTTATCGAGAGTATCAGGATGTATCACTTTGTTGCATATTTCATTGAAGAAGAAATAGATTCTTGTGATTGCAAACCTTACATGCTTCAGAAATATAGATTGAATAGCCACATGTAAAATTTGTTGCATTAAGGTGTGACAATTATGAGATTTGAGACCTATCAACTTCAGATCCTTCTTTCATACCAATCTATGAATATTAGAAGAGTATCTTTGTGGAACTTTAATATTATACAAGCACTCACAGAAAGTCATTTTATCCTACTTTGACAAAGTGTAACAAGCTGGTGGTAAATATGTGCGGTGACCCCTGATATCCATTGATAATTCTTTTCTTATACCCATTAATTCTAAATATTTTCTAGATTTGATGTCATCTTTAGTCTTTCCCGATATATTCAATTGTGTACCAATGACGCTATCACAAACATTTTTTTCAACATGCGTGACATAAATGCAGTGTCTAATTGACAAGAATCTCCAATAAGGAAGATCCCAGAATATTGACCTCTTCTTGTATAGGGATTTGTCACATGCAAGAGTATGACTACTTGAACTCTTTCCAAATTCATTAACAATATCTTTCACCCTGTCATATACAACATTTCCTAGTATAGGTTTAGGAGCACTTCGTTTCTCAGTTGATCCATTAAAGGTTTTGTGTTGCCTTCGATAAGGATGCACTTGTGGGAGAAATCTCCGATGACCAAGATATACAATTTTACCACCATGTTTCAGTCGGATTGAATCAGTATTTTCCTCACAAATAGGACATGCTTTGTATCCTTTTATGCCATATCCAGACAAATTTCCATAAGCTAGAAAGTCATTAATCGTGCAAAACAACATAGCACGCAAACTAAAGATCTCTTCACGTGAAGCATCATATGTCATAACACCTTCCCATAGTTTCATTAGGTCATCAATTAGAGGTTGAAGGTAAACATCAATGTCATTTCCAGGTTGCTTGGGCCTTGATATCAATATTGACAACATGACATACTTATTTTTCATACACAACCAAGGAGGAATATTGTATATAACAATCATAACAAGCCAAGTGCTATGTTGGCTGCTTAATGTACCATAAGGATTCATTCCATCTGTACAGAGTCCAAGTCTTAAGTTTCTTGGTTCTTTACCAAATTGAGGGTATAATAAATCAATTTTCTTCCGTTGTGGTGAATCAGATGTGTGTTGTAGGACGTCATCATCATTGGCCTATAACTCCCCATGCCAAGACAAATTTCATGCATCTACAGTATTAGCAAATAAGCATTAAAATCGTGGTATTATTGATAGATACAACATCACCTTGGCAGGAGAGCCATTTTTAGCCTTAACTGAATTTGTGGTCTTGTACCTTTATGCACCACATTTTGGACAATTTATCAAATTACTATAGTCCTTCTGAAATAACACACAATCATTTGAACATGAATGAATCTTCTTAGCCTCCATTCCCATTGGGCACATTATTTTCTTTGCTTTATATGTTGAAATTGGAAGCTCGTTGCCTTCAGGAAGAATTTCCTTTAACAAAAACAATAGTGATGTGAAACTCTTATCGCTCCACCAGTTTTGAGCTTTAAGATTATATAATCACATCACATCACTCAACCTTGTGAGCTTAGTACAACCCTTATATAATGGTTTTTCAGCATCATGGACAATGTTTGCAAATAAAGAAGGTGGATCAATGACATTGTCCTGACAACTACGTAGCATCTCATCAACCATATCATCTTGAATCGGTTCATCCTGAATCGGTTCATCATTGACATTATAATCATTATATATATCTTCTATGCCACAACTATTAGTATCGACATTTTCTAATCCATAATTAAATTTCTCTCCATGCCAATACCATTCATTATAAACTTGTATGATCCCATTGCATATGACATGATTCTTAATTTCCTCAACGGTATCAACTTTCAAATTGTTACCACAATTTCTACATGGACAGTAGAACCTATCTGTAGGTAGTTTCCTATGTTCCTCAGCAAATCTGATAAATTCATTAAGACCTTTGCCAAACTTTAGACTGCAACAGTTCTTGATAGACATCCAACTTCGATCCATTTTCTAGATCACATTAAAATTAATTATAAAAGTGTATCACCTATCAAAATGGTTATTGTTTATACTATAAGTTGTAAATTTTTATTGATAGGAAGTTAATTACTTTTATACTAAAGTGTACCACCTATCCCATTTTTAAATATTTAATCTCACTAGTAAATGTATAATGTATGTTTCGTTTTCAAGAAAATTTCAGCAGCATTTCCCCTAAGTTCTCCAAGTACATCGATGTAAATGGAAAATAACCACCCACATATGTACCCAGAGAACAAATGAGGAAATACTACTAATTTTCTTCAAAACTAAACATATAAATACACTTACATCCTAAGTGAGACTAAATATCCAAAAACAGTCCCAGATCGGGGACTATCCAAAATTTACTCCTAATGAGTAAATTTTGATAGATTTCTAAGTTAATATATAAATGTATTATTGTCATATATATATATATATATATATATATATATATATATATATATATATAAAGTTAAACATCATGCATCGATGATCTCATCTATAAACCCAAAAGTGTCAATCTGAGACTACACAATTTCTACCCTCATATTTCTGGAATGTATACAATGATTACATATGTGAATAATAATAAAATGTTGATATGAAAGAATACATATTTTTATAATTGGTTAATTTACTAGTCAAATAAAATGAAAAAACAATGTAACTGACATGAGCCGTGGAGATGAAAATGAGAGAATACCATGGGCAGTGGAAGGCACATAGGTGCCAAAGAGCAAGAGGATGACCGTCGAGCATCAGAGCTACTGTGAGCAAGAGGATGACTATCGTGAACGACATGGGTAAATCAAGAATACTTCCATAGATAAACATTCATTATATGTACTGAATTGAAAAATCAATTAGGTGCTCTTGACAAATATAAACTGAAGGGTGTAAGTGTTACAACCCCACCTCCTGATAACCCCCAATTAAGGGAGACTGAGAGGTCGAATCCGCACCCATAACTTCCGGATCAAAGGTTCGGCACTTAACCAAGAACAATTATTAAATTTCAACAATCTATACTAAAAAGCTGTAATAAAATTTTGCACACCTTTTGAAAATTGTGGATTTCTAAACTTCTATCCAAGTATGCATTCTACTCTAACTAATCCTTCTTGCATTTTACTTCATGTATTTCACAATATGACGATTTACTGTTTGTCCTTTTGTTTTGTACCTAAAACACCGACAAACAAAACGTTGGTCAGCCGAAACTGGTATGTGGAGGAAATAATAAACATGCAACTATGATAACAATGTAATCATTCAATTAATCATTTAACAACCAAGATTGCGCTTTAAATATAACTCTGCGATCCATGAGTACCCCATCATCTGTGCTATCCCTGCAGTGGACCTGGATACTACCTTCCTTATGGTAGATCCCCATTAAACCCCTCATGGTCCCACCTATAGGTGAACCAGTTTCTAGGGTTGAGTCACATGACACTACTCATAAGTAGCCCACTCCTTAACTCATGGCATGCTAATGGGTCTCATGGAACTTCACTTGGTAGCCCAATTTCTAACCCACGATAACCTAGACCTTACTCTAGGTTACCCCTTTTTAGCCTTTACAAGCCACAAAGGTGGACCCGGATCTAGCCAGCTATACATGTATATTCATAGTGATAGTCATAGTCACTCTATAGTTGCATGAAATAAAAGCATCCAACAGTTATTTCAAGCCATGAGGGAAACGTCAATAAAATCCTCGGAAAACTAGTCGGGATAATCATAAGCGTAACCACATACCTGATTTGATGATTTCACAAGCATTAAGCAAAACCAACCAAGAATGCAATCCAAGCAAGCAATTCAACAATCACATAATTCCTAAAAAGAATATGTACTCTATTTATTACACACTTTATCAAGAATCTATTTTATTGACTTGGATTCACTTTCTAGGGTTTCTAATCCGCATTAAGGTTTCATTAATGTTCATTAAGGTTTCTTAGATCAATTTCTCGAACTTTATCCCTTTAGGTCAACAAACCCTAAAATACTCTTTTCTACTTATATGAACCTTAATTGCTCAACTATCCATTTTAATAGTCTTTTATACCCAAATTGACTTAGGATCATCGTATCCCTATTTATTCATGGATTTGAACAATTAAAAGACATATTCACCTAAATTAGGGGTTTCAAGCTCATTAATGCATATTCATGCACGAAACCCTAAATTAAGCCAATTATATAAAAAGATCATCTTTTTATATTTTATCTTCACATTTATCAACAACAGGTTAATATTGGCTTGAATTATCCATTGAACAACATTAAATCCATCTATCATCAAATCTAAGGGTTTTTCATTAATTAAATCATTAAAGATGATAGCTTTATGTACTTTCCAATTTCAAGCATATTTATGCACATAATCTCTAAATTAAACTAATTACGTGCAAAGATCATCCTTTTCGATCTTAAAGTAACTTTTTACAATTAACAGGTTATTATCAACTTTAATGTTCCATTAAACCCTATTAAACACTTTATTCATTTCAAAATAGGGTTTCTTAATCTTTAATTCATTAAAGATGATAATTTACACTAATTTTCAAATAGCAAGAGGAATTAGCTTCTAACTATATTTTTATTGATTCCTCTCATTTTTCTGAGCAAAATACATATATTATTTGTTGTTATCGGAGTTACAAATAGCAAGATATTATTTTTGCATTAAATCACTTACTGGAGCCAATCAAATGCTGCCACGTCGCCTTAGTGCCATGCAAAGCACTCGCTTGTTTTGGAAAATATAATGGAATTACTGTTATACCCTCATTTAAGTCATCCGCTGCTTCATCCCACGAAGGGAAAAATGGTCCAAAGTGACCTTTGCCTCCTTCAACCTCACGCAGCAACAGCGGCGTCGCCCTAGTCATGATCTACAGCTTTGCGCCAGCCTTTCCTCCCTCTCTAGGCCACGATCCACGCCATCAGAGGCTCCCCTGCCTCCGCCATGACCTAGTGCAACTGGTGCGCCCCCAAGCTGTGACTACCATGGCTATCCTCAGGTGAGAAAGAGGTCGTCACTACTTCTATGTTTGCAGCAGTTTACAGCCCCGTGGTAGGGGTGGCACGATGATATGAACATGGTTAGGCAACCGATCACCGCTCCTTGGTGTCCTCGGGATAGGTCTATACCCTCAACTAGGGTTTTCATGTAAGGAAGAAGGTGGAGAGCATGGGATCTTACTCTCTCTCTCTTGGACTCGAACTAGGGCTTTACCCTTTATATAGGGTGAGTATCCACGCCCTAAGACGTCCACCTATGGGTCAACAAGTTCTATTCCCAATAGGAATCAAATTCCTTCATGGAGAAGAAAACATTCTCTCTCCTATTTACCTTCTTGATATATTTTATTGCATGGATAATTAGAAATACAAAAATCCTTTCTCTTATTATCATTGTTCTTGCATTTTAATCCATTAACCACGAAATTATATTTCCTTTTGTTGAAACAATACTTCTTTTTAACAATACCTTGTAATCATTCATTATGCATCATATTATCTTCTTATTTGACTTTATTGGTATTTTCTCTTTCGTCTTTCTTCATTGGGACTCCTTGGATCCCAAGAAACTCTATGATTTCGAAATTCATTTTCAAGGATACTTATTACCCTTCTAGATGCATCTATATGCATTATTTTGCATTATCATGTTTATTTCTTATTAAAATATCTCTTTTTTAGGATTTCTCTTTTATTTTCCTCATTGGTATTCCTTTTATCATTAGGAATCCTTGGGATACGAAATTCCACCAAGGATAATTCAATTATACCTCTTTTTACTTGTTTTCCACATTTTACCATTATTTTCAATTTCTTTTTTCACAAAGAAATATTTCATTGATCTTTTCTTTTCTGATTGCATTCTCTATGCAACGTTGGACTCCTCGGAACCCAAGGAACCCAAGAGGCACGAAATCCTCTTTGGATGTGCCTTCTAAAGGTTTCCATATTTTTCTTTTCTCAAATATTCAATTATTCATTCACTAATTGAATTTTCTTGTTATTTGGGCCCAATAGCCAATAAAGCCCACAACACAAACATCAAGGCTATTTTAAACAAAATCCATTTATTCCAAATACATTATATCACTGTTTGTTCAAATATCCTTAATATGAGAAATTACATTTCTCACCAAATGAACCCAAAATTTGGGGTTGTAACATCCTTCCCCTCTTATAGGAATTTTGTCCTCAAAATTCTATCAAGCAAACAAACAATTCAGGATAAGACTTTTCCATATCCACCATTGGCCCCTATGTGGCTTTACCGTACTCATGGAACTTCCAAAGAACCTTTATTATCACATATTCTTTTCTCTGAGTTCTTTCATCCTGGCGTCTATAAACTGCACAGGTGACTCTGGCCATTTTAGCCTCCCTTAGGCTCACTAGGTTCATTGCTCAGCACATGGTCGGGGTACCTCACATAGTGCTCTAAATTGGACACATGGAACTCATTACTTTATCATGAGGGGTAAGATCGAACTTAACCTTCTCCACCAAACCATGTCAAAAGAACCCATGCATCGGAGACTCAGCTCTCTTAGCTATAACTTAGAGGGTCGGATTTTTATGTCACATATTCTCCCACAGTGAACTGCATGTCAGTCTACTTTGCATCTTCTCATGACTTTCATCGTCTCTAGGCTCCTTTCAGCCATTGCACGATTAAAGCGACTTCATCTACATGCATTTTGGTCCTTTTCTAACCATCACGTGGTCTTTTCACCAACATCACCTTACGGAAGTGGTAACCGACACAAGCTCCCTTACAGAGCTTCTTTAAATCCCGATACTAGCTGTGGTGGTTATCTTCACATCTTTCATAGGACAAGAACTGTCTCTAGTTGTCACCCTGAACGAGCACACATGCTCCCATCAGACCCTTTAGTCTAGATCATACTAACCATTAGTTAGGGGTGATGAACTATACTAACATAGAGTTCTTCATGTACCTTCTTCCATCTTATGGAAGTAACCCTTTCGGTTATACTCAAGAACTACGGTGTATGGTGATCTTAAAATCATGATCTCCTGTATGTCATGATTCCTCAAGATCGATACCTCAGAAACCCTAAACCACTCTCATCAGGGTTTTATTACTTTCCTATCCAAAGAAGTGTATCTGAGGTTCTTTCACTATATCAAGGACTAGACTGGCTCACCAAGCAACCATTAACTGATCTCGTTACATTGGTGTTAGCCAAACATATCTTCTTTTCCAAACTTAGGGTTATCCAAACAACCTCATCTAGACAAACTAGGCAGCTATAACTCAACCAGAGCATCCATTACTACTTCACATCCTTAGGTATTAGGTGACATTGAAGACATACACTTCCTTGTATTTCACTTATCAGCTCAAGCTCGAACTCTAAGTCTATCTCGATTAAGAACACTTTGAGCTCATCTTCTGGGTGATCAACCTCAACCTTGTATGACTCATATCTCATGATACAAACATCCTCATAAGGTGACTACCTCATTCCTCTTAGTGTTTGTAAACCATCCATGTATCATTCACTTTACCATGGTATGTTATCTTCTCTGTCGTCATACCGCGTAGCAACATTCCAACTCACATCATCTTTTATCTTTAGTGTATGGCATGCATATTGTCCTATCTCTCACTCCCATAACAAGAGGAAATAAGCATATGGCGGCCGTCCAAATACAAAGTTCTTCCTATTCGACGAGTAGAGATAATACATCCCACCTTGCCAGTACACCTTCAAACCTAAGTTGAAACGTGCAACTTATGTCTCTACATCACAATCATTTTGATATCAAAGTTACTCCCATGGAGCTGACCTCGAACCTACTTGATCCAAACACAATCGTTGGTCATCTCCTCTAGGTCTATAGGGTGCCGACACTTTTGGGGTCACCCCTCTTCCCTCATGCATCCAGAGAGTGCCCTACTCATCTGCCCTTTGGGTCCCATGAGTTCATGAAGATGATTGATCTCCTAACCCATGGCCCTCAGACAATGATAATTGTTATGTCACACCCCAACTTTTATTAGGTATCCATGTGAATGAAAGTAATACTCGGAAAACCCTAGTTATGTGAGATCAAGACAAGTGAGTCAAGTTTTACATAATTTATCATGTAGTAGAGTCTAGAACCCAAGGTCATTTTAGTGAATTGATCATCATGGGATGCTAGAAAGATCATACAAAATTTAAGGTTGATTAATATAGTCATAATGAGGTTTTTCTAGAATTTAAGTACATTCTAACTATCAGTGGATTATATAACATACTTAAGAGTACCTTAGGCTTTTTCTATGTTAGGCACTCTAATGCATAGCTTTGGTGATTCAATTTGTTGAAATAGATCATGGGATGAGTGGAATTGTATTCACTACACTAGAGAAGTCTAGGTAGTGAATTAGAGTGTGCGGATTTTTCTACAAGAAGATAATATCTATATGTAGTGTCGGTTGAATTTTGAGATCAATTGAAAGAACATAATATGTTGTCTTTTAGTCTCTAAAACAAGTAATTTGGAATCGAACCATTGGTTCATAGACTAGCTCGTTTGAGCACATCTCGGTTCACTGGATGGGAATGCGTTTAATAAAAAGAAATCAGAGGTATCAAGAGTCTCATTCTTTCAGGACTCGGGCACAGTCCAATACAGATCAAATCTCACCCTAAGATTGGGAAGAGAGTTTATAAACGCCTTATAGAATAGCAGCTGAGGGCAAGATCAAATAGGGTTTGCCTAAGAGAAGAGATAGAGAAACATGTATATGTGAGGAACCCATGCCAATAGCGGTGCCTGAAACTTAGCCGCGGTGGCTTCAAGAGGACCAAACCATAACGGGGCACCTCTTTCCGCTAGCACAGCAGCCTATACATGCGAGGGAGAGGCTGTGATGAGGTGAGAAGCCATGCCCCAAGCGAGCTACAACGTTGAGGAAGGAGGTGAACTGCAGACCACCTGGGCGGTTCCATGTCCTTGCCACCAGAAACAGGGGAGGTAAGACTCCCGGTCATAACCTGGTTGATACAAGTTTGGAGATCATCTCTCTGCATGCCTCTGTGCCAAGGTGAGGCTCAATGGAAACATGGCCCAAAGACAGTGGCTGGATCGGCCGTGAATGCTAGCGCTTGCTGGAGAGGAGGCGGGGGTCAACGCCCTGTTTCACGGAAAAATAGGGGTGTGTGATCCCTGATTTGCGACGTTGCGTGCGAAGGAGAGGGAGGGGTCCATGTCCCTCCATCCTGGGCTGCCAGTCTGAGGCCCAATCAGGCTAAAATAAATAGGAAAATAAGGTAATAAGTTTGATTTGAATTTGATTTGTTATAAACTTTGGGGATTCATAGAGATTGATCTGGTTGTCACAATAGGGTGCTTGAGGGCTTGTTGGAAAGCTTGAGATACAAAGAACGCCTTGAGGGATTTTCTAGAATCTAAAAAGATATGGGTAAGGTAATTATGTTTATGGAAAGATGTATATGATTGTATGTGTTGATGCTTTGTTAAATCAATGTTATAGGTGTGGACCTCATCATTGAACTTCAAGCAAGTGTTGCACCACAATCTTAATAGGTATGATGAAATGACCAATCTTGATTAGAAGTTTTGTTCATCCTATATGATGTATTGGGTATGCGTGCATGCATGCCATAAGATTGTGTAAGATATGATTTAGAGATGATGATGTGAGTAGAAGGATATTTGAGATTTACATGTGTGTATTAAGGATAAACCCTAGAAGTTAATTACATTATAGTGGTGGGATGTATGCGAAAGGATATATTGATTCATATGGGATTTAAGGATTGGAAGTGTCTTTTCAGGATTTAGACCCGACTAGAGGAATCCAAGATGATAATGTTATTTTCTCTAATACAGGTAAGTGGTTCATGCCCATGAGTATTCATATTTATCAAACTCAGCATATTTTCATAAGACTTCATACTTTATGTGATCCACTGTTCTAAGATTTTATGTTAAGATATGCAAGTAAGATTTTCATACATTCATGGCTATTTTCCTTACATGTGCCTAATATCTCGAGAAGAGATATGTTACTAAGATTTATAAGAACGATAGAGACTCATGAACCCGGTTCATGAGAAAACTAGAGATTTATGTTTCTATAAGAACTATTAGTAATGATTCATATTGATGAATATGACTACAAGATAAGATATGCAACCAAGATAGTCATACATGATAATGTGGGATAAGAATGTATTGAGATTTCAAGTAGAACATGTTGTTAAGATCCCCCTCATTTATAAATGCAATTGTGTGCTAAGAATTCAAGTAGGAACATGTCATCAAGGTTTCTTATATATATGTAGCGATCTAAGAGTTTGGAAGTGAAATAGATTTCTTAGAAAGATTAGTGCTTAAAAGTTAAGTTATGTGATAGTATGGATGTTGCACATGGTAGACCATGGCCAATTTCCAAGGTAAATGTACTATTGGGATTAGAATATATTATAACATGAGTTTATGATTATGAGACATTAAGTCATGATTAAGTTGCTGAGATGAGACTCTATATGATTTCTACTTTAAGATTTAAGATTTAAGTTCATATGAATGTATTGAGATCAGATTTAATGAGATTTTGTAGAAATTGAGCTACCTTGTCAAAAATCACACTCTTTTAGATATTTGATACTTGAGAACTCTCATATAATTCGTATTATCATATTTAGTTCAGATCCTTTTCCTAGGCCTCTAGACTCAGTTGTCATATAATTATTATCAATGAGGTCATTCTAATAAATCAGGGTTTCAAATTAAGATGTATCTAGATAACAAGGACATCAAATTTAGATTCATACTTAGACTACTCATTGTGTGAGTAACCAGATACCAAAAAAAAGATACATGATAAGGGTTTTTGACCCAATCTCAATTATGAAGTAATTGAGATCCATATCCACATTAAGTTGTATTTTTAATTTATCACTTAAGAATAAAAGATTCAGATTCAGAATTCAATACATGCTCAGTCATCAGTAATCAATCTCAGATAAGTTCAGTTATCAGTTTTAATATAAGATAAGTTCAGATTCAGTATTCAGCAAAGATATCAGTATTCAGTTTCAGTTCAGATTAAGAATTAAGTAAGTTTAGACTTAAGATAATTAAGTTGAAACCTTCACATAAGACATTATATGATAAGTCCTCATTTAGTTAGTCTCGGGAAGATTCAGAGGCATCTGTTGCCAATTCAGAGGAGTGTTACTCCAATTCAGAGGTGTTACGGCACCAATTCAGGGCGTAGTCACACCAATTCAGAGACACCTCGGTGTCATTCAGGGCATGTAGTGCCATTTCAGGGTACCTTAGTACCAATTCAGGGCGTAGATACGCCAATTCAGGAGGACTTATTGTATAATGGTGGCCACAGTCAGATAAAAATCGTAAGTAAAAGATACCTTAGATTAGAGATGCCCATAATCTGATCCATAACTATGATGAGAGGGAATTAGATAAGATCAGTATGACCCATGCACTGTGATGCAGGTCTTGAGACCCAGGTACCAGAGTACAAGTCTCCAGAGAAAGATAGGTAAAAATATAAGAATTAAACTAAAGTAAGAAGAGATATTTATGTTTCATATTTTGTAAAGTTTTAATGTTAGTATCATGTTTATAGTGTTCAAAGATATTTGTAGCATTTTATCTCTTAGTAATATGTATATTAGAATACTCATGCCACTTATGCTAACAATCGTTTTTCTAATGCATGGCTGGGGACGAGATGTCCGCAGGCGAGAGAAGGAGCAGAGTAGATCTCAGAGATTTAGAGCACAAGGACAGAGCAAGATAAGATCTGGTGGGGTGCCAACTATACGATGATCCTCAGGTTTATAGACTCAGCTATATGTTTCAATGTTTAGAACTTTATAGTAGAGACTCGTGATGTTATATAAGTTTACCATTTAATAACATCTATGTTCCTGTTGTAAGAACAATCATGAGAATATTTTAATACTTCAGCCTGCGTGATTGATTATATTGTTGTTATGAATGCCAGTTTTACGTAATACCCCCTTGAGTGCACGAGTTATGGATAACTCGGTGTTTCTTTCACTATGTACAAGTGTGTGCTTAGGGAGGGTGTTACATGTTACCTCCCGACCCTATGGGCATGTGCAACTAGGGAATTAGGAAACTCCTACTTCCATCGGTCTTATCCCTACCTGGCCCTAGGATAGACTTAGGATTCTATTATAGTACATGTTCAACTTGGAACCTTTCCCTCATCATCTCTCTTTCTACATTCAAGGGTTGACTTTCATCCTTTCATAGGGGTCATGGTGACCTGCCTACCTTGGTCAGGCCCCATACCGGTTACCTCCATGGTAACACATCCTCATGCACTTAGAGATGGATATCTATGAGTCTACAGGTTCATTCTCATACCATGTACTTCTTCACTTAGCTTCTCAAGATCCTATGAGACCCCTTTAGGTTTTCTCAAAACCCACAAAATTGGGACGCACCCTACCAAAGGGTCCCTCTCCCAGGATGGGAGGAAACTACGACTCTTGACAACAAGGTCACAAACATCTTTAGGGTTTAAATATATATGAGCATGCTTAACCCAGCAGCTACTAAGGCATAAGCAGACCACCTACTAGACCATGCTAGGTCATATTTGTTCTCTTTCCTCAATAGTGGATCAAGATCTTACCTTCCCATGTCATCAACTTTAGCTATGAGGGGTTCGTCAAACACACCTTAACTTAAGGAGTTTCCCTTTCCTCTCAACATAAGAAGTACTATGCTCGCATCTATAGAAACTCAACTCTCATCCTGAGCATTAGGTACACCACTTCCCCTCTTAGGCCTAGGAACCCTAGGTTTACTTTTTAATGACCAACTGCATGCTCAATCTCTTAACCACAAATCAAGCATGTATAAGGTATGACACGCACTTCCTGTCTTCCTTCTACTCGAGCAAAACTTCATAGTCAAGTCCTCCTTAAGGACAACCAACAAGGTACAAGGCCTCACAACCTGTCCCTAAACCTCTCCAGGGTATACAGAACTTCTTCTTCCTTTCTCAGAAGGTAAACTCTTATACCATAGGCACATAAGTGCTAGAAGCCTCATCCTCTCTCTAGGGTTTGGTTCCTCCCATGGAAACCAAGACATCAACCTCAAGGGATCAAGTGTGTGGTGACCACTATCATCCACTTAGGTCACATCATCCTCAACTTCCCACTGTTCCTCATATCTCAGAGTCTAGGCTTCCGACCTTCTTGTATGAGTCCTACTTTCTCTCTCTAGAGCTATCACTCCAACCAACCTCACCATTAGAGGTCCTCTCTTTATGAAGAATCAACCTCAAAAGCATCCTCTTCATGGGTGAAGCCTAGGCTTGAACTTATGTTTGCTCAAGATCATCCATAGACCTTTATGCTTATTTCCTAAGCTAACCATCATACTCTTCCGACCAGGGTTTCAACCTATTACTCGCACCACTAATGCCTACTGGGTGCCTATTATGCCATGCTCATATAATCTCATGGGGTTTCCATGGGTTCTTCTCTATCCTTATCAAGGAAGGAGCTATCCTTCATCCTGACCTACACGACCCCTTTCCAGGGTTGGGTCGCCAAAGGTACTCGGTCATCCAACCTCTCATGGCTCATATGGCATCCTAGGCATGTCCATCCAAACACCTGGTCTACTAAGACATCTAGCTCTTCATGTCATCTCTCCCCCTAACCTTCACTTAGGGTTAGGGTTAACATCATCCTCAGAGGATGTGCCAGGTCTCTACTTTTAATGGAGATCTCTATATCCAAGACTAACTCTCTTTACTTATCCTCCAGACAAGAAGGTCTAGACTCAGGTCTCTCCTGAGGGCATGACAACTTATGTCATACGTCCTAAGCATGTATCTATTCTTTAATTTGCGCTTAATCTATTAAGCTTATGTCCATGACATCTTATTTACATGCTTTTCATTAATTTTGTGGAGGATTCCTTAAACCTTATTAACCTTACCCATACCTCAAGAGGGTGAGGAGAAGAAAGAAAACCCTAATCATTTAGGTCTTTAACAGAATTTTGTGATGAGAAGGGATGAATAAGATGAGAAATTCCTAAAGGTATCTTATTTTGATTCATACCCTAAGACTTTGGCTAGGCAGTCACACGAATCCAGGAGTCCTCATATTCTAACTAGTGGTGCGGAGGAAAATATTGCTAGCCCCCAATCGTGATCCTTTTCTAGACACCTTCGTCTTTCGGATAATCCTCTAATAACTCCCTTGGGTTCTATGGAGTTTGTAAAATTTAATAATTATTAATGGTTAAGTGAGGAACCTACGCTCTGATACCAAATGTTACAACCCCACCTCCCGATAACCCCTAATTAAGGGAGACCGAGAGGCCAAAGCCGCACCCATAACTTCCGGATCAAAGGTTCGACACTTAACCAAGAACAATTATTAAATTTCAACGATCTATACTAAAAAGATGTAATAAAATTTTGCATACCTTTTGAAAATTTTGGATTTCTAAACTTCTATCCAAGTATGTATTCTACTCTAACTAATCCTCCTTGCATTTTACTTCATGTATTTCGCAATATGATGATTTATTGTTTGTCTTTTTGGCTTGTACCTAAAACGCTGACATACAAAATGTCAATCAGTCAAAACTGGTATGTGGGGGAAACAATAAACGTGAAACTATGATAACAACATAATCATTCAATTAATCATTTAATAACCAATATTACACTTTAAATATAACTCCACGATCAATGAGTACCCCATCCTCTGTGTTATCCCTGCAGTGGACCTGGATACTACCTTCCTTATGGTAGATCCCCATTAAACCCCTCATGGTCCCACCTATAGGTGAACCAGTTTCTAGGGTTGAGTCACATGGCACTACTCGAAAGTAGCCCACTCCTTAACTCATGGCATGCTAATGGGTCTCATGGCACTACACTTGGTAGCCCAATTTCTAACCCACGATAACCTAGACCTTACTCTAGGTTACCCCTTTTTAGCCTTTACAAGCCACAGAGGTGGACCCAGATCTAGCCAGTTATACATGTATATTCATAGTGATAGTCATAGTCACTCTATAGTTGCATGAAATAAAAGCATCCAACAGTTATTTCAAGCCATGAGGGAAACATCGATAAATCCTCAGAAAACTAGTCGGGATAATCATAAGTGTAACCACATACCTGATTTGATGATTTCACAGGCAATAAGCAAATCCAACCAAGAATGCAATCCAAGCAAGCAATTCAACAATCACATAATTCCTAAAAAGAATATGTACTCTATTTATTACACACTTTATCAAGAATCTACTTTATTGACTTGGATTCACTTTCTAGGGTTTCTAATCCGCATTAAGGTTTCATTAATGTTTATTAAGGTTTCTTAGATCAATTTCTCAAACTTTATCCCTTTTAGGTCAACAAACCCTAAAATACTCTTTTCTACTTATATGAACCTTAATTGCTCAACTATCCATTTTAATAGTCTTTTATACCCAAATTGACTTAGGATCATCGTATCCCTATTTATTCATGGATTTGAACAATTAAAATAATTAAAAGACATATTCACCTAAATTAGGGTTTTCAAGCTCATTAATGCATATTCATGCACAAAACCTTAAATTAAGCCAATTATATAAAAAGATGATCTTTTTAGATTCTATCTTCACATTTGTCAACAATAGGTTAATATTGGCTTGAATTATCCATTGAACAACATTAAATCCATCTATCATCAAATCAAAGGGTTTATTATTAATTAAATCATTAAAGATGATAGCTTTATGTACTTTTCAAATTTCAAGCATATTTTTGCACATAATCTCTAAATTAAACTAATTACGTGCAAAGATCATCCTTTTCGGTCTTAAAGTACCTTTTTACAATTAACAGGTTATTATCAACTTTAATGATCCATTAAACCTTATTAAACACTTTATTCATTTCAAAATAGGGTTTCTTAATCTTTCATTCATTAAAGATGATAATTTACACTACTTTCCGAATAACAAGAGAAATTAGCTTCTAACTATATTTTTATTGGATTCCTCTCATTTTTCTGAGCAAAATACATATATTATTTGCTGTTATCAGAGTTGCGAATAGAAAGATAATATTTTTGCATTAAATCACTTACTGGAGTCAATCAAGCGTTGCCACATCACCTTGGTGCCATGCAAAGCACTCGCTTGTTTTGGAAAATATAATGGAATTACCATTATACCCTCATTTAAGTCATCCGCTGCTTCAGCTCGTGAAGGGAAAAACGGTCCAAAGTGACCTTTGCCTCCTTCAACCTCACACAGCAACAGCGGCCTCGCCCTAGTTGTGATCTACAGCTTTGCGTCGGCCTTTCCTCCCTCTCTGGGCCACGATCCATGCAGTCAGAGGCTCCCCTACCTCCGCCATGACCTAGCGCAACTGGTGCGCCCCCAATCCGCGACTACCATGGCTATCCTCGGGTGAGAAATAGGCAGCCACTGCTGCTACATTTGCAGCAGTTTGCAGCCCCGCGGCAGGGGTGGCACGATGATATGAATGTGGGGTTAGCAACCGATCACTCTGGGGTTGTTGTTGGAGCGCCCTGCTTCCATTATGACCTCGACACCACTCCTTGGTGTCTTCGGGATAGGTCTATACCCTCGACTAGGGTTTACACATAAGGAAGAAGGTGAAGAGCATGGGATCTTTCTCTCTCTCTCGGACTCGAACTAGGGCTTTACCCCTTTATATAGGGTGAGTATCCACGCCCTAAGACGTCCACCTATGGGTCAACAAGTTCTATTCCCAATAGGAATCAAATTCCTTCATGGAGAAGAAAACACACTCTCTCTCCTATTTATCTTCTTGATATATTTTATTGCATGGATAATTAGAAATACGAAAATCCTTTCTCTTATTATCATTGTTCTTGCATTTTAATCCATTAACCACGAAATTATATTTCCTTTTGTTGAAACAATACTTCTTTTTAACAATACATCATAATCATTCATTATGCATCATATTATCTTTTTATTTGACTTTATTGGTATTTTCTCTTTCCTATTTATTAATTGGGACTCCTTGGATCCCAAGAAACTCTATGATTTCGAAATTCCTTTTCAAGGATACTTATTACCCTTCTAGATGCATCTATATGCATTATTTTGCATTATCATGTTTATTTCTTATTAAAATATCTCTTTTTTAGGATTTCTCTTTATTTCTCTTTTATTTTCCTCATTGGTATTCCTTTTATCATTAGGAATCCTTGGGATACGAAATTCCACCAAGGATAATTCAATTATACCTCTTTTCACTTGTTTTCCACATTTTACCATTATTTTTAATTTCTTTCTTCACAAAGAAATATTTAATTGATCTTTTCTTTTCTTATTGCATTCTCTATGCAACTTTGGACTCTTTAGAACCCAAGTAACCCAAGAGGCATGAAATCCTCTTTGGATGTGCCTTCTAAAGGTTTCCACATTTTTCTTTTCTCAAATATTCAATTATTCATTCACTAATTTAATTTTCTTGTTATTTGGGCCCAATAGCCAATAAAGCCCACAACACAAACATCAAGGCTATTGTAAACAAAATCCATTTATTCCAAATACATTATATCATTATTCGTTCAAATATACTTAATATGAGAAATTACATTTCTCACCAAATGAACCCAAAAATTGGGGTTGTAACAGTAAGTTAAACATCATGCAAGCTCTTTTATAATAGATAACACATGGATGTGGCCACGAAGTGAGGCATACACTCTATAGAATGGTCAATCGCCTTCATGGTTGCACAAGAACATGTGCAAGCACACGTATTCTGGGACATACAACCACAAATCGGCTGCCCAGTTTAGAGACTACATGCCCACCCCCTCCCTGCCTTTAATCACCACCACCCAGTGGCAAATCTAGGAATTCTCAACACAGAGGGCACACAGAAAATAAAATATTAAGTAATTGTAAGAGCGGAGGTAGATTCTTTTCTTCATTTCTAATATAGGAAAAGATTTCTAATAATGGATGCATCCTTTCATTTTTTGATTCATTATTCAGATAAATATATTAAACCAGATAGTTATATGAGTGAAACAAAATAGCTTATCAATTTGTGATAAGAATATTAATCTCATTCCATATGTACAAGAGTAAAGAGGCAAATATAAACAGTGCAAACTGTTTATCCAAATACTAAGATTGTTTTATAACCCGGCAAGAACAGGGAACGAAACGAGGATGAAGTGCAGGCATCATTCATTGATGACATACTTTATAATACAGAGGCATTGGAGGAGTGCTAGTGATTAGGGGAAGTGGTTTGGGGATTTATGATAGTGTGGTTGTGATTTTGTGATATCAGATTTCAATTATCAATAATGTTGATAGTAACAAAGTTGGTTGGCGAGGGATGGATTTTAGCCTGGGAATAATAGCTAGCACTGCCTACCTAGGCTTTGACAAGTCATCTTGGCATTTGAGCAGCCAGATGCTGGGTGTGGTATGATATCTCATCTCTCACTCCACACCAGCTTGTTCAGTCACTCACACACCCATCATCATTATTCCCCAATCCAGCTAGCTAGCTAGATAAGCGATGCCTTCTTCCTCTGTTCACCGCGTGCCATGGGAGGCCTCTGGGGTGAATTCCACCCATCCCCACCCCTCCTCCTCCTTGTTATCACTGCCAACATTCCTATCCTCATTAGCTTTGGGCCTAAATGTAATGACCACATTTGTGCTTAAATGGTAAACTAGGGTTTACCTTAATGATTACATGCTTGATTAGATTGAACATCATTTAGACTTGATTAATGATAGTAGATCAATTGTGATGTTTCAAACCTAAGAATAAACTCTAACTATGATTTTCGTTTGAAGAATTAGGGTTTGAGAAATGTAAACCCTAATCGGCAAAAATTAGGGTTTTGATAGTACATGAATATGGAATTTGATCACGATAGCAGTTTGGTAAATGATTTTTCATATTTTATACAAATTTTTTATTTAATTGAATTTTGGATATGATATGTAAAACTCAATCATTCATATTGGAGAAAAATTTCAGAATATTTGAGTGTTCTTTGAATGTGGTTATAAGTCAAACTATACTTCGACCAAAATGCTGACAGAGTGATGTTTAGTAGTGTAGTGTTTTATTTATTGGTAACTCCAAATGATTTGAAATTTTAACTGGAGGAATGCAACTCAATAATAAAATACATGTAAAATTTTCATAATTTTTGTATGCGTTTAGACCTTATCAGTAGATGAATCACAGTAATATATTTATAACAGAAAATACAGCTGAAATAAGAGAAAGTATAGTGAGGGGTCAATGTGCAATTGACCCAAGAAGCTCAATTTCTCTATGTGGTCAGCCTAACACACAAGGATATATCATAATTTGTGATTCAAACTAGAGAAATCAAATCCTAGAGAGAGAAGGAGAGTTAGGGTTTGAGAGGAGAAAGTGATGGAGAAGCTGATCTAAGGTTTTGCGGTCCGAGGAATGATGAAATCATGTAAGCATAGCTTCTTTGCATAGACTTTAATGGTGAATCTTCTCTCACATGTCAAGATTCCGTCCCTCCTCTAATTTGATCCAAAATGGTATCAAAACTTCCCCTTTTCTGACTCTTTCTTCATAATCCCTCATTTTTAGGGTTTCTGAGTTGAAAGGAGGAAGAATCTGGTGAATTGCTAGAGATTTGATATGAGATCAAGATTTTCAAACATGAGCTGCATTTTTAAGGTGTTTTCACACCTTAGGGTGAGTGGGAACTTCCTTTAAATAGTATATTGCATGAAATCGGTTAAATCATCCATAATCTTTAATTGCTTAGTACGCTACTACAACCTTGAATTGTCTGTTTGATCTAAGTTGTTGCAAGATGATATGAAATGGATTCTTCCTCTATTTGGATGAATTTCAGATGATAAAATCATATTAGAAATGTATCCAATACATCCTAATGAGAATTCCCTAAGTATTAACAGAGGTTATAAGAGTAAACTGAAATATAGGGAATTTGTCTATGACTGAAATTGTTGTATAATTAAATAGAGAAATTTGTTTAACTGGATCCCCTTGGTTATGAATGATTATTTATCTGAATTCATAGTACATATATGTCAGATACTATCTTGTATTTCATTTAAGGTGAATAGTATTTGTTTGATATCTCAGTAAAGAGGGTGAAACCCTAGATGCGAGGAAAGTTGGATATTTGCATATAGATATTGTGAAATCCATTTGAACGGATTTTCTTGACATTATAGACTTTATTTATTCAATTTTATTATTGATTCATGTTATATCAGTGAATGGCATGGAAACCCAAATTTAGCTCAATTCTAAGGTTTCATACATATATTGATTTTATATGATTTGTTTATAGTAGTCTTTATTCAGTGAATGTTTATGTCGCATGAAATCCTTATGAGAGCCATGTGATAAGTGAATGAGGTAAATGAAACCCTAAGGATAGGGTGTTCAATGAATCAAGTATTTTGATATCAGTTGTTCTCGGTATTAGATGTGGTGATGCACAACTCAAGATTTGGGTTGAGGTGCATGTTTTCCAAGAAAGTACAAATAATTTATAGGTGCAAATGATGATTACTTATATGTCAAGTAATTAACTCTTATTAGTGTATTAAGAAGCTCAATTGCATGATTTCAGTGTATATGTGCCAAGTTGACATGTATTCAATTTATTTCAGACCTATAGTCAGCCTGCATTTACAGTATGTTGATTTCTCAGTAAATTATAATGTTTCAAATATACTTCTCTACCAAGTTTAGAATGTTGTACGTGTTGTATTATAAACTTCAATTAAATAAACGTGGTACCATAGAGATATCAGAGTCAAGTATAAGTAAGAGAAAGGTACAATGTAGAAAGAGTTTTCCAAGAATAATAAAATAATAGACATAGGTGCCCTGAACACCGTAGATTCCCTACGGATGTCTGCACTGTAAGGAGGAAACGATCCACCCTGGCAATGACCAGTATACGGGGATAGAATTGCACCCACAGAGCGTGTGGGGAGATGAAGCCCTTGAGTAAGTCTCCTAAGTGAAGATAGGTTACCCAACATGAACCAGAGATCCCGGTGGTAACCCAGAGGTACCCACAGAGCATACCAAGATGAGGCCCACAGAGCGTCTCAGACCCTCCGCCTGTGTACTCAGCCTAGAAGGAGAGGTCCAGTTAAAGGCTAGTTGTTTAGCCACCTTAGTCAGATGTGACGGTTCGTGTCAAGCAGACTTGGATTCAGTTCTAGGCTTAGCTTCCTGGGGTTTTAAGCTAAGTCTTGTACGGTGAGATTGTAGTTCGCTACGAGTCTTCATATGTAGAGTACACTGCATAAGATCAAGGCATAAGCTAAAATATGATAATATAAGTTTTGAAGAGTTTCTTATAAGTAAGAAAGGCTAATAAATATCTGAGTATAGTTTCCCAGAAATATTCTTTGTATGTTTCTGAATTATTAGTTCTCTTTGACATTAATCAAGCATGCTCATATATTCATTTACTCTCGTTGATATCTAGAGTATCTTGCCATATTTATGATTGTAAATGATCAATCTCTTTAAAGCTTACTGTTGTCATAATTGATATCAACTGCTCAAAAGTATATTTGTAATTATATCAGTGCTTAGATTGTTTCTTTGAAGTACTCATTCATTGAGCGAGTAGGCTCACCCCTCTACTCACAATTTTTTAGGGAAACCAAGTGGACTTGAAGAAGGTCAAAGCATCAGAGTGGATCTACCACATGAGTTAAGTATGAGATTAGTTAAGTTCATTCGGTCCATATCACTCTAGGTCCTTGTATAGTTGTGAGAGAATTGTAAATGGTGTTTGTATCTTCATTTCCTTAATAAGAGAGAATGCATTTGATTATCATGTCGTATATACATGGAAGAGTGAGGAAAAAATGAATGTATGGATGTGTATCATTAAGATTGAGATCATATTAGAGTAATCAAGGTTTAATTCTCTTGTAAAGTTTGTTTATGTGATTCAATGTGAGAAAACAAAGAGTTTGAAAAAGAAGAAAAAGTTAAGGGTGATCTTTGTATTACGTTAAATCCTCAACTTTTTCCCTAATCTCATGATTAATCGTAATTGTGAGATCGGGGTGTAACAACTTGGTATTAGAGATTAGGTTGAGTTGTCAGGGACCATTAAGTTAGTAAGTTAGAGTCATAAGTGTGGCAGATAGGAGGTGTTATGATGTTAGCTCTAGGGATTTGAGTATTTAGATATCCTGGCCCGGTATCTGAGTACTTGGATCAACCAGTATCAAGCTACTATGTCTATTGTTTCATGTATACCCTAGCCAGGTATACAATGGAAGGATGGTCTAGAGAGGAACCCTAGAAATATTAGGGTTAGAAACAAGATAAGTAACATGAATTAAGAGCATAAATATAAAATGAGATAGAACTTTCATTTCATATTGTTTTTTTATTGGAGATGAATAGAAAAGCTCTTATATATTCGAATTCAGATATTTAGTATTTTGAAATATATATGGGTCTTTAAGATTTGTTGTACACTATGCAGTTGTAGCATTTATTGATTACATTCTTTGTATCAAGTAAACTAGAAATGATATTTGAATGAACTTTCCTAAGTGGATATTCTTTCCACATGTTTGAGATTAATAGGAGTTGGTTAATCTTAAGTAGCTCTTGGCTTCAGGAATGCAGGTTCTGCCTGGTCTGGCTGGAAAGATGCATTTCTGGGATCTAATGACTCCTATTAATAATATGGTAAGAGTAGACTCTAGATAAATTAGACCCACGTCATAGTGAGAATGTACATACACTAAGATGTTGAAACATATGGGAAAGATTAGAATAGCTAATAATTAGTTGGAACTGATATCTGAGAC
Source organism: Alisma plantago-aquatica (assembly GCA_963693085.1). Classification (NCBI taxonomy): domain Eukaryota; kingdom Viridiplantae; phylum Streptophyta; class Magnoliopsida; order Alismatales; family Alismataceae; genus Alisma; species Alisma plantago-aquatica. Next base: position 1,004,633,981 of record OY856411.1, on the reverse strand, counting down.
CCAACTTTGGGGCCTCATATGTGAAACCCTTAATTGGGAATCAAGAAACGCAAAATAAGGTTCAGATTAAGTTCAATTATTAGTATTATATGAACTCTATATATGAAATATGGAAAAGATATGAGAAAAGTATGGAAGGGGCCAAGATAGTAAAAATCAATCATGAGGAATGGATTATATAACTGAGTACAATGTTTTTATGTACTCTAGAGCAAAGGGAAAATATAAGAAAAGATCTATAAGTATACAATAAGTACATAGAAGTGAAGAGTCTTCAGAAGAGTTAAAGTGAAGAGTCTTCAGAAGAGTTAAAGTGAAGAGTCTTCAGAAGAGTTAAAGTGAAGAGAACTAGATGAGCATGTAAATCATAAAACTAGGATAAGAAACTTAGTTGAAACAAAGAGAAATGTTAGAAATAATGAGCTTGATTAAGGAATGAGGGTTATGATATAATTGAGAGCATGGAATGTATACCTTTATTAATAAGTTTAATACATTCATCCTTACTGCCTTTGGATTCTAAGTACAACAAACTAGTTTCTAAAATAAGAACAAAAGTGTAGCTAAATAAATGAATAAGTCATACAAAGGTAGACTATATTCAAGAGGGGAAAACATGATTAAAAGAGATACCAAGTTTGACCCATGCATGAGCCATTTGATTTAAAATGAAGGATATGTAATGTATTAAACATGAGGTGAAACTAGTAGAGAGATTATTGATTTAGAATTTCAACTTCACATTAGTAGAAGGATAAAAAGAAATATATGCAACATGGTATACATGATCATACACATAAAAGAAGCAACATGATAATAAGAGAAAACTAGAATTTAAAGATGACATGTCGAATAATAGTATATGGTAAGGGGATTATGGAAAGTAAAGAAGGGTTTGAAACATAATGGAGTAATATAGATTATAAAAGAAAGAGGTTGTAAGATTCAAGAAAGTGCTAATTAGTCAAGTATCCATGTTGATAATTAATTAAACCTACATATGAGAAATGTATTATTGAATGTTTGAAGATAAGAATTCTAAGTCTCAAAATCATCTTCTCTTTCACATCTTCCTTAATGAGAGAAATGTGGGAATGATGTGATAAGAAAATGAATCATATATGATGCATAACCACCATGGTAGAGACATCTAGTGAATGTAATAATGACACACAATATGATGATGAAACCCTAGTAGAGTAATTGAGAATGTAATCTATCTGAATAGATCAAGTAAGAAAAAGAAAATTCAATTGATAAGATAAGAAAGACCTTAGTAAAACTTGTGAGCTCCAAAGTTTGAATTTCAAATTAAGGGAGAAAAGTCACATCACAATAATGTCATGCTTCTGATAAGGACCAAACCCTAGAATGTTTAGAGTTGTAGTAGTTCAAAGGATGTCAATAGTGATTTGACCTTGAATACTAGCATCTCTATAAAACAAGATCATGAGATTTGCACTATGAGAAGTAAACTAGCACTGATAGTAATACAGGGTTTAAAGGTAGCTAATCTGAAAGGTAGATAAACAATATGGAAATGATCAGAGCAAAGAGTAAGATATAAATTTGAAATGTAACAAGTGTGTTTTGAACAAAAGGAGAAATATAATATGAGTGAAGTGTGATATGAGATAAATTCTTGCAGTGATAGCAAGAATGATGACTAATCTATTTGTACCTTGTATGTTTTAATTTTAGGAATGTTTAATCTACATGATTAAAATGATAAGGATAAGTAGCAAAAAGTAAGTAGTGGTGAATGAGTAGAGAGATAAGAGAAAACAATGGTTGTTAGTAATATGTCAATTTGTTTTTAGAAGTATAATTTGTTGAAGGTATATTAAGGGATGTAAATTGGTTCTACGTATGATTTCAGTGTACATGTGTAAGCAATATGTTAATTAAAGGGTTGTGCTCGCTTCTCTCTACCTCGGCGGCACTACTGGGGGAGGGGGCATCATCTCAAGTGTGCCCTCCCCTTGGCTTCCATCTACCTCGGCAATTGGAGTGTTGATCTACTCTTGGAGAAATAGGCGTTGAGCTGCAGTCCAATTGCCCCGACGGGTGCCCCTCTCGATTCTGGAAGATGCGGGATGGGTTGTGTTGCATGAGTTGTGGCTTGATGAGGTCGGCACCTTCGATTCAATCGACTCCATCTCATTCAAGTGAGACGAGTGGAGAAGAGCCTTCCCCTGTCGTCGCTCACATTTTCTTCTCCCTGACCCTGGCACTTGTGCCACCTTACCCTCGGAGATACGACTTGGTTACCTAGGTTCATGGTGCCACCACCTATATTTGGTCTTCCTTAGGTGTCCAAGGTGGAGATGGGCTCCTCAACGGATGTCTGGACTCACTCCTGCATCATCCTGTCATAGGGCCTCTCCCTCAACCATGATGCAGTAGGGTGGCTCACCTCAGGTTGGGACTCAAGTGCTCCTCCATGTCCACCCTAATGTCATCTACCTCCTCTAGTTGTTGTGCTCGGATCATGTCCCTTGCCCTGGGTTTCAAACCCCCACACAGTAGAGGCACGACGTTGTCCAGGCGGCTGCCTGCTGTCCCCTATTGTTGTGTGAAGGAACACTCTCAAAGTGTTTGATGAAATGCCAATGTGCAAACAAGGCTTTGGAAAAAGAAAGGAGCAAGGAAGAGAAGGGAAAGGGGTTGGTTTCATCTACTTCCTTACTACGCTTCTTGTTGATTGGTCTCTAGTATGCATAAGGGTTTGACCACTTGGGCTCTAGACGTTGGATTCAAAGGACCATGTTTGCTTCCTGTTGGCTGGTTATTCCACACAATTTCAGAGAATGGGGATAATTCTAGTGTGTGAATGATTGGTTAGCTGAGGCAATATGATCTAATGGATCTAGTGTTGAAGGTCCCTTTGGTGTTTTCTTTTGTCTGCTAGATGCTCTAGGGTCTGGATGATAGTTAGTGATCTATTTCTAGCTATGCTGCTCTTGAGATACCTAGATTTCTAAAGCTACTATTCAACTGCGCATGTCGTCACACTTTTAGAGGTTGAGTCAAATGCCAGTGTCGTCCTGTGTAGCTTTGAATTGTCTCTTTGGTTATCTTCTATTTTTTGATTTAGCATGGCTGGGATTTTTCCTCTTTTATCTAGATTGATGGCTACTGTAAGTAACTTAGTCTACATAATAGCTTTGTTTCTTCTTGGTCCTTTGGATGTTCTTTCATCCAGGTTGTAATGGGGGTGCAAGTTCTTTTGTACCCAAAGTTTTGGCACCATCTTTTTTAGCAACAAAGTTTTTTAGCGACCAAAATAAAAATATGTTAATTAAAGGTGTCTGATAGTTGTAGTCATTCATATCAGTAATCCATCTTAGTATTGTACAATTTTGGTATGGTGATATGGGTTGAATAATGATGGAATAAATGAAGGGTTACTCTAAATAAGGTAGTCTTACCGATTCACTCATATGAATAGGGATGATAACCATATTGTATTGATATGTAACCCTAATGAGGTATAGCTTGTTATACCTAGCTTTAATATAACTAAGTGTTGGTAATTGGGTATGAATATTCCTTGAATGACTAATACAATCATAGAGTACTTTATTACTATTGTTGAAACCCTAGTATGCTATAACCCGATGGTTACACCTTGAATTATGTGTGGGTTCATACTTGAGAATAATATGGAATGTGATGGTAATGCTTCACCTTATGCATCCATGATGCAATGGGGATGACGTGAGTAATATTGTACAATTGATGTTGAATCTAGTCTTCCAACTCAAGACTGTTTTGCTATTTGAGTAGTACAATAGTAAAATTTAAAACAACATGGTGAATTCTCTTTTGTGACTTAGAGGTAATACATAACAATAGTACATATTGAGTCATATGAATTGAGATAGTTGGATCAGATTATCAATGTTGAGGTAACACCTTAAGAGTATGAAAATATTGAAATGGTTGCTTCTCTATCTACTCTGTGATTGATTATGGCATTGAGAATTTGTTTGTTATCATTGAGAATTGTTTTAACATGTGATTAGGAAAGAAATAAAGGACTTAACGTTGAAAACTACATTCAAGTATAAAATACAAGAATGTAATGACATGTAAGATTTCAAAAGCATAAAATAAACTTTGAATATAATTTATTTGTGTATTTATGTTACGGGGATGAAACTTTTTAAGGGGGTGAGAATTGTAATGACCACATTTGTGCTTAAATGGTAAACTAGGGTTTACCTTAATGATTACATGCTTGATTAGATTGAACATCGTTTAGACTTGATTAATGATAGTAGATCAATTGTGATGTTTCAAACCTAAGAAGAAACTCTTACTATGATTTTAGTTTGAAGAATTAAGATTTGAGAAATGTAAAACCTAATCGGCAAAAATTAGGGTTTTGATAGTACATGGATATGAAATTTGATTAGGATAGCAGTGTGGTAAATGATTTTTCATATTTTCTACAAATTTTTATTTAATTGAATTTTGGATATGATATGGACAACTCAATCATGCATATTGGAGAACAATTTCAGAATATTTGAGTGTTTTTTGAATGTGTTTCTCGGCCGAACTATACTTCGGCCAAAATGTTGATAGAGTGCTTTTTAGCAGTGTAGTGTTTTATGTTTAATTATTTATTGGTAATACCAAATGATTTGAAATGTTAACTAGAGATCTAAATCTCAATCATAAACAACATGTAAAATTTTCATAATTTTTGGATGCGTTTAGACCTTATCAGTAGATGAATCACAATAATATTTTTATAATAAAAAATTCAGCTGAAATAAGAGAAAGTTGTTGATATGTATGCCCATAGAGCAAGTCATGTGATGATTGCAATGGGATACTTTATAAATGATTTTAATAATAATAAAGGCAATTTCCAATCTATATGTTTTAACAGTTTTTTAGATGATAGTGTAACATGATAGATGTCTAAAGAATTGTTTTACTCGATGACGTATGCTTTTAGGTTCAGGACCTAAACGATGAGATCATACGGATGTTAAGAGTATACATTCTTATTTTGTCCCTAGTCAGTTGTTATTGTGGAAATAACCATAGACATCAATAACACTAAAGACTAGATTGTGTATTGGTTGATGATAGAATCTCATTAGTCATGATATAATGATATCAAACCAAGCACATAGGTACTTGTTGGAGAACAAGTATACCGGACAGACCCACAGTGAGAGTGACACATGGAACCATGATTAGGTAGTCACAGTCAGCTCTCACAGTAATGGTGGTGAGTGTGATTCTTTGACCTGAAATCACTACACTCAACACATGTCGTTGGGTACACTTTGACATCATCAAACGGAGTCCTGAAACATGGGTTGTTATAAAGGTGATGATTGGGTGACTTTGACACATGGGGCTTTTGAGGGGTGAGTGATAGATATTGGATTTGTCCCTCCTAAGGGAGCTTGATGTCCATGGCCACTTGATGAGTAGGATTTAGAAAGGCATGTGCATGCATGTGTGAATCAATATGTGATATTGATGTCATACACATCTCACCCAGTCTGCTCTAAGATCAAGGAAATGGATGAACGTTGAAAGAATGATTGTACCATGTCTTGAGTTCATTCAGGACATTAGTGACAAAGAAATTATACATTCACTGTAACACCATTCACGAATTGTAGTATTGAAAGTTGTTCTCCAACTTTCTATTTCACTTGGGTAGAATTGATGGTGACTAGGCACTACTCTTTGCTTGTGAAGTCATAAGTGTTATGGACTTTCACTGCCAATGTGAAATGGACCTACAGGGTCACACACACTAGGACATGTTCCTAGAAGAGGAGTTTCTCCATAAATCTTATTTGGATTGATTACTAAAGGAGTTTAGTAGTTCAATTAAACACCCAATCGATTGATAGCTCAAAATCATAGTGTTCAAGGTGTTGGATCTGATGATTAGAGTATTGGATTGATTGAAACTGCAATTGACTAATCTGCTACCCCAACTGATCGGATCATAGAGATGAACTGATCGGGTCAGGCTGGTGAGCCGATTGGATCAGGTCAATGAACTGATCGGTTCACATTGTTGAACTGGTCGGGTGACCAACTGAGTTTGTTTCACTTGTTCAAATTTGATTTGGATAAGAACTAATAGTTGATTAGTTGGAAACAAACATGGAAAGTCAATTTGAGTTGGACCAGGACCACAAACCGATCGGCTCATGCTTGAACTAATCGGCTCAAGGGCCCATACGATCGGTTCAACTGGCACAGTTTGTCAGATTTTGTGGAAAATATGGAACCCTTCTACTCCTACTTTAATCCTGTATTGCCCAGGGTAGAGAACCTTGTCCCATGACCCTCCTATATATAGGGGTATTGGGGGATTCTTAAGTATAACTCAGAACACCAGTTACTCTGTAAAGTTGGCATTCTCTCTGGTTGTGGTAACTAGGAGAGCCTGAGCAAGTGCTACCCAATAGGGGAGGCACAGTAAGGGAAAGACAACTGCAAAAAGGCGACTGGTGGAAGGAGAGTGTGTCGGTGACTAGTACACCAACAGGAGGGTATGACTCCTTCCGGTGCCTTGAGCAACAAGATGATCGGAGTTCCAGGTGGTCTGTGTGGACTACTACAGAGGCGGGAGACTTCTACTGCTCAGAGGACATATGTCAATCCCGACAGTCCTAGTGAGACCAGGAGCTGCACAGACACCATCCAAGACCAGATGTGAAGACCGCACAAGCCGCGAGGTAACGTCGCCGAGCAAGCCTTAGGACAAGGTATGTCTCTACAAACCATCCTTTCTATTGTATAGACGTTGACGGGATTCCTTTATACTGGATTTGGGGAGAAATTTTTTTTGTTTCCGCTGGCATCTCTGCCTCCTCCAAAACCCAACAGTGGTATCAGAGCCATGTCAACTACTCTATACTTTAGGATTATCAATGTGATCGATTTTGTTTTGTCGCCTTTATTTATTGCATATGATGCGAATAAAATTGGCTTTATGCATGTCCAATCCTAAATCCACAAATCCCAAAATACATATATGATATGTAATATGAATGCACTCGATACGCGTCACCCTTAAATGAGTTTTGTGGTGGATGTATAGTGTGGTTATGGCCCATAAGCCCTATGTATATGTGCTTGGTTGAATGTGATTGCTTGCATCTCGGTATGCACACCGATTCCCTACCTCCTTTTCTTGATGTAACTCAAGATAACTCAAGATTTCTTTCCTACCTTTGCTCCCCCTGAATGTAACTCGGGGTTTCTCAATTCAAATGTAAATAAGATAGAACTTTTATTTCTTATTATGACGAAGAATGGCAAACAACCTGACGATGACTGAGATGATCGATTCAAGGCACGAACCGATCAGTTGGTGTTCTAGACGACCGGTTTGAGGAGCGAGATGAGCGGGTGGCAGCCATGAGGAGATATACAATGATCAGGTGAACCGGTCAGTTGGAGGAGACAATCGATCAGTTGGTGGCACCCAACCGACCGGCCTGATGGTGAGCCGATCAATCATGGAGATGAGTTGATCAAACCCAGAATGGCAAAGTGCAGAGTTCATCTTATACATGTTGCATGTGATGTGGACCTAGATGACCGTGATTCCTCTTGGCTCGAGGAATCACATTAGGATGGCCATAATCATCACTTTTATTGTTTTGCATGTTTTCTGTGGGATATATCATGTATACGATACGTACTATATATTGTGGTGATTGGATATGTATATGTACCTATAAAACCAAATCCCTCATTAAATATTAAAGTTTTAGATGCCTTCCAAATGCGACACACATGAAAAGCTTGATCAGCCAAGTGTGGGCACGCCCTAGCGTGGTGCACCGTCTATCTCGTGGAAGCGTGAAGGATGGATATGTGGGTCTACCCTAGCAGGGTGCATATTCATCGTGTTTGTTTTGGGTCGAACTTAACAAGGTGATCTAGATAGGATCTAGCACCTTGAGGCATGGAGGTGATCATGGCAAGGAGTTGCATATGACATCTTTCAAGAGTTGCATATGATGCAATTGGTAAGAGTTGCCTACCTGGAAGATCTAAGTTGTGGGTGACAGCCCTAGCTGGTCCATGACTGAGAGTATTTTAGTTACTTGACCCACTAGAAGATAGTGTGTTGCAATCTTCTGAATTGATGGTGAGGGTTGTCAATTTGAATCAAAATAGTGGGAGCGGTAATTAATTAAAGGCCTAATTAACTATCATCAAATTTTATTCAAATCAAATAAAATCAAAAGGAGTTTTGACAAATGCAATTTTCTCTTGTAGAATGGCAAAAGAATCATCTTTTAAAATGGGCAAATTAATTGAGAATAAATTCCATAACTAGTTAGGGATTGTGAGAAGTGTTCTGCACAATCCAGATATACCGGTAGTCTTTGAATCCACTCTATGTACGCTTAATGCGCTGTTTGAGACAAATAAGAAGAAGGATAATTCATTGATAAAGATCAATGGAACAAAGTCCAAGGATAAAGGTGAGGGAGAGAAGGGTTCTCTCGCCAAACCAACATTAAAGTCTTCTGCGCTCAAAACATGGAGAGGATGGAAGGAACGATGGAAGAAGAAGCAAGAGATAGAGATCTCTACTTTTGGTGTATATGTGATAGAGATTAACTTTACTACTTCTTTGTCATGGGTACTTGATACCATATGTGGATCTCACATTTGTTCAAGTGTGAAGGATCTTAAGAGAAGCAGGCCTTTAGGGAAAGGCGAGGTTGAACTACGTGTTGCCAATGGGGCAAGGGTTGCCGCCAGTACTGTAGGAACCTATGAGTTAACTCTACCTAGTGGGTTAATAATAGAGTTGAAGAACTGCTATTATGTACGTACCATAAATAGGAATATCATTTCCATTTCTTGTTTAGACAAGAATGGTTTTGAATTTCTCATTAAGAATGGAAAATGTTCCATTTCAAAAGATGGGATCCTTTATGGCATTGCCCCAATGTCTTATGGTCTATACTTGATAGATCTAGAGACAAGCATATACAATGTAAACACCAAAAGGAAAAAACTCAACAACTCAAACAAAATGTATCTTTGGCATTGTCATCTAGGGCACAAAATGAGAAGCGCATTTCTAGACTCCATAAAGATGGTTATCTAGACTCTTTTGATTATGAATCAATAGAGACATGTGAATCTTGTTTGTTGGGCAAGATGACCAATACTCCCTTTTTAGGTAAAGGTGAGAGAGCTAGTGATCTATTAGGACTCATACATACTGATGTATGTGGGCCTTTTAGAACTAATGCCAGAATGGGTGCCAGTACGTCATTACCTTCAATGATGACTTCAGTAGGTATGTCTATGTATACCTGATGAAACATAAGTCAAAAACCCTTGAAAGGTTCAAGGATTTCATGAATGAAGTACAGAACCAACTTGGTAAAAGTATTAAAGCACTTCGATCCTATTGAGGTGGAGAATACTTAAGCTAAGAGTTTGAGAACATTCAGCGAGCCCATGGTATATATCGTATCATAATGGACTCTACCTGGAACACCATAGCATAATGGTGTGTCTGAAAGAAGGAATCGCACGTTACTGGACATGGTGCGATCAATTATGAGTTTTGTTGATCTTCCGATTTCCTTCTGGGGTCATGCTCTTGAAACTGCTGCGTTTACACTTAACCGAGTACCATCTAAATCGGTTCAAAAGATACCATATGAGATATGGCATGGGAAGCGTCCGGATTTGTCTTTTATTAAGATTTGGGGTTGTGAGGCTTACGTCAGGAAAATGTTTCCTGATAATCTTGGACCCAAGTCCAATAAATGTTATTTTGTTGGATACTCCAAGGAAACGAGGGGATATTATTTATACCACCCTACTTACAACAAAGTGTTTGTTGCTAGGACAGTTGTGTTCCTAGAAAAGGAATTTATTTCCAAAGGAAACAGTGGGAGGAAAATAGAGCTTGAAGAGGTTCAAGCCCAACAAGAAAACATTGAACCAGTAGATGTACAAGAGGAACATAGAGATTCACAAGGTGTTATGGAATCTCAGTCTCCTCAAATAACACAAGGACCTCATAGATCTAGTAGGACACGCCTTGAACCGGAGAGGTTTGGATACCTTGTGACTCAAGAAGGTGGTGAGTTGATCATAGATGATGATCCAACTACCTATCTAGAGGCTATGGAGGGACCAGATTTTGAGAAATGGCTTGAAGCCATGAGATCCGAGATGGAATCCATGTACTCCAACAAAGTATGGACTTTGGTGGAACCACCCGAAGGGGTAAAACCCATAGGGTGTAAGTGGGTCTTCAAGAACAAGACCGACATGGATGGCAATGTGCAAACTTATAAAGGCAGATTGGTTGCGAATGGTTTCCGACAAGTTCAAGGTGTTGACTATGACGAAACTTTTTCTCCAGTTGCCATGATTAAGTCCATCAGGATCATGCTTGCTATTGCAGCTTACTATGACTATGAGATTTGGCAATTGGATGTTAAAACTGCATTCCTTAATGGGAATATAAATGAGGATGTGTACATAACACAACCTGAAGGTTTTGTAGATCTAAAGAATGTCAATAGCTACAAAGATCAATCTATGGATTGAAGCAAGCATCTCGGAGTTGGAATCTTTGATTTGATGAGGAAGTCAAAGTGTTTGTCTTTATTCAAAATGAAGATGAACCTTGTGTGTACAAGAAGGTTAGTGGGAGCACGACCACATTCCTCATATTGTATGTGGATGACATACTATTGATGGGGAATGATGTCACAGCCTTAAAGAAGGTAAATACTTGGCTTGGGAATACTTTCTCAATGAAGAACTTAGGAGAAGCATCCTACATTCTAGGTATTAAGATCTATAGAGATAGATCTAAAGGCTTCTCGGACTAAGTCAAAGCACATACATTGGCAAAGTGTTGAAGCAGTTCAACATGGAGAACTCAAAGAGAAGCAACATGCCCATGCTACATGGAGTCACAATCTCTAGAGCTCAATGTCCCCAATATTGTGAAGAGAGGGAGTGTATGAATGGGATCACATATGCATCAGCCATTAGATCCATCATGTACGCTATGTTGTGCACACACCCAGATGTCTTGTATGCTCTCAGCATGACAAGTAGGTACCAGTCAGATCCCAGGGATGCTCACTGGATAGCTGTAAAGAACATCCTCAAGTACTTGCGAAGGACTAAGGATCAGTTCCTTGTATACGGCGGCGAGGAAGAACTAGTAGTAAGGGGTTACACTGATGCAAGCTTCCAAACTGACAAAGATGATTACAGATCGCAATCAGGATTTATATTTTGCCTAAACAATGGAGTTGTGAGCTGGAAGAGTTCTAAGCAAGAAATAGATGTTGATTCTACTATAGAGGTTGAGTATATCACTGTTTCACATGTAGCAAAGGAGGTTGTGTGGATCAGGAAGTTCATCAGTGAACTTGGTGTAGTTCCCAGTAGTTGTGATGCAATTGAGCTTTATTGTGACAACAATGGAGCTATTCCTCAAGCTAAGGAACCCAGATCACATCAGCGGTCCAAGCACATACTGTGGCGCTTCCATCTCATATGAGATCTTGTACAGCAAGGAGATGTGAAGATTTACAAAGTACCAATTGAAGACAACATAGTTGATCCACTGACTAAGGCCCTTTCTCAACAGAAGCATGATGGTCATGCTAGGTCACAAGGACTGAGGTTCCTAGGTGACTAGCTCTAAGTGCAAGTGGAATTCTGTTGGTATGTATGCCCATAGAGCAAGTCATGTGATGATTGTAATGGGATACTTTATAAATGATTTTAATAATAATAAAGGTAATTTCTGATCTATATGTTTTAACTGTTTCTGAGATGATAGTGTAACATGATAGATGTCTAAAGAATTGTTTTACTCGATGATGTATCCTTTTAGGTTCAGGACCTAAACGATGAGATCATATGGATGTTAAGAGTATACATTCTTGTTTTGTCCCTAGTCAGTTGTTTTTGTGGAAATAACCATAGACATCAATAACACTAAAGACTAGATTGTGTATTGGTTGATGATAGAATCTCATTAGTCATGATATAATGATATCAAACCAAGCACATAGGTACTTGTTGGAGAAGAAGTATACCGGACAGACCCACCGTGAGAGTGACACATGGAACCATGATTAGGTAGTCACAGTCATCTCTCACAGTGATGGTGGTGAGTGTGATTCTTCGACCTAAAATCACTACACTCAACACATGTCATTGGGTACACTTTGACATCATCAAATGCAGTCCTGAAACATGGGTTGTTATAAAGGTGATGATTGGGTGACTTTGACACATGGGGCTTTTGAGGGGTGAGTGATAGATATGGGATTTGTCCCTCCTAAGGGAGTTTGATGTCCATGGCCACTTGATGAGTAGAATTGAGAAAGGCATGTGCATGCATGTGTGAATCAATATGTGATATTGATGTCACACACATCTCACCCAGTCTGCTCTGAGATCAAGGAAATGGATGAACGTTGAAAGGATGAATGTACCATGCCTTGAGTTCATTCAGGACATTAGTGACAAAGGAATTATACATTCACTGTAACACCATTCACAGATTGTAGGATTGAAAGTTGTTCTCCAACTTTCTATTTCACTTGGGTAGCACTGATGTGTGACTAGGCACCGCTCTTTGCTTGTGAAGTCATAAGTGTTATGGACTTTCACTGCCAACGTGAAATGGACCTGCACAGTCACACACACTAGGACATGTTCTTGGAAGAGGAGTTTCTCCATAAATCTTGTTTGGATTGATTACTAAAGGAGTTTAGTAGTTCAATTAAACACCTAATCGATTGATAGCTCAAAATCATAGTGTTCAAGGTGTTGGATCAGAAGATTAGAGTATCGGATTGATTGAAACTGCAATTGACTGATCTGCTGCCCCAACCGATCGGCTCATAGAGATGAACCGATCGGCTCAGGTCAATGAACTGATCGGTCACATTGTTGAACTGGTCGGGTGACCAACCGAGTTTGTTTCACTTGTTCAAATTTGATTTGGACAAGGACTAATAGTTGATTAGTTGGAAACAAACATGGAAAGTCAATTTGAGTTGGACCAGGACCACGAACCGATCGGCTCAAGGGCCCAGATGATTAGTTTAGGGCTGAACTGATTGGTTCAACTGGCGCAGTTTGTCAGATTTTGTGGAAAATCTCGAACCCTTCTACTCCTGCTTTAATCCCGCATTGCCCGGGGTAGAGAACCCTGTCCCATGACCCTCCTATACATAGGGGTATTGGGGGCTTCTTAAGTACAACTCAAAATACCAGTTGTTCTGTAAAGTTGTCATTCTCTCTGGTTATGATAACCAGGAGAGCCCGAGCAAGTGCTACCCGATAAGGGAGGCACAGCAAGGGAAAGACAACTGCAGAAAGGTGATTGGTGGTAGGAGAGTGTTTCGGTGACTAGTACACCGACAGGAGGGTACGACTCCTTCCGATGCCTTGAGTGACAAGGCAATTGGAGTTCCAGGTGATCCGTGTAGACTACTATAGAGGTGGGAGACTTCTGCCACTCGGAGGATAGTTGTCAATCCTGACAGTCCCGGTGAGACCAGGAGCTGCACAGACACCGTCTAAGATCGGAGGTGAAGACCGTGCAAGCCGAGAGGTAATGCCTCCGAGCAAGCCTTGGGACAAGGTATGTCTCTACAAACCATCCTTCCTATTGTATAGACATTGACGTGATTCCTTTATACTCAGTTTTTGGGAGAAATTTTTTTGTTTCCACTGCCATCTCTGCCTCCTCCAAAACCCAACAAAAGTATAGTGAGAGGTCAATGTGCAATTGACTCAAGCAGCTCAATTGCTCTATATGGTCAACCTAACACACAAGCAGCTCTCATAATTCATGATTCAATCCAGAGAAATGAAATCCTAGAGAGAGAGGGAGAGTTAGGGTTTGAGAGGAGAAAGTGATGGAGATGCTGACCTAGGGTTTTGCGGTCTGAGGAATGATGAAATCATGTAAGTTTAGCTTCTTTGCATAGACTTTAATGGTGAATCTTCTCTCACATGTCAAGATTCCGTCTCTCCTCTGATTTGATCCAAAATGGTATCAAAACTTCCCCTTTTCTCACTCTTTCTTCATAATCCCTCATTTTTAGGGTTTTTGAGTTGAAAGGAAGAAGAATCATGTGAATTGCTAGGGATTTGATATGAGATCGAGATTTTTAGGGACGGGCTGTGTTTTTAAGGTGTTTTCACATCTTAGGGTGAGTGGGAACTTCCTTTAAATAGTATAATACACGAAAATTAGTTAAATCCCCATAATCTTTAATTGCTTAGTATGCGACTACAACCCTGAATTGTCTATTTGATCTAAGTTGTTGCAAGATGATATGAAATGGATTCTTCCTCTATTTGGATGAATTTCAGATGATAAAATCATATTAAAAATGTATACAATACATCCTAATGAGAATTCCCTAAATATTCACAGAGGTTATAAGAGTAAACTGAAATATAGGGAATTTGTCTATGACTGAAATTGTTGTATAATTAAATAGAGAACTTTGTTTATCTGGATCCCCTTGTTTATGAATGATTGTTTATCGGAATTCATAGTACATATATGTCATATACTATCTTGGATTTCATTTAAGGTGAATAGTGTTTGTTTGATATCTCAGTAAAGAGGGTGAAACCCTAGATGCGAGGAAAGTTGGATATTTGCATATAGATATTGTGAAATCCATTTGAATGGATTTTCTTGACATGTTAGACTTTATTTATTCAATTTTATTATTGATGCATGTTATCTCAATGAATGGCATGGAAACCCAAATTCAGCTAAGTTCCAAGGTTTCATACATATATTGATTTTATATGATTTTTTTATAGTAGTCTTTATTTAGTGAATGGTTATGTCGCATCAAATCCTTATGAGAGCCATGTAAAAAGTGAATGAGGTAAATGAAACCCTAAGAATAGGGTGTTCAATGAATCAAGTATTTTGATATCAATTATTCTCAGTATGAGATGTGGTGATGTACAACTCAAGATTTGGGTTGAGGTGCATGTTTTCCAAGAAAGTACAAATAATTTACAGGTGCAAATGATGATTACTCATATGTCAAGTAATTAACTCTTATCAGTCTATTAAGAAGCTCAATTGCATTATTTCAGTGTATATTTTCCAAGTTGACATGTATTCAATTTATTTAAAAACTTTAGTCTGTCGGCATTTATAGTATGTTGATTTCTTAGTAAATTACAATGTTTTAAATATACTGCTCTTCCAAGTTTAGAATGATGTACATGTTGTATTATAAACTTCAATTAAATAGATGTGGTACCATAGAGATCAGAGTCAAGTATAAGTAAGAGAAAGGTACAATGTAGAAAGAGCTTTCCAAGAATAATAAAATAATAGACATAGGTACCCTGAACACCGTAGATTCCCTACAGATGTCTGCACTGTAGGGAGGAAACGATCCACCCTGGCAACAACCAGTATACGAGGATCGGATCACACCCACAGAGCGTGCGGGGAGACGAAGCCCTTAAGGAAGTCTCCTAAGAGAAGATAGGTTACCCAACATGAACCGGAGATCCCGGTGGTAACCCAGAGGTACCCACAGAGCGTACCAAGATGAGGCCCACAGAGCGTCTCAGACCCTCCGTCTGTGTACTCAGCCTAGAAGGAGAGGTCCAGTTAAAGGCCAGTTATTTAACTGCCTTAGTCAGGTGTGACGATTCGAGTCAAGCAGACCTGGATTCAGTTCTAGGCTTAGCTTCTCGGGTTTTAAGCTAAGTCTTATATGGTGAGATCGTAGTTCGCTACTAGTCTTCATATGTAGAGTACACTGCATATGATCAGGGCATAAGCTAAAATATGATAATATAAGTTTTAAAGAATTTCTTATAAGTAAGAAAGGCTAAGAAAGATCTGAGTACAGTTTCCCAGCAAATATTCTTTGTATGTTTCTGAATTATTAGTTCTCTTTGAAATTAATCAAGCATGCTCATATATTGAATAACTCTTGTTGATATCTAGAGTATCATGTCATATTTATGATTGTAAATGATCAATCTCTTTAAAGCTTACTGATGCTATAA
The DNA here is from genome assembly GCA_963693085.1 of Alisma plantago-aquatica. Classification (NCBI taxonomy): domain Eukaryota; kingdom Viridiplantae; phylum Streptophyta; class Magnoliopsida; order Alismatales; family Alismataceae; genus Alisma; species Alisma plantago-aquatica. The sequence goes on along the minus strand of OY856411.1, from coordinate 1,004,617,895 downwards.
TTGATATCAGTTTCTTAAAAGTATATCTGTAATTATATTTGTGCTTAGACTGTTTCTTTGAAGTACTCATTCACTGAGCGAGTAGGCTCACCCCTCTACTCACATTTTTTTAGGGAAACCAAGTGGACTTGAAGAAGGTCAAAGCATCAGAGTAGATCTACCACATGAGTTAAGTATGAGATTAGTTAAGTTCAGTCGGTCCTTGTCACTCTAGGTCCTTGTATAGTTGTGAGAGAGTTGTAAATGGTGTTTGTATCTTCGTTTCCTTAATAAGAGAGAATGCATTTGATTATCATGTCGTATGTACATGGAAGATTGAGAAACAGAATGAATGTATGGATGTGTATCATTAATGTTGAGATCATATTAAAGTAATCAATTTTTAATTCTCTTGTAAAGTTTGTTTATGTGATTCAATGAGAGAAAACAAAGAGTTTGAAAAAGAAGAAAAAGTTAAGGGTGATCTTTGTATTACGTTAAATCCTCAATTTATGCCATAATCTCATGATTAATGGTAATTGTGAGATTGGGGTGTAAAACTAAGCATCGGCATCGACAACGGATGACCTTACCTCTGCGGAGGCACCTACATTAGTTCAAAAACAAAAAGATGGCGGCAACCTTACCTATGTGTTCGGGTGGTGACGGCGACGGCGGCGGTGAAGTTTTCCTCATGGGCGCGGCAGCAGGGGGGTCATCGGACCGGTAGCGACAAGGATCTTCACCCAAAAGTGGCAGTGGCAAGGATCCTCACCCGAGAGCGACAGCGGAAACTTGCTAGCAGGTTTCTCACATGATTGAGAAATGAACAGCAGAGACGGGTTCCAGTAACTTAGTAATCGAACCTCTAAGGTAAGTTCTTAGTATAAAACTAACCCAACAGACTTAAGTGGTGCCCAAAATTTGAGAGACCACCTACAAGGTCGGGCAAGTGAAAAAACCGACCCTAGAGAGACCACCTATAAGGTTGGTTATTTAGAGAAAACTGACCCAAGAGGTCTTAAGTGGTGCCCAATTTTTTTGTAGACATATAAGGTCGGTTATTTGGAAAAACCGACCCTATAGCTTGAGGCGCGAAGGCAAAATTGAGCAAATTTTCACTGCGGGAAACCTGATGGGTCAGTTTTTATGATAAAACTGATGCAATAACATATTAGGTCGGTTATTCTAGTAAAAATGATGCTACGGGCAGTGACGTTATTGGCCAAAAATGTAGTAGTGGAATGTGGTAGAGAAGGGACGAAGACATATGAGAGAAGACCTAGAGGTATCTTATTTCGAGTCAAATCCTCCAATTTTAGCCAGGCAGTCACACAGAATCTAGGAGTCCTTGTAGACCGACTAGTGGGACTGAGGAAAATCTTACCAGCCCCTAGGTCATGATCCTTTTCTAGATACCTCCATCATTAGAAAATCCTCTAATAACTCCCTTGAGTTCTAAAGAGTTTGTAAAATTTAATAATTATTAGAGATTAAATGGAAAATCATGCTCTGATACTAAATATAACGACCCATCCCTCGGTAACCCCTAATTAAGGGAGACCAAGATCCTAGAGTCGTTATCCCAATACAGGATCATATGCTTTTGCAAATAATAAAAATAATTAATAAATTCTACCACAACTAAGCTTAAAACATGATAAAAAAATCTTTTAACATATCTTTAAAAGGAGTTTGGAACTTTACCCAAAGTGGATTTCTATCTATCTAAATCCTCCTTTCTTTGATTATCTTTATTCTTCAAATATCACTTTATTGTTTGTTCTTTTTCAAGTATTCTTAAAACATCGACAAACAAAACGTCGGTCAGTATAATGAATTATAATTGTATGTGAGGGAACCAAAATCTTGCATCTATTTGTAAAAATATAATGCAACCAAATTATTACTTAACAGATCAAACTTACATATTAAACATAACTACTCAATCCCTACATATCCTTGCCTTTGTGTTGTCCCTGCAGTGGACATGGATACTACCTCGCTCATATGGTAGATCTCAAATAGCCCCTATGACCCTACCTCACCGATAGACCATGACCTAGGGCTGTGTAGTTGTATGGTCCTATCCAAGGGTAGACCAACTGTAAGGAGTGGCATCCACTCCCTAGTAAAAAAATTTGAAGAATCAAACACCCATTCCAAACAAACTCAAAGATATGCTAGAATAGGTGTAAATTTTCAAATTTCAATAAATGGTATTCAAAACAACCAAAGTATAGCAGCATAATTAAATAAATGACTATATTCAATTTGTACAAAAGATTACAAAAGTACATCATAATATCCCATAAGGGTTTACATGTATGATACAACATAAGGATCTAAGTAGAGGAAAGTCTAAATTACTTCAAATCTGTATCCAAGCAACATCTCGAAGATATAGGTCCATGTTGAAAGTTATGCTCTCCTTCGTCATGTTCAACACCTAGATCTAAACATGGGTTGTTGGGAAACACCCATCAAAAGGGAAAGGAAAAAAAAATATGTGTCAACAAATATGAATAGGATAACAAGGTAAAGAAAACATGTAAATAAAGGCTAGTTTTCATCATAAGATGAAGATTTCAAGAGTATGAGGCATAATCAAAATATATGCTTGCCATAACATTTTGCATGCATGATTAATATTGACTACCTTAACTAAGTAGGGTTGAGGCATCTATCGGACCTCAACCTATAGGTGAGGGGAGAATTAATACATTCCCAGTCACCTACACATATTTTTATGGGGGAGAATAAGACATTCCCCAGGGTGAATTAATACATGCCATATCTATGGGTGGTTGTACATAAGCACCACTACTATAGCTAAATATCCCATAAAATCAACATGCTAGAAAAGAAATCATGGAAAGTAAAAGCATCGTATATTTGAAACATGGAAGTGGGCTACAAGACCCAAGAAAAAGAATATCATTATTGATTTGAGGCATTTTAACAAAAGAATCATGAATAAAGGAAATAGGGTTCATTAAAGCCTCATTAGGGAAATATAGGGTTTGGTTTGAAAATATCCCAACTTAGGGTGTAAGAATGCACATACATAAAGAGGGATTGCACATACCTCTCTTACTGATATCAATTACTAACTTTCAACACTTTAATTGAGTCCAAGTTCCTCTTTGCCTATTTTCAATGTATTAACATGTATTAGAGTACATAATGAACATTAATGTATAGAAACCCTAATTTTAGATCTTTTTAGAAAAACTCGAATTTAGATTCTGAAAAGCTCACCAATGAATTTATTAGGTTCTCTTGATCAAGAAAACATATTTTTATGTTAATTTTGGATTTATGATGATTAAGATGTACTTTTTATGGTTTTTATGCATTAAATTCATTTTACAAAAATCACCCTTCATCAAACTATGAAATCAGACCTTGAAATCAAACCTTGAAAATATTTTATTAGATAGATATTAATTTTATAATTTCAAAACATATTTATTTGTCAAATTTGGATAAGCAGATTAAAAGATATGATTTTTTCAATTTGAAATCTTTGAGAGAGAGGAAGAGTGAGAGTGAGGGAGAAAACACCATTTCACCCAATATCAGGGTCAGATATGCATAGGTAACCAAACTAGAGCTGCTAGAGAAGGTAAAATAGTAAGAAACCAAAACCCTAGAAGAACATGGTAAATAGAGATGGAGATCATCAATTTTAAACATAGAAGCATGAGTTTTAAGCATGTAGTAAGAAATATATAGGAAGGGGGCTACAAAACTCACCTATATGGAAGGTGGATAGGTTTAAGAAGTAAGGTTTCCAAGATAGATAGGTTGGTTTCTCCAAGAAAGCTTCTATCTCGAGCAAGAAGTACCTTCTCCACTTTAGAGGTGAAAATCCTAGCAAAAGAACATGGAGATGAGGTGTTTAAGGCTCTAGGTGGGGTTTTACCATGTAAGGCCATGGTTATGACCTATAAGAAGGTGGTAGGAAGACTAACAGCATGAAAGTAGAGAAGAAAAGGAGGAAACTTACTATTTTTGGTCGAAATCACCAAGAAGGAGCTTTAAAACCCTAAATAGAGCAAATTTGGAACCTTAGGAGCCTTCTTCACCAAGGTAAGCACTCTATTTTACCTTGGGATAGCACTTTCGTGGCCAAACAAAGTAGGAACAATGCTCTAAGATGGGGGAAAGAGAAGGAGAGGATTGCTTCTTGGATTGGGAGGTGGGAAGGGGTAGACACGGCTTTATAAAGAAGGGGGCAAGCATGAGGTGTCTATGGGACTTTCCATGTGTCCTTAGGCTAGGGATTCATGGCCATGCAAGAGGATAGCTCATAGAGATTCCTTGTATATTAAATGTCGGTTCTAAAAGCCCATGGAGACTTCTAGGCCATACCCACCGTCCTCCAATCAAAGAAATAACCCCATTTGTTGATAGCTTTTAAAGATAAGCTCATTTATAAAGAGGGTAATCCCTAAAATGCCCTTGGAGAGAAACACCTTCAAACAAAGGTGCAACCAGGTTCCCCATGGTTCAAAATCTCGAGAATGTTAAGGTAATATCCATGGATTGTAATGCATGTGATAATTTGCAAAGAAACCCTCTGAATTGGGTAAATTGCATAAAAGTGTAGAATGTACCTAAATTTGCATAACTTGCACAAGCAACATCCAAATTGAACCAAAATTGAAACTTAGGCTCACTTTATGATTTTAAAACACATAATAAAGTTATATTAAGGTTTATACAACTTAATTATGGTAATTAAGCATGTTCAATATATTAAGCAAGGTTTGTGGCCTTACATTTCTGGCACAAAATTATTTACCATCATTCCACTTAAGCGGTGATTTTGCATTTTTTATCCTTAAATAAGCTTTCATTGAGGTATTTGTTCATAAAACCTTCCATTGGTATAATTATATAACAACTATTCACCAAACCACTGTATATTTCACAAAATAAACATCAAGGCCAAAAAGGATAGAAAGGAAAGGAAAAGCTTGGAAAAGGGCCAAAAAGAGAATATGTTCAAGTTTCGGTATGTTACAGCATTCCACCCCTTAAAGAAGATTTTTCCCTCTAAATCACAAGAAAAAGAGGAGGGTGAGTATGCAGCATCTTATCTTTAACTCCCAAGTTATTTCCTCCAAACCATAAAACTTCCACCAAAACTTTCACTAACTAAAACTCCTTATTTTTCAACTGCTTAACTTGGGAGTTTAGAATCTTCTCAAGAAACTCCACATAGGTTAGGTTCTCATAGTTCACTAAGGGTTCCACGATTAACATTTCTTTATATTAGATATAATACAATTAACATTTTAGGCCTATTAATATCATATTCATTATGATATTATATCATCCTTATTATCATATTAAATTGTGTCATGTTATATTTACTTTGTTGCCAAAAGAGTTATATTTTATTATTATACACAAAGTCATGTATATTTATTATTTATCTCATGTTTTAGCACAATTAGGCTTTCCTCATTTATCTCAACATACTTGATTATTATCCTTAATAATTTGGATTTAGTCTCTGTTATCAACATGTTATATTGTAACATATCGTTTTGCATGAACTAAGACGTTTTATCCAAATTGTTACAATTAGTCCAAATAATGTCACATCAATTACTTATATCTATATTAAACATTATCACATTACTTTTTTTACATTAATGTCATCATTGATAATTTTCTCATATTTATTCACTTTTTATTATTGATTATGCACATTATGTGATTCAATTACTTCTTACCCATATTGAAGTCATTATATGTATTTTAGTGATCAAGGTGGGACATATCACATATTAATGATTTGATTCACATACTAAGTAATGATTAGGTGATTAATTAGGTGTGTATTAGAGTACAAGGTGATATGCATTTCATATCGATGACCTTATTAATTTATGATTAGGTGATTATATATCATTTATGTGTATTAAAATATGTTATCTGATTCTGATACCTAATGTCACTAATGTATCAAGAATGTCATTAAGAATGAATACGTTAAGGTTAGATGATTATAGCTTAAGGTTTAGGTCAATATGATCATTATTCTTCATCTATACATTCTTAGTATGTATTAAATATAAGATTAGGTTACAATTATCTTTCTCATCATATCATTAAGGTTTATTGGTCCAAGACATGTTTAGCATCGTGTGTACCCACTATTAGTATTAATATGTGAGTTACTCATATTATGTACATTAGATATTCATCAAAGTTCAGACATGTGAACTATTCATTAGATGACCATTATATGTTCTTTAGGATAACAACAAACTATTCATTAGATGACCATTATATGTTCTTTAGGATAACAACAAGCATTTGGGTTTACAACTATAACTTGTTTGGTCAAAACTAAGGATCCAAGAAAACTATCTTCATAATCATGGAGTTAGGGTTTCTAGAGCATGTGTAGCTAGATTTCAGTATGTTACATGACTCCATCCCCTTAAAAAGGATTTTGTCCTCAAAATCTAACTAACCAAACATCATCAAACCAACTACTATCCACCCTTAAAAGGTTTGACCTACCAAGATAAACTAATCTAGAGGTAAAAGGGTGAGTCTAACTAAGCCATGTACAAGATCCATCACGCTTCCATTGTGCACTCTGATTGCTTACTAAACACCAAACTTCAAAATCTAGGTTCTTAGGGATAGACTATCCAAACATGTGGTTCTAGGGAACATAAGAGAACTATAGTGGGTATCCATCCTCAAATAAGTCATTGAACCTGAAAGACAAGGTCAACATATTAGGTTCTCAAGAGTATCCAACTTAGGTGCATAAGGCTACTACTGTCTATAGGCATGCTATTTTTGACAATCAATATCATCTCAGGCTAGGTAGGTATCATATAGATCTGGGAGTCCTCGTAAACCAAGCTAGTGGTGCAGAGGAAAATCTTGCCAGCCCCCAAACCCTGATCCTTTCTAGATGCCTTTGCTTTCAACTTATGCCATAATAGCTACCTAACATGTGCATCACATTATGGTTAACTAAACATGTTTTAATGTGAAACTCTTATGATCCTAAATCAGTCTTTCATCATCTCAAGTGTAGCATAGATCAATTCTAGGGCAAACATATCACTTAAAGATGAACTATATGAGGCCAGTGTTCTAATTAGGGAGACAAATTTGAAATAGTCAGATTTTGACTACCATGGGCTCTCATACCTGATAACACTCTATTTTACGTACTTTTTGTATATACTTTACACCACTTTTAGTATATCTTTTGTTAGCTTTTCACATAATTTTTCTACCTTTTTTACTAAAGCCTCACATGGTTTCAGGTACATTCACAACCCAGGTCGCGGACCAAGACCGCGACCGTGGTCCACTTATATCTCAACCGTGATTGCAGTTTCAGAGCTCTCTAGAGATAAAGATCATCAGACATCAAAGATGGATCACAGCTAGTTTAGAGATTGCGGTCACTGCTCAACCTCGACTTCTAGGATGGTCGCGATCGGAACCATGGTCCCCAGTCAGACCAGGGGCCGCAGTGTAAACACGGACCATGATCAACACAGACTGTGACCAGTTTAGAGACCACGGTCGCTGATGAATTCTTGCAAACTGTGACCGAATGGGAAGACCTCGACCTCGACTGCCCGGAAGCAACGCACAAGCAGACCTCAATCGTGATCGTCACCAAACCATGACTAAGCTCAACCGTGATGAAAGATGAATAAAGAGCAGACTACGACCGCGGTCTCACCACTCACCCAACCAAGACCGCAACCACGATCTAGGCCTAAGTCAGTGGAATGTGCCTATAAATAACACACCCACCTGTCTTGTTAAGGGGGGAAGATAGATCGGATCCCGAGGACCACGAAGTGTTGTGGCATTCCAAATTCGTCCCAAAACATCCCATCCACCAATCTTGGATCTCTAAAGGTAGAAGATGAGGAGAGAGAAGATTGAAGACTCCTTCTTTGAGAGAAGAAGACCATCCACGCCATACACATGTTAGATCCAGATCTGAAGAAGTATTGTGTCGTATCACGTCTCTTCTCTCTAGACCTATCATTCCATCTTGTTGTACTTCCCTTCTCTCTTCGTGGGGATTCATGTATCCATCTTTCTGTAATATTGTTATGTTGTCCGTAAGCATGAGTGGCTAAACACCTTAACTTGGGTTGAGAGTAGCCACTAAGACTCTCCCAACGTGTATATTGTCTCTTTCTGTTGAATATATATATTCTTATCAAGATTATCTCCATACACCTATTTTAATGCTTCACTTGTATGCTTAGCTACCATCTTGTGATGTCTGATTGTCGATATATCGAAAGAGTAATACCACTTTTATCATGTGTCATGGAGTAGTATGAATGCACGAGAGTGTTGTAATGCTAAGGCTTTAAAACCATATGTTCTGTTGCAAAGTTTACATGTGGTCATCTCGAGAGAGAGACTACCCTTAGACTTAGATCTATCCTTATCTTGAGAAAGAGTAGAATAGACGCTTTTGGTGGTTTCTTGTAATCTTGGTAAGAGTATGCGAGAGAGAGAGAGATGATGTTGCATATCGGTGAGATGCTTTAGTAGGTGAACCCCAACCCGGGTTCCCTCCCATATACTTGTTTCTTTTCATTTCTTTTGCTTTCTTTTGTTCTTCTTATTCTTGTTTTTCTTGACCTACTTTAGTTTGTGTGTTATCATTCCTTAGGGAACACCTTTTATATATACCCTCTTCGGCTGGAGTATACAAGTGCTAGATTCTGTGTGCTTAACACTACCAATCGTGTCCCTGTATTTGATCTCGATTGCTACATAGGACCCAGTTTATCATTACGGGGGCCTGAGAGTCGGGTTATCTCTTTAAAAGTATGACTACTCTGAATCAACTCCTTTTGGATGTGTGATTTAGGTCGGTCAACTTTTTGACGCCGTTGCCGGGGATGAAGCAAAACGACACTGTTAAGAACCCGAGACCGCTTACTATACTCTTGTGCCTCAAGCTTAGCAATAAGCTTGATAGCACTGTTACTTTAAGCTTGCTACGACCCTGAGTTTGTATAAAATAGTTTGTTTTGACACGTCCAATTTGCTAACTTGATTGTACGATCTATTCAAGCACCCAGGAAGAAGCAACTTGTTTGACTTTACTTCTTTTCACCATGCCACCTCGTGTGGATGTTACCCTCTCAGGAGATGACCAGAACGCGAGGAATGAACACCACCCACTATTACAATGACGATCATCAATATGAAGAATGAGAAGAAGAACATGAAGAGCGACATGATGATGATCATCGTGAAGATGATCGTCACTACAAGGAACGTCGTCATCGCCACAGGCATAGAAGAAACAATAACAACCATGACCAGAAATCTAAGAGGAATCGCAACCATAGGTACAGTGATAGCGAGGATGATTAGGAAGGGAAGACCCTTCATGAGTTGGCAGCAACAAGAGCCAACGAGTCAAGATGTCTGATCGTTGTACCGAACTTCAACACAACAAACTTTGAGCTAAAATCAGCTATCATATCTATGATCCAGAACAAACCTTTATGAGGGAACTCAAGGGAGATTTTGTACCACCATCTTGATGCTTTCAAGAACATTTGCGACACCATTAAGATGAGGGGTGTCCCATAAGAAGTGATTTACTGCAAGGGTTTCAACTTATCCTTGGAGGATAAGGCTCTCTCTTGGTATCTAAATCTCCCCCACCAGTCTATAGATGGATGGAGACCCCTGGCAGATGCCTTTGTCAGTAAGTTTTACCCTACTAAGAGGACCATTCGTAACATGCAAAAGATTACATCTTTTGCACAAAAGCCAGGAGAAAACATGCACGAGGCATGGGAGTGTTACCAAGAATACTTGAGGGATTGCCCACATCATAACTACCATAAGGGATTCCTAGTTACCACCTTTTATAATGGGCTGACTCATACGGAGAGGACTTTTCTTAATGATGCTGCAGGTAGTGACTTCTTGGAGGAAAAGCCAAGTAGGACTATGAAGATTATAGAAAATATGGTTGCATTTCAAGCAGGAGTAGACTATGAAAGGAATGATAGAGGCGCATCGAAGAAGATAGGATATGAAGGACCATCCATGGAAACCAAGGTTTTAGAAACTATAACCGCCCAAATCCAGAAAATAGCAACTGACGTCAAACAACTAAAAGATACTGGGTGAAAAGGAAAGAAGCACACCGAAAAGTTGATGAAGTGTGTCACCTCTAGTGAAGGAGGACATGGAGTCGATAACTGTATCTAAACCAGACCTGAAGAGAGTGAAGACATTGAAGCGAAGAAGAGTCTACGCAGAATGTTTCCTATGCCAACTTCAAGAGGCCAGATCACCCTCGTTTCAGCTATGGGAATAAGGATGCGGTCGAGAATTCACACCAACTGGGGAATTCGCAAAAGCCACCGCCAGGATTCGAAAAGAGGAGCGGACAAGTGACGTATACTCAAACAACCAATTACCAGACAAATAAGAATAACTACTCAGTACAAGGTAGGAACAAAACTCACCAAGGGACAGGACCGAGCCAAGGAACATGTCAAGGTCAAGGACAGAGGCAAGGAAAAGATAACAACCAGCCAAACTTAGTAACTCAATTGTTCGATTTCACTAAGAGGCAAGATACTGTGAACGATCAACTGGCGCAAAGTTCCCTTGCCAATTCTGGCATCCTAACAACTATGCAAGTCCATATGGCATATATGCAAACACATCAATGCCAGATCGACCAATAACTCGTGGAGTTGGCTGAGTTAGTGAAAAACCCCTCAGGAAAGATTTCGTCAAACACAGAGACTGCAAAAATGACTACCCTCTGATCAGAGAGGATGTTGATCAATCTTGGAACGGGAAACGATGAAGAGGAAGAAAATGTTGAGGAACCACAACATGAGAAGGAAGTTTCTTCTGAGAAGTCTGCTAACAGGGAGAGGCATGTTGAAGAAAGCCATGAGAAAAGTGGAGGAGCTAGGGATCCTAATCCTGTTGAAGAAATCTTTATGAAGAAAAGCCCATATGCACCAAGAATCCCATTTCCATACAAGCTTATCAAGGCCCACCTAAAGAAAAGATATGAAAAGTTCATGGAGGCAGTAAAGAAACTGCATATAGATGTCCCATTTTTGGATGCTTTGGAGGAGATGCTGACATACGCTAAGTTTTTCAAGGACCTTATCACAAAGAGAAGGAGAGGGAACCACATCAAAATGGTACACCTGGAAAACATGTCCAGTGTGTTTGTTCAGGCTGAACTACCTACCAAGAAGAAAGACCCAGGGGCTTTTAACATCCCTTTTTGTGTTGGAGACAACGTCAAAAGGAAGGGACTGGTAGATTTGGAAGCTAGCATAATCCTGATGCCCCTGAGTTTAGAACAAAGATTGTGATTGACCGGTATGGTAAAGACAAGTATGCGGATAGAACTTGTTGATCACACTTTTAAGAGACCAGTGGGTATAGTGGAAGACATCCCAATCCGTGTGGGACGGTTCTTCATACCTTGTGATATTGTTGTGGTAGATACTGTGGAGGACCTGAACTGTCCGATAATCTTTGGATGACCTTTTCTGGCTACTGGAAGAGCCCTGATAGATGTCGCAGAATGCGTCATAACCCTTCGAGTCAGAAGTGACCACATTGACTTCAAAGTGAAGGATGTTATGAAGGGGCCATCTCTTTCCGAGTCAGTCTACTTCATGGACAGCTATAACTAATATTGTGAAGAGATTCAAGAAGAGAAATCCATTGTAGACCCACTTATGAGGGCCTTAAACAACCCAAATCCTTTGATGGAAGACCTAGAAGTGGTTGAGATATTAGATTATCTTAACCAAGGTGAAGAAAGTCTCAATGATGATGAAGAAGTGATAGAGACAGTGAAGTATGCTTCTTTAGAACAGTCAAACAAAGAGTTACAAGCTCTGAAGCCAAAGCCAGAACTAAAGCCACTACCAGAAGGGCTGAAATATGAGTTCCTAGACGATGAAAGAAGGAATCTCGTCATCATCAATGCTAACCTCACAGAAGAACAATGGGAAAGACTCCTAGAAGAGTTGAGGGAACATAAAAGAGTTATTGGATATTCAGTTGAGGATATCAAGGGACTAAATCCAGCTTTGTGCATGCACAGGATAAACCTAGAAGAATCGGCAAGACCGTTGGTGCAACCTCAAAGGAAATTGAACCAAATGTTGAAGGAAGTAGTCAAGAAGGAGATATTGAAGCTACGTGATGTGGGAATCATATACCCAATAAGAGACAGCAATTGGGTGAGCCTCATTCATGTAGTACCTAAGAAGGGAGGAATGATTGTGGTGAAGGGAGACAACGGTGATAGAGTTTCCACCAAAACTATCACAGGCTTGAGAATGTGTATTGATTATAGAAAGCTAAATTCACCCATGAAGAAAGACCATTTTCCCTTGCCATTTATTGATCAAGTCCTTGAAAAACTTGCCCACCATGATTACTTCTGCTTCTTAGATGGATATTCTGGATTCTATCAAGTCCCGATACACCCGGACGATCAAGAGAAAATGACGTTTACATGCTTCTATGGCACGTATGCCTTTAAAAGAATGCCATTTGGCTTACGCAATGCTCTTGGAACTTTCCAGCATTGCATGATTTCCATGTTCTCTGGCTTCTTAGAAGATATAGTTGAAGTGTTTATGGATGACTTCTCTGTTTGTGGAACATATTTTGATGCTTGCCTAAGAAATTTGTCCCTTGTTCTGCAAAGATGCGAAGAGAAACATTTGGTCTTGAACTGGGAGAAGTGCCACTTTATGGTTTAGAGTGGCATTGTCCTAGGACACAAAGTGTCCAAGAAAGGCATTGAGGTGGATCCGAGCAAGATCGAAGCCATCTCCAAACTCCTGCCGCCAAAATCCATGACAGGAGTAAGAAGTTTCCTGGTTCATGCTGGATATTACAGGAGGTTCATTAAGGACTTCTCGAAGATATCGAAAACCCTTTCAAATTTGTTGATCAAGGATGCAGTGTTCGAGTTCGATGACGAGACCCTAAAAGAGGCTTTAACCTCTACGTCGATCTTGCAAGCTCCAGATTGGGAGCTACCTTTTGAAATAATGTGCGACGCAAGTGACTATGCCATAGGTGCAGTTCTAGGGCAGAAGAAAGACTGGAAGCACCATATCATATATTACGTCAGTCGTACGTTGAACGAAGCCCAAGTGAACTACACCACTATTGAGAAGGAGATGTTAACAATTGTTTTCGTGTTTGATAAATTTTGATCATACCTTATAGGAGATTAGGTTAAGGTTTATACTAACCATGGGGCTATACGCTATCTCATGCAAAAGAAGGACACAAAACCAAGAATGCTAAGGTGGGCCCTATTATTACAAGAATTTGATCATGAAATCATTGATAAGAAAGGAAAAGAAAATGTGGTCGCAGACCACTTGTCTAGAATAGTTTTCGATGAGGTGAATCAATTACCGGTGAACAACAATTATGTTGATGAAGCCCTATTGATGGCTCAGTCCGACGAGCCAAGTCTACCGTGGTTTGTAGATATATGTAACTATCTGGCATGTGGTCAGCTGCCGCTGGACATAACATACAACCAGAAAAAGAAGTTCTTCTCTGATGTTAAGAACTATTATTGGGATGACCCATTGCTGTTTAAGAGGTGTTCTAACAGTTTGTATCGAAGGTGTATACCAGAGGAGGAAGTCCCATTGATCCTAAAAGAATGCCATTCTTTGTCGTATGGAGGACATCATAGTAGAGAAAGGACAGTTGTAAAAGTGCTTCAATCTGGGTTTTACTAGCCCACCATGTTCAAAGATGTGACATCTTTTGTCAAGGGTTGCAAGGAATGCTAACTTACTAGAAATATTAGTAAGAGGAGCAAGATTCCTATGGTCGACTGGGTGGAAGTAAAAATCTTTGATGTTTCATCAAAAGGATATCAGTACATTTTAGTGATTACTGACTACGTGTCGAAATGGGTAGAGGTTGTAGCAACCCAAACTTGTGATTCTAAATCTACGATCAAGCTATTCGAGAAAACCATTTTTCCACGCTTCGGAGTGCCTCACACTGTCATAAGCGATGGGGGATCACATTTTGGAGAAAAGCAGTTTGATGCGCTATTAAAGAAGTTTGGGGTAAAGCACAAAGTTACTACACCCTATCACCCTCAAACCTCGGGACAAGTAGAGGTATCCAACTGGCAGATTAAACATATTCTGGAGAAAATGGTCAGCCACACTTGGAAGGACTGGTCCATGAAGATTGACAATGCTCTCTGGGCCTATAGGACAGCTTATAAGACACCAATAGGCATGATATCATACAAATTAATCTATGGCAAGTCCTGCCATCTACCTTTGGAGCTCGAACATAAAGCCCTTTGGGCGATCAAGATTCTAAATATGGACTTGGAGAAGGCAGGACAGAAAAGATTCTTGTAGCTACAGGAGCTCGAGGAGTTGAGATTGCATGCCTACGAGAATGCTAGAATCTACAAACAAAGGACTAAGGTGTGGCATGATGCCCACCTAAAGAACAAGGATGTTCATGAAGGAGACAAAGTGCTTCTCTTCAATTCAAGCATTAGGGTTTTCCCTAGAAAGCTTAGAACAAGATGGTCAAGCCCCTTCTCTGTGGTAAAGATCTACCCATCAGGAATGATGGAGATTCAAGGAGAGAAAACGAGACTCTTCAAGGTCAATGGCCATAGGATAAAAAGATTTTACGAAGATGAGGCTTTTGTGCGAAGACCTGAGATCAATTTGGAGGAACCATACTAGTAACTTGAGAAAAGGAATGAAGAGTTTCCACATACAGCTGAAGGACCCAAGGAATGAAGAATTATGAAGTCTAGATAGATACTTTAAAGCAAGTGCTTCTTGGGAGGCAACCCAAGTTTTTGCTATTTTCTTAAGCTTTGTTTTCTATTCCCTTTTCATTTTGATTAGTTTTCTACTCTTTTAAGTGATGTACATATCCATCTTCTTTTGAGTAATTGATGATTTAAGGAAACGACCTTTGTTTTGATATGATCGCAGTCTGGACCGCAGTCGTGGTGTAGCCTTGCATCACGCAAGACCGCGACCCGCGGTGACCATGATCAGACGCCTAGACCGTGAATCGTAGTTACTCTTGGAAGGAAATAGACCACAACTAAAGTTGTGCTTCGAGTATACCGTGATCGCGGTCATTCCCTCTTATCGACAGGTCATGGTCGCATTAGTATATATATCCTTAAACCCTCGTCTCTCATACTCTTTTCGCTTCTAGCTTTCCCGAGTCTAAGATAAACCATGGTTCTCCACTCTGCCGCAACTGACTAACCATCGTTGTAGCAAAGCTGATCACCGCACCTTCCTTCTTCGATTCCGCCATCACAGCCATCGAACAAGGTAACATGAAAAGCCCCTTTTTGCACTTCTAAATCGCCGATTCTTCAATTTTATCCACCGCCGACTTAGTCCCTTGACCGGACCGATTTTTCCAATTCGATCGTCAACGGCTATCATTCATGTCGTCGCCAGTTGTTCGCGGCCTTCCTGATACCCTAACCCCAATGGTGGCATTTAAAAACAATAGCCAAAAACCCCAAAAACATCAATAATGATACAACTGCCCACCGGCGAGGCGAAGGACAGATAAATGGACATAGAAAGGAATCATAACGGTCAGATGAAGAAGGACCATGACTTGTCGTCATCACCTCTACAATCGCGAGTGTGGTGTGTTCATCAACCCTAACCCAGCCGCGGTGTTCACTCCAACTACAAGTTCCAACGCGGGTCACGACATAGAAGAGCGCTACTCGAGGTCACGGTCCCCTAAATCACGACCTGGCCAAAGCAAGGAAGAAGACTGCGATCACAACCACAACTGTGGTCGCGATCCCTTCTCAGTAAAACTGAGACCTCCTTTAGAAACTGTGGTGTCCTATGAGTTACTAATAATATTGTGGGTCACAGTCCCTATATATATTAATAAACTTAATAATTAAAAAGTTACTTAATACAAACCCAGATAATTGCAATAAGATTCTCTCTGATTAAACCAATTATAAACTGATGTATTATTGAAACCTTACATAATGTCTTCTTCAGAGAATAGTGACCCCATCTTCAAGAAGGCAACATCCCTAAAGGAGGTGGAGAAGATAGTGGGGGATTTAACAATAGAACTCAAGAGGAATACTTCCCTCCCAGAGGCCAAATGAGTTGAGGTGCAGCTGAGGCTAGAACAGTATCAAAGAATATTGGGAAACATGACAATGGAGGACTCCACTCACAAAACAGAACAAACTGAGCAGACATAGACCTCCAAGTATCAACCTGGAGAGTCAGAGAGTCGATTCCAGGGGAAGAAGAGAAAGGTTGCACCAAAGGGGTCCCAGAGCAGCAAAAAGATAAAACCACTAGGTGCTGAGAAGCCAAGGGAAAAAAAGACAAGTAAGGCCAACGAAGGCATAGGGGAGACATCAGCACAATCTGGAGAACCCCAGTTCGTGCCAAGGAACATCGTACACCAGTCTACCTATGACTGGATGTACCAAAATAGGGAATTCTGCCCTACCCATTACCTGGACGTAGAAGATTTCAAAAAGATGGGAATCTACGATACGACAGTGAAATTCCTGGAAGGTGCAAACTTACACACTTTATGCACACCATAGGTGAATCCCTATAAGAAGCTGACTGTAGAGTTTCTGTCTTCACTTAAGAAGGTCACTACCAGTAGTGAAACAAGAAGGGCAGGAGGCGGAGATTATAAACTACAAGTAAGGCTTGGAGGCAAGTCTCACATAATCATGGAGGCAATGCTGAACAAAATATTTACAGAGGCAGAGGAACAAGCCAAAGCGTGCTCCACCGCCCCGAGTGAAAAAGAAATCATCACCTATGAAAGCAACTAGATGTGGGAAGAGCTGACTGGAGAGGAGGAGCATAACTCAAAGAACTCTAAGGCCTCACTGATCACCTCGTGCTTTATTCGCACAATGTAGAAAATGACTACCTACACAATTTACATGAGATTAGAAATGAGAACAGTTAGCAAAGGAGATCTATTCCTAATCTAGTAAATGATAAATAGAAAGTCGGTTAATATCGGGAAGATACTAATCGAGCATTTATCAGCGGCAGTAGGTGGGGACGCAAAGAGGAACTTTGCATGCTGCATGGGTGGCTAGATAACAAAAATTGTTGAATACCTAATGGACAAAGAAGAGGTCCTAAAGTATAAAGAAATGGAGGGACAACAAAGAATAGAAGTCAAGTCCCTTATTAGCATAGGTATGCTAGCATATAAGGGGGAGAAGTTGTAATTCAGGCAAAGTGGGACAAAAAGACTCCTTCCCCTTCCTAAAATGACATTCTATGACGCCCACAAGCTACAAAATTAATAAGAAAGTCCCCTAAGAAGAGGTTGGTTCAGGGTATTGTGCATTCATATTACTACGAATGATAGAGGTTGTCAACAAGGGCATCCCCTTGGAAGATCTAGACAATGAAGACATGCATGGACTGTGGGGTATGTATGCTATGGAGGTCATCTATGACCGTCGGTTCTTCAACAACCCGGTGGTGCCTTCCAAAGTTGTACCCTGGAGGCTTCACATGGATATCCCTCTACCTGAAAAGGTTACTTAGAGGGAGCAGCTAAATACCATGTGGGTTGATCCAACTGAGCCAGCCAGGGTTGCAGCTTGGAAAGAAGGCTGGCATGAAAGCTCTGGAGAAGCTACAAAAGAGACGTCAGATGACAAAACAAAGCAACCTCCAGTAGCAGTAGTCCCTGAAAAACAACCTCCAAGGGAACAACCTAAGGAAGGAGAGGTTGAGGAAGAAGACCTGGATGATGCAAAACCAGACAGACTGGTAGGAGAGATTACACCTTCTTTTAAGAATTTTGACAAATGGAGCTGCCTCAGTTTGTCTCTGGAAGAACTGATTATAATTATGAGTTCTTTGAAAGAAGAAAATTCGTCGGGAGATTTCATTTTTGAGAGAGATGACATTTGTGTGCTAAAAGACGACCTCCGAGAAATGCTGATAATAGGAGGATACCTTTCTGTAAGTACAATGTCAGCTTACCAGGAGATACTAGGTGATACCATGCCAAATGCCCACATGGCATACTTCTTCTGGTAGATGACATCCTAAGGGACAAAAGGTTAGGAGAGAAGGAGTGGTTGCAACAATGCCTGGCGACGTCCCCACCAAACCACATTTTCCTGTCTATTCTTCATGACAATCATTGGACTTTATTACATGTCAACATCCTCAGAAGGACTACAGTCCTCTACAACATCTCTAATGCAGCCTTCGCACTTAACAAGAAAACTAATATGACAACAGCAAAGACACCCACATAAGAAAAGGCAAAAACAGCGTCGAGGCTATCGTCGACATGATAAAAATTCATTATAGAGGGTACGACCATACGATAGGCAAGGACTTCAAGAAGACGCAGTTCTACCACAGGAGCCCCCAGAAGGTGCCCCTATCAAACGACTGTAGTTTCTTTTGTCTATCCTAGATGGTGGCCATGGCCACTATTGACTTCAAGGTGGAAGGCATGCAATATGAACAATATCACGCGCTACGAGGAATATACTCAAGCATGCTCCTCGAGTCCGAGTGGGCCTCTACCAGCAACAACAAAAATAAATAAAGAAAGCCCATTTATACATCTCACTCAAATTTTGACACCCTGAGATGTGGTGCATGATAAGTTTGGGGGAGGAGTCATAAACGGGCTACAGAGGTACATTTACCATCTTTTGGTAGAGCCCCCAGTAGGTGCCCCTATCAAACGACTGCAGTTTCTTTTGTCTATCCTAGATGGTGGCCATAGCCACTATTGACTTCAAGGTGGAAGGCATGCAATATGAACAATATCACACACTACAAGGAATATACTCAAGCATGCTCCTCGAGTCTGAGTGGGCCTCTACCAGCAACAACAAAAATAAATAAAGAAAGCCCATTTATAC
The DNA here is from genome assembly GCA_963693085.1 of Alisma plantago-aquatica. Classification (NCBI taxonomy): domain Eukaryota; kingdom Viridiplantae; phylum Streptophyta; class Magnoliopsida; order Alismatales; family Alismataceae; genus Alisma; species Alisma plantago-aquatica. The sequence goes on along the minus strand of OY856411.1, from coordinate 1,004,598,910 downwards.
ATCTCACTCAAATTTTGACACCCTGAGATGTGGTGAACGATAAGTTTGGGGGAGGAGTCATAAACGGGCTACAGAGGTACATTTACCATCTTTTTACCTCTAAATATTCTTCGAAAATTTTGAATTTTTGCTAAAACTACCTTTTGAATTTAGAAGCTAGCCTGTGTTCCTACTAAATTTTCTGATTGTAGTGTTTTTGCCCTCTTAGAGAGAAATATATGAGCAACATATACATGTATATACGAGTAAAACAATAGTGGTAGGAATACTTCTCTATCTCATTCTTGCAATAAGACGGTGTACATGTGACAACCTTAACTCATGAAACCCTCAGAGACTAGAGAACTTCACCTAGTCATACTCCTCACCAACCACCCTCACCTGACGCTTTTAACCAGAAAATCCTTATCTCCGTAAAAAGGGAAACAACTGCCCTCTTCAAAGCTTATCTAAAAGAGGTTTGTCTGCCTAGAAGACCAAGTAAAAATCCCTCGCACCCAAGCCTAAAAGGAGAGGCAAAAAGCCAAAAAGAAATAAAGAAAAAAAAATGAGAGTTGTACCCAAAAAGATGTCAAAAGTTTCCGCATGGCCGGTATATTGTTGCACTCATGAATGCAGATATGTCGTGCCCGTAAGTGGAATCTTGAAGCCAAGCTTAGACACCTCCAATCCTGAATGAAAACTCACAAAACCACCTGACTTAAAGTCAGAAGCCCAAAAAGGGCAACACTGTTCTTACGACAGTTGTGGGTGAGGATTTTAGAAGGAAGATAAAATCATCTAAAGCCTTAAGCCTACCCAAACACATTAGCATAGGGTCATCTGAAAAATAAAGAATTGGTGTGAAAGATACCCTTCGAAAAAGATCTTACACTAGTACGGTCATTACCTAAGGGAAGGGGTGATAAGTTGAGAAGGAGGAGCCTTTTACAATTGAAGGTAATGATAAGAAAATGAAGTTACACAACTCCAGTTGAGGGGGAGGAATGAGACCTAAGGGTTAGAAAACATGCTACAACAGTCTTGATGCAAGAATGAGGTATTTCAGTGATGTTATAATTTTGTCAACTAAGATTGCTTTTTCTCTCTCTATGAGTTCTCAAAACTACACTTAGCTTGAGGACAGGCTTGATTTTAAGTTTGGGGGAGTTGATAACACTCTATTTTACATACTTTTTGTATATAATTTACACCACTTTTAGTATATCTTTTGTTAGTTTTTCACATAATTTTTCTACGTTTTTGACTAAAGCCTCACTTACATGGTTTTAGGTACATTCACAACCCAGGTCATAGACCAGGACCGTGATCGCAGTCCACTTATATCTCAATCGCGATCGCAGTTTCAGAGCTCTCTAGAGATCAAGATCATCAGGCATCAAAGAAGGATCACAGATAGTTTACAGACTGTGGTCACCGCTCAACCTCGACTTCGAGGATGGTCCCGATCAGAACTAGGGTCCCCAGTCAGACCAGGGGCCGCAGTATGAACACGGACTGTGATCAACATAGACTGCAACCAGTTTGGAGACCACGGTCGCTGATGGATTCTTGTAAACCACGACCAAATGGGAATACCTCGACCTCGACCACCCAAAAGCAATGCACAAGCAGACCTCAATCGCGATCGTCACCAGACCGCGACTAAGCTCAACCGCAATGAAAGATGAATAAAGAGCAAACCGCGACTGCAGTCTCACCACTCACCCAACCAAGACCGTGACCGCAATCTAGGCCTAAGTCGGTGGAATGTGCCTATAAATAGCACACCCGCCTATCTTGTCAGGGGGGAAGATAGATCGGATCCCAAGGACCACGAAGTGCTGCGGCGTTCAAGATTCATCCCATCCCATCCCATCCACCAGTCTTGAATCTCCAAAGGCAGAATATAAGGAGAGAGAAGACTGAAGACTCTTTCTTCAAGAGAACAAGACCGTCCATGCCATCCACGTGTTAGATCCAGATCTGAAGAAGTAGTGTGTCGTATCATGTCTCTTCTCTCTAGACCTATCATTTCATTTCATTGTACTTCCCTTCTCTCTTTGTGGGGCTTCATGTATCCATCTTTCTATAACGCCATTATGCTATCTGCAAACATGAGCGGCTAAACACCTTAACTTGGGTTGGGAGTAGCCACTAAGACTCTCCCAACCTGTATATTGTCTCTTTCTGTTGAATATACATATTCTTATCAAGATTATCTCCATACACCTATTTTAATGCTTCACTTGTATGCTTAGCTACTATCTTGTGATGTTTGATTGTTGATATCTCAAAAGAGTAATATCACTTTTGTCATGTGTCATGGAGTAGTATGAATGCACAAGAGTGTTGTAATGCTAAGGCTTTAAAACCATATATTCTATTGTGAAGTTTATGTGTGGTCATCTCGAGAGAGAGACTACTGTTGGATCTTAGATGGGTGATTAGATGCTCTAGAGGGGGGGTGAATAGAGCTTAATGCACTTAAACAAAATTCCCTTCAAGATATATCACAAGATAAGGTTGCTAAATAGGAAATTTGAGTGTAACTAAAACATGCATAGCAAGGGAGAGAGAGATTGAACATACACAATTAGACTAGCTATTTAGAGTGGTTCCACACTTCAAATTAGAAGTGAGTCAATCCACTTACCTAGATAGGTCAACCTCTAGGATTTCTTAACCTTGCACCTTCATTATATTCATTATAAGAGATATAATACATGACCAAACAAAGGACTTACCTATCCAATACAAAGAGTCTTCAACCTTACCAAGGACTTACCCACTTTGCAAGGAGTCTTCCGCCTTCTTCCAAGGACTTACCTACTCTTGCACACGTCTTCAGCCTTCAAGGAATTATCCACTCTTCTTAGATCTTCAACCTTTGACTTCACCTTCACTCAGAGAAGCTTACGGCAAGGACTTACCCACTTGAGCAAGGAGTCTTCTGCCTTCACCAAGGGCTTACCCACTCTAGCTCCAAGTCTTCAGCCTTGATCTTCACCAAGGGACGCCTTCCCTTGTTCTTCTTCACCTCTCTTAGCCAAGAAAGAGAACCTTCATCTTCATGGTTGAAATGATAGATAGGGAGGTGGTGGAAGTGAGAGCCTCACAAGATATACATGTAGGATTAGCTCTCTTACAGATTTCCTACTCACTCTAATAAATGTAGCAAGTGATTAAGCTTAGAGAGAGAGAGGAGGTTGTAGGAAGCACTCAACTATAGAATAGGAAACTCACATAGAGTTTTGCATTAAATGCTCAACCTTGGAATGAAGCACAAGGAGTCCTATTTATAGCTAGGGATGACCCTTATCCTTTGGGAACACTTAAGAATGAAAACTAGCCATTTTGTGGCTTGCAACAGGTATATTTTCACTTGTTGCAACTCCATAATGGCTAGAAACACTTTTCTGCACTTTTCTGTACAGTGCAATCGGTCGAGTTTCTATAAAGGTAACTCGACCGATCCCACTAAGAGACAAGACCAATTTAGGCCATCGATCGAGTTTGTCCTGGGGTAACTCAACCGATTCACTTAAATTAGTTTTGGTCAGTAGAGGGATCGGTCAAGTTCTGTGAAGTGTAAACTTGACCGATCAAAAGTCATTTTCAAGATCCAATCAGGATCGGTCGATTTTGCAACTTGATCGATGAACAACCTGATGTGAATTTTAGAAAATGGCTTTTGAGTGCTTAAATATTTGATCTAAGTGCTCCTGATTTTTTCTAAGCTTAATTACAAGTCATAGAATCATTACAAGTGATTTACAACATGATTCTAATGGATTTACATCATATTACAAAAATGTGCACTTGTATTGACTTTGACTTGTCTTTTCTCCAAGTTGATATGTGCAAGTTAGGGCATTTGGAGTGTGTCTATATCTAATATGAAATCACTAAAGTAGAGACATTAGACATAATTAATTGGAATGGTTTAGTCATCATCAAAATAAGGGTTTAGTCAATTTAGACCTTGAGTCAACATTCTCCCCCTTTTTGAAGATGACAAACCATTCCATAAATGTATTGAAAGCATTTAAGTAAAGTCATACCTTTAGAGAAACCTAGGGGCTTCAATAGAATTGAGTTCATATGCTCCCCCTCAATTGATGGTAGTGGAGTTCTCATACTCCCCCTCAATTGATGCTATTTTTCCTGCATGGTTAGCTTTCATAACATTTATAGAATACTATGTCTTCTACTCATATATGTTCTACACATATATGTCTTCTCCCATTTGCCTTCTCCCCCTTACATGGACATACTTCTCCTCTTCATGTAAGAGATGCCTTCTCCATGTTTTGTCAAAAGAAGACATACATTTCTCCCCCTTTGTCATTTCAAAAAGTGGGGGTATGAAGAAATAAGAAACACCACTTGTTAAAGAAAAGAAGATAACAAAAATTTATATAAGGAGAGTAGAAGAGCACAGATAGGGTCTTGTCCAAGCATAGAAAGAAAAGAAAGTTAAAGCATGCACTTGAACAACCCAAAATGCAAGATGAAGTGCTACAGAAAAATAATAAAATGCAATTTTGACCCTCAAGATGACAAAATTTTCCCAAAAAGTATCAGGGCTCATGGCCAAGCAATGAGTCTTGCTTGGAAGGTCATTTCTGCATAAACTCTTGGAGCAAAAATTGAAACTAGAACAAAATCTGCATAAAATCCAAAAATACTCCAATTTCTACACATAGTGTAGATTTGTGTACCCTACATCACAATGTTATGCAAGCAACTCAAGATATTAGATATGCAATTCAGGGAACAAGCTTGAGCATGTATGAGACAAGATACAAGCATAGCATATAGTGAAATACCACTAGATGAGCAAAGATACCAATTATAAACAAGGTTAGAACTACATGTATGTGAACTACTAGTAGATGATATCACAAGTTAGGACTAGTAGTAGGATCTAGATCATAGCAAGAGATACCCAAAGGTACACAACATAAAGCAAGCTATGAGTAGATGTAGAGTTATATCCAAACAAAGAGAAATGCAATTTTAGAAACATGAAAGGATATAACTCACTAACAAGTATGCATCATTACCAAAATATGATCACCACTAAGAACCTCAAGGTTGTATCCAAACAAGATATACAACTAGATATATGTAGCAAGTTAGAGCACAACGGAAGCAATTTAAGACACAACCAATAGATCAAATCATCATCAAAACCTGCAAAGCAACTCAAATCCAGTAATTTCAAGATATATATACCAATTTAGAGCAATTTGAAAGATAGAGTTGTAAGAAAGATAGGCAATTTAAAGTATGGCAATATGCATATATAAAGATACCAATTGAGAGTGCCAAAGAATAAGGCTATTGGTTGAGAAAATCTAGTTGAGGGGGAAATTCTTATTCAATAAGCCAAATGTATATTCTGTGCACAATGTTATCGATCGAGTTGTGTTTATTGACAACTGTTGGCAACACCCATTGGTGCCTATCGGTCGAGTTTCTATCAGGACAAACTCGACCGACAGAGCTGCTGACAAAAAGCACACATATATTCATAATAACATATTTAAAGGCATGCTAAAAATACAAACTATATCCAAGCATATGTAAGCAAGTTAGTAATGCACTATAAAAGCATTAGGAATAGTTTTTGAGCAAGAGTGTGAAGAGAAACACAAAATATTACTTTTGACTCAAAAACCATATGTATAGTGTACACTATCTTGACAAAAGCAAGTTAGGATTGGTTATAAGCAAGAAAACCTTTACCTTTGTTCTTACCATTCCTTTTTCCAATTGTTGTCACCCTCTACACATCTCACCTTTCTTCTTTCATATAGATTGAGAAGTCAATTTGCAATTCAATAGCTCAAGTCAATCCATTTGCAAGTTCCTATAAGAAGAAAGATGAAATGGTCCCCAATCATGTTTTTGGGTACGGATGGATTAGCTTAGCAACCCAAGTCTTATTTCTCTTGGGTGCTTTCCTAAAAGGACAACAAGTAGAATAATGGCCAATATCATTGCAATAGTTGCATGTGCCCATAGTCTTGGAACTAGAGGGTTCTCCATGGAATATTGGAGGTCCTTTACCTTTGTTGTTCCTTTGACTATTGTCATATCCTAAACCATGTCTACCAATTTGTTTAGTAGTATGGTGTAGGATTTCATTAAAACTCTTTTTACCAACTAATAATCTTTGCAAAGAAGATCTCAAAGTGTCATTATCATGCTTAAGAGAAGCAATAGTAGAAGACAAATTATTGATATTATCTCTAGCATGCAAAAGATCATTTTCTAAGCAAAGAGCTCTAGTTAAATAAGAATCTCTATCAATATGAAGAGCATCAACATTATTCTCTCTACTAGAACAAGATTCAAGCACATTGATTTTAGCAAGCAAGGAGGCATTTTCTGTTTCAAGCAAAGCAATCTTAGAAAGATAAATACCATTTTCAGATTCTAATCCATGCAAAGCAAAATCTTTGTCCTTGTTTTCATATTTAAGAACATCAATATCATGCATGAGAGAATCAACAATTAAGGTATGCTCTTCGTTCGAACTAGGCGTAAGAGGTTGAGCTTCTAGAAATCTAATCTTATCAAGCAAACTAGCATTTTCAAGTTTAAGAGAATCTACTTGACTAAGACAATCATTTTTATCATCAAGCAAGCAAGACTTAGCAGTTCAAGATCATCTAATTCTACATGCATATTATCAACAATTCTAGCAAGCTTTTTCTTTTTCCTTTTATAAGACTTAAGAGAGGAACAAGTATAATGAATAATAGCAATCAAAGATTTTTTATCTAAAGAGTTTAGATTTACCCCACTTGAGTCCTTACTTGTTGATGCCATGAGAGAAAAATGACATTCTCCTTCTTCACTAGAGCTTGATCTTCCACTTGACTCTTCACTTGATTCTTCACTTGAGCTTGCGTTGGAGGAGCCACTTGAGCTTGAGTTGGAGGAGTCACTTGAGCTTGAGCTTGAGTGCCATTTCTCCTTCTTCTTGTACTTCTCTTCTCTTCTCTTGTGAAGATGGGTCTTCTTGCCTTGTAGACAATCTATCTTGAAGTGACCCTTCTTTCCACACTTGAAGCACCGGATGGAGGAGGAATTCTTGCCTTTGTAGAATCTACCCTTGGAGTACATGGAATCTTCTTCAATATGAGAGGATGGAGAGGCTTGACCAACAATAGCCTTAATTTGAGCTTTGATTTCATCCTTCTTCGTTCTCTTGAGTTCTTTCTCTTCTTGTTTTTCTACTTCCTCTCTCTTGTCAAGTGTGGCTTCATGTGCTTGTATATTTCCAATGAAATCTTCAATAGGGACACCCTTAAGAGACCTTACTTCTTCAATGGAAGTCACCTTGGGTTCCCACCTCTTGGGGAGAGTTCTAAGGATCTTTGAGTTGATATCTCCTCTAGACATATGATGGCCTAGAACAGAAAGACCATTCACAATGGTGTTGAGCCTTGAGTACATGTTGGCTATCTTCTCCTCCTTTCCCATCTTGAAGTTATCAAGAAGCCCTTTGAGCATGTAGACTTTACTTTCCTTCACTTGAGTTGTCCCCTCATAAGTGATGCATAGCTTTCTCCATACCTCATAGGCTATTTCACATGAAGAAATCATGTTGAACTCGGTGGGGGTCATGGAGACATAGAGGATGTGCATGGATCTAGTATTCAAGGTTGCTTTCTTCAAGGTAGCGTCATCCCATTCTTCAATCTTTGTCTTCGGTAGCTTGTATGGGTTGTTCACCATTTGCCACATCTCAAGACTTGATCCTTGGATGTAAAATTGAAGCCTTCTTCTCCAATAGAGGAAGTTTCTCCCATAAAATATTGGAAGGTTGATCAAGTACATCCCTCCTTGGTAGTCACCCATATTCTCCTACTTGTCGAAGTATGCTTGGAGAAGACCCACTCTGATACCAATTGTTAGATCCTAGATAGGTGATTAGATGCTCTAAAGGGGGGGTGAATAGAGTTGAATGCACTTAAACAAAATTCATTAGACCTTCAAGATATATCACAAGATAAGGTTGCTAAATAGGAAATTTGAGTGTAACTAAAACATGCATAGCAAGGGAGAAAGAGATTGAATATACACAATTAGACAAGCTATTTAGATTGGTTCCACACTTCAAATTAGAAGTGAGTCAGTCCACTTACCTAGAGAGGTCAACCTCTAGGATTTCTTAACCTTACACCTTCATTATATTCATTATAAGAGATATAATACATGACCAACCAAAAGACTTACCTATCCAATGCAAAGAGTCTTCAACCTTACCAAGGACTTACCCACTTTACAAGGAGTCTTCCGCCTTCTTCCAAGGACTTACCTACTCTTGCACAAGTTTTCAACCTTCAAGTAATTACCCACTCTTCTTGGATCTTCAGCCTTTGACTTCACCTTCACTCGGAGAAGCTTCCACCAAGGACTTACCCACTTGAGCAAGGAGTCTTCTGCCTTCACCAAGGGCTTACCCACTCTAGCTCCAAGTCTTCAGCCTTGATCTTAACTAAGGGATGCCTAGCCTTATTCTTCTTCACCTCTCTTAGCCAAGAGAGAGAACCTTCATCTTCATGGTTGAAATGAGAGATAGGGAGGTGGTGGAAGTGAGAGCCTCACAAGATATACATGTAGGACTAGCTCTCTTATAGATTTTCTACTCACTCTAACAAATGTAGCAAGTGATTAAGCTCAGAGAGAGAGAGGAGGCTGTAGGAATCACTCAACTATAGAATAGGAACCTCACATAGAGTTTTTCATTCAATGCTCAACCTTAGAATGAAGCCTAAGGGGTCCTATTTATAGCTGGGGATGCCCCTTAGCCTTTGGAAAAACTTAAGAATGAAAACTAGTTGTTTTGTGGCTTGCAACGGGTATATTTTCACTTGTTGAAACTACACAACAGCTAGAAACACTTTTCTGCACTTTTTCGTACAGTGCAATCGGTCGAGTTTCTATAAAGGTAACTCGACCGATCCCACTAAGAGATAAGACCAATTTAGGCCATCGGTTGAGTTTGTCCTGGGGTAACTCGACTGATTCACTTAAATTAATTTTGTTCACCAGGGGGATTGGTCGAGATCTGTGAAGTGTAAACTCGACTGATCAAAAGTCATTTTCAAGATCCATTCAAGATCGATCGAGTTTGCAACTCGACCGATGAACAACCTGATGTGAATTTTGGAAAATAGCTTTTGAGTGCTTAAATATTTGATCTAAGTGCTCTTGATTTTTTCTAAGCTTAATTACAAGTCATACAATCATTACAAGTGATTTACAACATGATTCTAATGGATTTACATCATATTACAAAAATGTGCACTTGTATGGACTTTGACTTGTCATTTCTCCAAGTTGATATGCGCAAATTACGGTATTTGGAGTGTGTCTATATCTAATCTGAAATCACTCGAGTAGAGACATTAGACACAATTAATTGGAATGGTTTAGTCATCATCAAAACAAGGGTTTAGTCAATTTAGACCTTGAGTCAACAACTACCCTTAGACTTAGATCTATCCTCATCTTGAGAAAGAGTGGAATATATGCTTTTGGTGGTTGCTTGTAATATTGGTAAGAGTATGTGTGTGAGAGAGAGAGATGATGTTGCATGTCGGTGAGATGCTTTAGTAGGTGAACCCCAACCCGGGTTCCCTCCCATATACTTGTTTCTTCTCATTTCTTTTGCTTTCTTTTGTTCTTCTTATTCTTGTTTTTCTTGACCTACTTTAGTTTGTGTGCTATCGTTCCTTATGGAATGCCTTTTATATATACCCTCTTCGGATGGAGTATACGAGTGCTAGATTCCGTGCGCTTAACACTGCCAACCTTGTCCCTGTGTTCGACCCCGATCGCTACATCGGACCCCGTTTATCGTTGTGGGGGCCTGAGAGTCGGGTTATCTCTTTAAAAATATGACTACTCTGAATCCACTCCTTTTGGACGCGCGATTTAGGCCGGTCAATACCATGTTGTAAGAAGTGGGATCTACTCCCTACTAAAAATTTTGAAAAATAAAATAGCCATTCCAAACAAACTCAAAGATATATTGGAATAGGTGTAAATTTTCAAATTTCAATAAATGGTATTCAAAACAACCAAAGTGTAGCAGTGGAAATAAATAAATGATTATATTCAATTTGTACAAAAGATTACAAAAGTACATCATAATATCCCATAAGGGTTTACATGTATGATACAACATAAAGATCTAAATAGAGGAAAGTCGAAACTACTTCAAATCTATCTCCAAGAAACATCTCCAAGATCTAGGTCCATGTTGGAATCTATGTTCTCCTTCGTCATGTTCAACACCTGGATCTAACCCTGGGTTGTTGGGAAACACCTAGCAAAAGGGAAAGGAAAACAAAGTATGTGTCAACAAATATGAATAGGATAATAAGGTAAAGAAAACATGTAAATAAAGGCTAGTTTTCATCATAAGATGAACATTTCAAGAGTATGGGGCATAATCAAAATAGATGCTTGCCATAACATTAAAATAGTAAAGGAATTGCATGCATGATTTATATTGACTACCTTAATTAAGTAGGGTTGAGGCACCTACTGGACCTCAACCTATAGGTGAGGGGAGAGCTAATACATTCCCGGTCACCTATACATATTTTTATGGGGGAGAATAAGACATTCCCCATGGTGAATTAATACATGCCATATCTATGGGCGGTTGTACATAAGCACCACTACTATAGCTAAATAGTCCATCAAATCAACATGCTAGAAAAGAAATCATGGAAAATAAAAGCATCATATATTTGAAACATGGGAGTGGGCTACAAGACCCAAGAAAAAGAATATCATTATTGATTTTGAGGCAATTTAACAAAAGAATCATGAATAGAGGAAATAGGGTTCATTAAAGACTCATTAGGGAAATATAGGATTTGGTTTGCAAATATCCCAACTTAGGGTGTAAGAATGCACATACATAAAGAGAGATTGCACATACCTCTCTTACTAATATCAATCACCACTTTAATTGAGTCCAAGTTCCTCTTTTCCTATCAGGAATAAAGTGGGGGTGGAGAGCATTGAGGACAAGTTGTGCGAGGGCCGACTCAGATGGTACAGACATGTGCAACGCGGACCTACTAGTGTGCCTATACGAGGCAATGCTATTGAGCCAAACACTATAAATAGAAGAAGAGGCATGCCTAAATTAACATGGGATGAGCTTATAAAGAGAGATTTTGAATCTCTACATCTCAATCAGAATATGGCCCATGATAGAGCTGAATGGAAATGAAGGATCCATGTAGCTGACCCCAACATAGTTGGGATTGAGGCTTAGATGATGATGATGATGATGATGATGATGATGATGATGAACATGTATTAGAGTACATAATGCACATTAATGTATATAAACCCTAATTTTAGACCTTTTTAGAAAAACTCATATTTAGATTCTGAAAACCTCACCAATGAACTTATTAGGTTCTCTTAATCAAGAAAACATATTTTTATGTTAATTTTTTTTTTGTACTACCAGTCTAACTGGTTACATAAAGGCCCGAGGGGCTAAAGTAGAAAAAGGAACAAGCTTAACCATTTTTGTGAAACTAGACCTCTCCTTTTCATAAAGAGCTGATAGAAAAGGCGGGCATACTGGAAGCTCTCCGGCCAGGTCTGGATGTTTGAGACATTGCTTGGCCAATTGATCAGCGAGGTTATTCCATTTCTACTGTGCATGGATTAACGATCCTCCAGGAAGCTCTGACCAAAGGTGTTGGATGGCCTGGACGATCAGCATGTATTTGGTCGGCGGATGTTGGGCTCCCATAATCCAAAAGACGGCTAATTGGCAATCACTGATTATGACAAAGTTGGGACTATAATTTGCTCGTATGTGTCGAACCCCATCCATGATCGCATAAAGTTCCCCCCTCATGGGGTCAGTACCCCTCATAGAATATGTACCTCCTGTGAGCCAGGTGCCATCAGTATTGCGGATGATCACACTGGTAGACATACTTTCTTTTGAATTGTCAGTAGCTGTGTCGACATTCACCACGACTGAATTTGTGACTACCTCAATCGAACTGAAATTATCTTTTGGTCGATTATTTTCAGATGTTTTGGATTGGAGAAAGGCTATCTTTATAGATGTTGCTTCCCCTCAACAGGAAAGAGCAAGAGAGTGCAACGGTATTGCAGTTTGCTCAAAAATTTTCCGATTTCTATTCTTCCATATGAACCAGCACGAGATGGAAAACAAGATGGGCCATCCTTCCACAGATTTCAGATGTTTGAGGTTATAACCAATCCAGTCCTCTGTGGAGTCGAAGTTGAAGAACTCAGTGGCCTCCTGGGGAATAAGGAGCAACCATGTGCAATGGGCTAGGCAACAATCTCTAACCGCATGGAGAGTGGATTCTGGGGCATTGCCACAGATAGAGCATACGCTGGACTCCACCATCTTCCTTCTGAATCTGAGGACATTAGTGAGAAGTCAATCTCTATGAATAAGCCATGGATTGTCTTTAACATGCTGCGGGATGGACATAGACCAGATTGAAGCAAAATGACCAGTGGGCAAGGGGAGATTTGTGGCACTGAGCGCCCTGTAGGCTGTATTGGCTGAGAAATTGCCATCCTTAGACAAGGACCAGGTTATATTATCAATACCATAATGAGAGAGAGGGAGTGGCATCCTAAAGATGTCCCATGTAGTTTGATCAGTGAACCAATGTTGTAAGAAATCAACGTCCAAAGAGCAGTCATCCTTGACCAGGCTTGCTACTTTCAGATCTTTGATCTCTTCAGGTATTACCAGAGATGGGCGGATAACCGGCATGTGACCTTCTTCAACCCAAGCCACCGTCCACACGTTGGTGCTTTCTCCGGAGATAGCCACTTGCTTCGAATGTGCGAGAAGAAAAGGAAGGGAGCCCTTGATGCTTCTCCATTGATGGGAGCCTAAACCATTACTCGCAGATTGAGATGAGTATTTGGCCTTCATGAGTCGGACCCATGGGAGTGGTTCATTCTTCAAGTATTGCCACGCTTTCTTCATTAACAGCGCCATGTTGAAATCCTTTGCCTTCCTGATATCCAACCCACCAGCATGGTAGGGGAGAGTGATATGATCCCAAGCAATAAGATGAGTCTTGCTAGTCTGGATGGAGCCACTCCAAATAAATTTCCGAATCAACTTGTCTATCTTATCACAGCATGCCATTGGCAGCTGGGTCATTTGCATCGTGTAACACGGTTGTGCAAGCAAGGTAGATTTCGCTAACGTGACCCTTCCAGCTAAGGAGAGGAAATTGTTCTGCCATTTATCAATCTGCCCGTGGAGCTTTTCGATCAAATATTGGTAGTGGTTTTTGCTCTTTCTGTTATGGATGATGGGTACACCAAGATGTCGACCTAAGTCCGAGGTTTCCTTGATGTGGAGTTTCCTGCAGATGGATGAGCGCATGGCTCTGGGAGTACTAGTAGAGAAGAAGATTGTAGATTTCTCATGAGAAAGAAACTGTCCAGAGGCCTTGCCAAACCTTTTGAGGCAGCATAGGATGGTTTACGCCTGTGGTATAGAAGCCTCCCCAAAGAGTAGTATATCATCAACAAAGCATACATGTGTGAAAGGTAGCTTTTGTCTAGTGAGTATTATTGGTTTCCATCTTCATGTGTTTGCTTCTACAGCGATCAACTAGCTGAAACGCTCCAGGCAGAGCACGAATATGAAGGAGATAAGGGATCGCCCTGCTTCACCCCGCAGGAGGGGATGAAGGACCCAATTGCTTCACCATTCCACAAAAGGGTGGTCTGACCAGATGAGATTATCTGCATGATGATTCTGATGAGCTCATTCGGGATAGAAGTTCGGCGCAACGTATCCTCCTCAATGGAAGGCCAACTCATCTTATCAAATGCTTTCACAAGATCGAGCTTAATGGCAAGGTGATGCTTCCGACTACTTTTCCTCTCCATTGAATGAATTATCTCTTACACCAGAGTGATGTTGTCACCAATCTGCCTTCCGGGGACAAAGCTAGATTGCATAGGGGAGATCCACTCCTACAGATAGGGTTTAATACACGCTACAATAATCTTAGAGAGGATTTTGGTGCAGACATTGTTGAGGGATATAGGACGTAGCTGCGAGCATCTCTCCGGGATGGGGACTTTAGGAATAAGCACCATTGTGGATGAAGTAGCTGCTGGCGGAACCTGTACACCTCAGAAGGGGTCGGTGAGGAAATTCGTTAGTTGATTGCGGACAGTCGACCATTGCTCTTGAATAAAATCGGCAGATATCCCGTTTGGGCCAGGGGCCTTGAGAGGAGGTGTTGAACGGACCGCATCCCATATCTCGGTGGTCGAAGGGACCGTGGCGAGGAGTCGCCTACTAGCTTCTGTAATTGGCGCAAATTGCCCGATGAACGAGCTGCTGGCGATGGCTCTGGCCTGAGATGCATCCTCCAAATAGATGTTAGAGAAGAAAGTAAGGATCAATGTTTTCACCTGTGTCGGGTCTTCAATCCAGTTCCCCTGATCATATTTGAGCCTGAGGATCTTATTGTGCCACCTCCACTGTTTCACCAGGTTTTGGAAATATCTTGTGTTGTTATCCCCTAGCTTGAGCCATTCATAGTGCGCCTTCTCTTGCCACTCCTTCTCTTCCCTGTGAAGCAATTCGTCCACTCTACCTTGCAGTTCGATCACTTCTGCCTCAACCCTGGGGTCAGGGTGGAAGGTAAGCTGAGCCTGGTACCACTTAATCTTATTGCTTAAGCGGTGTTGGTCTCTACGTTTAGCTTTCTTGGACTTGAGTTCCCAGTCACTCGCGGCGGTGAGGAAGCTAGCTGCTGCTTGTTGAAAGGAGCTCTCCCCATTCCAGTGATTCTACAGAAGTTGTTTGAAACCCTTCATGCGTGACCAGCTGACGGAGGTGTGGAGATGTCTATGCTTGTTGTTGGGCGGAGACAGGGAGGAGATGAGAAGTGGTGTGTGGTCAGAGTAGCTCCTCTCCAGGACCTGCACCGGGTCAGACACATCGTCTTCAATCCATAAGGAGTTCCCAAGCACACGGTCAATTCGTTCATGCAGGAGCCCTCGCCGGAAGGTGGTACGGGCGCCATTGGCTCCAAGATCGTGGAGCTGACAGCAATTCATGGCCTCAATGAAATCCCTATTGTTGGCTGTATCGAAAGACTGGCTTCCAAACTTCTCCATCTGGAACATGACGACGTTGAAATCGTCGAGCACTATCCAGGGGACGGATATGGATTGGGACATCAGCTCCAAGTGAGTCCAGAGAAACTTCCTACAGCTTCTCATCGTCGCGACATAGACAAAGGTGAAGAGACGATCATGAACTCTACAATGGACAAACTGCTTATGAGAGGAAATGATTTCCAGAGGAATGTGGCTGCGCCACAACACCCAAATCCCTCCGGAGAAACCAATAGCTTCTACCCTGTGCGATTGGGGAAAACCCAGATTCTTGATAATCTGCTCAGCTCGCTTGTCGCCGCAACGGGGCTCAAGCAAAGCCACGATCGAGATGTTATACTTCAGAACTAGTGCTTTTACTGCTGATTGGGTATCCTTGTTGCAGATACCCTGTATGTTCCATGTCATTACCTTCATGAGGAAGAGGGCGTCAAGAGTAGAGGATCCCATCTCCTTCGCTTCTGCTTCCAAATCTTGCAAAAGTGACTGCTTCCCTCACTTCCTGGTAGTTGCTCGGGCTGGGTCGCTAGCAGTTTGGATGACCCTCCTGTTTCGAAGGTGGATGCCTGCTGTCAATTTGGAGGGACTCCTGTAAGATGTGTATGTCGGCCTCTCGGCAGTAGATTGTCCCACCGCAAAATTGGTTGGCAGGAAGGGATGTAGGGAGATGTGGTGGCCCGATAGGATGGTGTCGCCTGACGGGGCAGCCACAGTGTGCTCGTTGGTCTGTCCAGTGCTTTTCTGAGGTTGCGCTCGTTCCTGGGTGGGTCGCGGCATCTCCGATTGGGCCTGGGCTTCCTTCCTCCTATTTTCCTTGTGTAATGCTTTCCTTTGTCTCCAATCTATTCCTTCTGTGACTCGTTCAGCTGTGCCGTCTATCGACAAGATTTCTTGGACTTCCTCCTCTTCAGCCTGGTCTACCAAGTTTTGGAAGCGGTTCACAGTAACCCTAGATTACTTGATAGGGTTCCCTGCCGCCTCCCGCCATGGCTTCCGTGGTGTGGGTTGTGCATGGATTGCCTCCGAGAATCCCTCCTTCCTTGGTGGGGGTTCATGTAGTATGGTACCTGCTGTGAGGGCTGCTTCTCTGGCCTGGTTTTCCACTTGCAGCCTGGTGTTGCATTCTTTCTCAAGATGGCCTGCGTGTCCGCAATGCAAGCAGATGAATGGAATGTTCTCGTACTCCACCGTGAATTTGATGCTAGCAATCACGACGGAGGGTACCAGCGGGCGGGACATGTCCAGCTCCACCGCGATCCTCATAAAACGGCCCCTCTGTTGGAGCTTCGTGTTCATGTCCACCTTGACCGTCATCCCGATATGATTGCCTACTTCCATAAGTAGGGTTTCCTAGTACAGATAAATTGGAAGGTTCGGAATCTGTACCCAGGCAACCAATCTTGGTGGCATGGCTACATGAGGAAGGAATACCGGCGACCAACGTTGGACGGATAGATAAGAGCCGAAGATTGGCCATGTGCCTCCCGTAAGGGCTGTGATGTAATCTTCTTCGGTTTGTAGTTGGATGATGAAGAAACCATTCTTGACGTCTATCAGATTGAAGCCTCCTATCAGCTTCCACAGAAGTTGGATTCTGTCCCTTAGCGTTAAGAAACCTGTAAGGACCCTGACCTTCATTTAGGGTTTACCCTGTTTGTTTTGCTTAACCTTGGTGCTTTGGTGCTTGCTAATCACCTCTAGTGGTGATTAGGGTTTGGTTGTGCTTTGTTGAGAGTTGGAGGGGCTACTTGCAAATAACCCAAGTTTAGGGTTTTGTGTGCAAGTTTGCCATCTTGTGAGGTGTTTCCCTCTCTTTGCTTCCTCTAGGGTTGAGAGGAAGGCTTGGGCTTGTTGTTTGAGTTTCTTGGGCCTTGAGGTGCCTTGGTTGGGCTTGGTTGAACCTTGTGTCGGCCAAGACTAGCTTGTGTCGTCCAAGGAGAGTGTGGGTAGCCCAAGGTACCTTGGTGTGTCGCCCAGTGGAGTTGCTGGTTGTGTCGCCCATGATGCTTGGTCCAGCCTTGACCATGTTTGGTGGACACTTGGTGCACATCTTGGAAAAGTGTCTTATGGCTTGCTAGAGTGGTGGCTTGAGCTCTAGGATAAGTGTCCCTTGGGTGGATGACACATAGCATGGATCTACCTTGTTTTCTCCTCCCTTTCCTTCTATATAGGTGGTTCTTTCCCTTGCCATAGCTTCCTTTGATTCTTTGATCTTTCCTCCACCTTGAGTGCACGACACTCCATTTCCTTTCCTTGTGTGATGGCTGATACACTCCCTTGGAGGAGTTGTGGTGGACGATACCCTTGAAGCTTGGAGTTCTTCTTCTTCCTCAGAGCTTGGAGCTTAAGGCGGGTTGCATAGCTTCTAACCCTAACTCCTTTACCTCTTGATTATGTTCATGTTCTTATGTAGTAGCTAGTTCCTCACTTTTGTACCTTTGGTGGCCGATCCTCCTTAGGGTTTAGGGTTTCCTTGTGAACTAGTGTACCTTGCTCTCTAGGGTTTGGAGTTTCCTTGTGCTGGAGGTAGATGGTGACCCTGTTGGGCGATACCCTCTCTTGTCTTGGTGTGTTGGACGACATGAGTGTCCTTGTGTTGGACGACAGGAGTGTTCTTGGTGTTGGGTGATATCCTTGCTCTTATGATGGGCGATAGGTTGAGCTAGAGGAGTGTTGGTTGATATGGTGGTGTTGGACGACATGATGGTTCTTCTTGTGATGAGCAACACCTTTGTTCTTATGATGGACGTTAGACCAGGAAGTGGCATGATGGTTTTCTTGAGTTGAACGATAGGACCTTGCTTGGCAAGCTTGTTTGGGTTGGACGATAGGCTAGTGTGAGTGTTGGCCGATATAGTTGTGTTAGGCAAGTAGGGTTGGTAACGGGCGATACATCTTGGTCTTGTAACAGGCGTCACACCTCTCCCTTTGGTGTGTATCGGCCGATAGGCCTTGGCTGGTGGTTGCACATTTTGTGGAGTATTCCTTCTGCCTCCCTCTCTCTCTTAGTGGTTGGAGATGGTGGTGATCTGGCCGTTATGCTAGCAGGAGTATCGGGCGTTGCCCGATAGGCATGGGATTCCCGACACCCACCCCCCCTGACGCGTGTTATCCCTTATTGTGACGATGCGTCGCGCGGGGTGGGTGTTGTTGTAGCAACGCAGCGTTGATGCACTCCCTTGTGCCAGCCATTGTTGCTGTGTTTGGGTGAGGGTTGTGACGAGTTTTAGTGAGGGTCTTGTGATCTTTTAGTGACGTTTCTTTGTACCATGGAGTTGTTCAGTTGTACACATATAACCTTGCTTCTAAACGATAGTGATTCCTTGCAACAATAACAATGTTAATGATAGTAATGATGCTGATAATAGTAGTGATGGTAATAATGTTAATAGTAGTAATGATGATGATGAGGAAGGTAGTGGTAATGACATACACATGGTGATCCTTATGCTTATCTGTTAATGATAAGGAAAATAGTGGTAGTTACACTAGTAGTTGCATGACGATAATGGTAATGATGATAGTGACAGTAATGATAGTGGTAATAACAATAGTGCTTGTTCTGTGTATCCAGCATGACTACTTGCATGAAGTGAACACCTTGATTTTTCGTATAATTCTGAGATGAGGATAGGCATGGATATGGTTTGTTAATGTTGTGCTTTATACGCTTGAGCATCAAATAATGTAAGAATGATAGGTATAGCATCTTTGGTGATGGTGAAACAGGTTCTCCTACGAGTTAACCTGGAAGTGCATATTGTTGAATATGTGTAGGTTGCTCCTAGCCTGAAAATGAGGAGGTAAGAGTGTAACTTCGGTTGCAGACTCGGATATATGTATGTGTAGAGCATGGTGAACAGGCCCATGGCTCAGGATATGTGATATGAAGAGCATGAATGCGTTCGTGGCTCAGAGCACGGTGAACTGGCCCGTGGCTCAGTTTTACTAGTGCCGAGACATGTACCAAGGCGGGCTAGAGTGAGGGTAGCCTATGGAGTTGACCCTGCGGCTAAGACCACTTCAGCATGAGACTGCGGTCCTCCTTGTGTTGTGCTCGTGTACTGACCATGAGGTGGGAGGTCGTGGAGTCCGGCTCTTCCATTGACCTTGTATGGCACCGGCTTGGGTTTCGTAACTAAAGGTTGGATTTGAACGGTACGGTTCACTTCCTCAGGGCATAATAATATGTAATTCAGCTGTGTAGTATTTATTGCTTAAGACAAACACGAAACATTGAATGAGGCCTTGTTTGTGTAGTTAATTCTGTTATATCTTGCAGTTACTTCTATATTCATCAAGTATGTGGTTATATGTCTCATCTTGATAATCAGGTTATGTGATGTTATATCTTGTTCTGATAATCATGTTACATAGTGATATATCTTATCTTGTCAATCATGTTCCATTGAGAGATACTTGGTTATATGCTTTTGTACAGCTGGTAAGCTTGTCGGTAAGAAATGCTTTGCTTTATATAGACTGCTCTTGTTATACCTGTTGATAGTTATCTGTTGTTATAGTTTATCTTGCTGAGGTTCTGTAGTTGCGGTGGGGAGTTATGTTTCCCGCTGGGACAATTGTTCAATTGTCTCACCCCGCTGGTTTACACCCTTTTTAGGTGGTCGAGCTAGACGTGGTGGTGGTCATGGTGTTGCGGTCGAGCAGCCTGACGAGCAGTAGAAGGCAAGCGATGGATATGCTGCTATTTTGGATGTTTTGTAGTAGAGTCTAGAGTCATCCATGTACTCTCAGGTCCTTGGCAGTGTTTTGACGTTGTTTCACGATGAACGATCGATAATGTTTGTATATCCTGCTGTTGGCCGGATGTGGGCCTTTCTGTATATGAACAGGTGGTGAACTCATATGATGGATGGACAGCTGTTCCTTGAAGCTGTGAACATGTATCAGATCTCATGTATGTTTATATATGACATGTTTCGGTGCAGGATGAGGACTGGAAAGTAATAGTTTCACAGTTTATCTGTTTTCCGCAATCGGTTTTAATTAACCCGTGTTTTGATAATTTGTGGTTATGGTGATTTCCGCATGTTTTTGCATAACACCTCGTTATCTATATGATAATGGGATGTGTTGCCACAAGTTTTGGTATCAGAGATTTAGGTTCGTTGAGTCTACAGGGATTTAGGACTAGGTTGAGTTTGTTCTTATGAGTTTTCCAGGTATTCTTACAATATCTTCTGCCATCAGCGGAAGAAAAGCCAAGATGCCTGGAGACCATGAAGAACATGCTGATGAGTACAGCGATGCTGCATCGGTTGATGGCGCAGAAGGACAGGCACATGAAGATCGGGTGCCTGAGGGTCCCCAATTTCACCCAGCCATACTTGAACATCCTGTTACCAACAGCTTATGGGGATGTTAATGGCTACGATGAATCTCATGGTCGAGCGATTACCAGTGCCTCCTCTGCGAGCACAGGTTCCCCATGGAGAAGCACCGGGTATTGGGAAGACCTTCGAGCGGCTTCGCCGAGTTGGAGCTTCAGAGTATGCTGGAACGGCTGATCCAGCAGATGTAGATCTGTGGCTGACAAGTCTCGAGAAGGCTTTCCGGATCCTTGACATCCCCGAAGCATACAAGGTAAAGCATGTTGTCTACCTTATGAAAGGTAGTGTTGGTCACTGGTGGACCATCGAAGAAGAGAAGTGGCCTGGTGAGGTGAGCTGTTGGGAAGTGTTTCGACACGAGTTCGTCACCAGATACTTCCCGAAGACGTATCTGGATGAGAAGGTGAGTCAGTTCAAGAACATGAGACAAGGAACGATGAACATCACCGAGTATGAAGCCAAGTTTATGGATCTGTTGAGGTTTTGTCCTCACATGGCAGCAACAGATGAAGAGTGGATCAAACATTTCGAGAAGGGTTTGAGTGCTGAGTTGAAAACCCCGGTGTCTGTGTTGGAGAACCGAGAACAGTTTGCTACGTTCGTTGAATCTGTTCGGAGGATCGAGAGGACAGTAAGGGATAAAAGAGAGTCTATGCCTCACAAAATACCTGCTCAGTTTCAAGGACGGAGGTTTGGTGGCTTTAAGAAACCCAGGTTTTCGGCACCGTCAGCGATGAGAAGTTCTGGTGTACCATCTCAGTGGTCTCTGAGTAAGGGGAGAGGTTATGTTTCTTCATCATCTAAGGCGCACAGTTCATCTTCTGTGGTAGTGACAGGGCCATCTAGGCCACGGTTTGAGGACAAGTCATGTCATCTTTGTGGACAATTCGAGCATTTCAGGCTCAATTGCCCGAATAGAGATGTTGAAGTGACGCAGCAGCCGAGGCAGAGTTTTCAGATGTCAGAGAGACCACAACCCAGTGGTAGCAGAGGATGAGGACACGGGCAAGCGTCTCAAGCTGGATCGTCTACTCAAGGAAGCAGAGGTTGTGGACAGTAAGCAACGGCTCGATTCTATGCCATGAGTCAGCCGGAGGCGATAGTCAACCCGCAAGTGGTGACAGGTCAGATGGAGCTATTTCATTCTGATATGTCTTCTTCTTGCTTTATATCCGTTCTGGTTGATTCGGGTGCTACACACTCTTTTATCACCTATAGTATGCTTGAAAACTGTCGTTTACCTATTAGCTGTAAGAAGGATAGCTTGTTGTTAGAAACCCCTCTTGATGGTTCCTCTTTGCTTCGAGAAGAGTGTCCATCTTGTGTCTTGTCTTTCTCAGGACATCGCATCCAAGTGGATCTTATACCACTTGATATGCACGGTTTCGATGTTATCCTTGGGATGGATACCTTAGAGAAGTATAAGGTTGTTTTGGACTGTGGTTCCAAGCAGGCAGTGTTTGATGTTGCTGGAGAGAAGTGGATCTTCCAGGGAGATAGGAAGATTCTTCCAACGTGTCTAGTATCAGATATGGTGGCAGATAGGTTGTTACGACAAGGGTGTGAGGCATTCCTAGCTCACGTGGTGGATACCGTTGTAGTTACCAAGGTGAAAGGTCCTAGCCTTGAGGAGGTGCCAGTTGTTCGAGAGTTTGCAGACGTGTTTCCTGAAGAGTTTCCTGGTGTTCCTCCACCCCGAGAGATTGATTTCGAAATCAATCTGGTTCCAGGAACTTAGCCAGTTGCACAGTCACCGTATAGGATGGCTCCAGCAGAGATGGCAGAGTTGAAGAAGCAGTTGCAAGAGTTGTTGGAGAAAGGTTTTATCCGACCGAGTACGTCACTGTGGGGTGCTCCCATGTTGTTCGTTAAGAAGAAGGATGGTTCGATGCGGTTGTGTATAGATTACCGGCAGTTGAATAAGGTCACGATCAGAATAAGTACCCGTTACCGAGGATAGATGATCTGTTTGATCAGTTGTGTGGTGCTACAGTGTTTTCGAAGATCGATCTACAGTCTGGATATCATCAGTTGAGGATTAAGGCGGATGACGTACCAAAGTCAGCTTTCAGGATGAGGTATGGTCATTTCGAGTTCGTGGTTATGCCGTTTGGGCTAACCAATGCACCTGCAGCTTTCATGGATTTGATGAACAGAGTGTTCCGTCCGTTCTTAGATCAGTTTGTTGCAGTCTTTATAGATGACATCTTGATCTATAGTCGGGACAAGCTAGAACATGAGCAACATCTTCGTCGAGCATTGACTCTTCTTCATCAACATCAGTTGTATGCCAAGTTCAGTAAGTGTGAATTATGTTTGGAGGAAGTGACTTTCTTAGGTCACGTGATATCTGCCGAAGGAGTCAAAGTAGATCCAAAGAAGGTGGAATTCGTTTCAGATTGGGAACAACCGAAGACGCCGACAAAAGTTCGTAGTTTCCTTGGTTTGGCAGGATACTACCGGAGGTTTATCAAGGACTTCAGTGTGATCACGTTGCCGATGATGAAGTTGACCAGGAAGGATGTACCTTTTGTTTGGGATGATCGATGTCAGCAAGCTTTCCAGAGTTTGAAGGAGAAGCTGACCAGTGCTCCAGTGTTGATCTTGCCAGAGCCTGGGAAGGGCTATGTTGTTTTCTGTGATGCTTCTAAGAAAGGTTTAGGTTGTGTGCTAATGCAGGAAAAGCATGTGGTTTCTTTTGCTTCGCGACAACTCAAGAAACATGAGGAGAACTATCCGACTCATGACTTGGAGCTGGCGGCAGTGGTTCATGCGTTAAAGATTTGGAGACACTATCTGTATGGGGAAGTGTGTCAGATCTTTACAGATCATAAGAATTTGAAGTATATCTTTACGCAACAAGAGTTGAACATGTGATAGCGACGATGGATGGAGTTGATCAATGATTATGACTGCACTATCGAGTATCATCCTGGTAAGGCGAACGTGGTAGTTGATGCGCTTAGCAGAAAGTCTTCTTCTCTTTCTTCAAAGAAGGCACAGTTGAGTTCTCTGGTATGCCATAGGCGAGATATGTTTGTTTCTCTGTGACAGATGAATGTGCAGATGGAAGTTTCTTTGTTGTCTGGTCTTTTCACACAGATGCAAGTTAAGCCTACATTGAGGCAGCAGATCAAGGATGCACAGCAGATAGATGATACGGTATAGTTGATCCGATCAGAGTTCGGCAGTGACAAGCGTGATGGGTTTCATGAGTCCGAGGATGGACTAGTTTGCTATCGTGATAGGATGGTGGTTCCAGATGTTGATGATCTAAGGAAGTTGGTGCTTGAGGAAGCACATATTTCGATGTATGCGATGCATCCAGGTGTCACCAAGATGTATCATAGTCTGAAGGACTTGTATTGGTGGCCCGGTTTGAAGAGAGATGTAGCTGAGTTCGTGGCGAGATGTGCAGTTTGTCAGCAAGTAAAGGCTGAACATCAGAAGCCGACTGGAACGTTGCAACCTTTGTCGATACCACAGTGGAAATGGGATCATATAACCATGGATTTTGTAGTTGTTCTACCCCGGACAACTAGGAATCATGATTCCATTTGGGTGATAGTGGACAGATTGACAAAGTCTGCCCATTTTCTACCAGTGAAGATGACGTATACAGTCGAGAGACTCGCTCGAGTGTATGTGGATGAGATAGTACGTTTGCATGGTGTTCCAGCAACGATAGTTTCTGACAGAGGTCCTCAGTTTACGAGTCGTTTTTGGGAACAGTTGCACAGAGCGTTGGGAACGCAGTTGAGGTTCAATACAACTTTTCACCCGTAGATAGATGGACAGTCTGAAAGGACTATTTAGATTTTGGAAGATCTCCTTCGAGCTTGTGCTTTGCAGTTTCTAGGAAACTGGGATGTGCATCTGAGTTTGATAGAGTTTGCCTACAACAACAGTTATCAGCGGAGAATTGACATGGCTCCTTATGAGGCTTTATATGGAAGGAAGTGCAGATTCCTTTGTGTTGGTATGAGTCTGGTGAGTATCATCTTTTGGGTCTTGAGTTAGTACAGCAGACAACAGATAAGATCAAAGTGATACAACAATAGTTGAAAGTGGCACATGACAGACAGAAGTCTTATGCAGACAATCGTCGACGACCTTTGGAGTTCTAGGTAGGAGATAAAGTATATCTTAAGGTCTCGCCGTGGAAGGGTGTGCTAAGGTTTGGACAGAAGGGTAAGTTAGCTCCCAGGTATATGGGGCCTTACTCAGTCATAGCACGTGTTGGCAAGGTAGCTTACGAGATAGCGTTGCCTCCAGAGTTGCACAGGTTGCATCCAATGTTCCATGTCAGTATGCTGAAGAAAAGTCATCCGGATTCAGGAACAGTGATATAGCCAGTTGAAGTTGAGTTTGATGTAGATGTGACCTATGAGGAAGGTCATGTGGCGATCCTTGACAGAAGGATCAAGAAGCTAAAGAAGAAGGACCTGGCTCTTGTGAAGGTTCTTTGGCAGCGTCGGGGCGTTGAGGAAGCCACGTGGGAGCTTGAGGAAGAGATGAGGAGGAAGTATCCCTCGCTTTTCTCTTCGGATTTCAGGGTCGAAATCCCTTAAAGGGGGTCAACTTGTAAAGACCCTGACCTTCGTTTAGGGTTTACCCTGTTTGTTTTGCTTAACCTTGGTGCTTTAGTGCTTGCTAATCACCTCTAGTGGTGATTAGGGTTTGGTTGTGCTTTGTTGAGAGTTGGAGGGGCTACTTGCAAATAACCCAAGTTTAGGGTTTTGTGTGCAAGTTTGCCATCTTGTGAGGTGTTTCCCTCTCTTTGCTTCCTCTAGGGTTGAGAGGAAGGCTTGGGCTTGTTGTTTGAGTTTCTTGGGCCTTGAGGTGCCTTGGTTGGGCTTGGTTGAACCTTGTGTCGGCCAAGACTTGCCTTGTGTCGGCCAAGACTAGCTTGTGTCGTCCAAGGAGAGTGTGGGTCGCCCAAGGTACCTTGGTGTGTCGCCCAGTGGAGCTGCTGGTTGTATCGCCCATGATGCTTGGTCCAGCCTTGACCATGTTTGGTGGACACTTGGTGCACATCTTGGACAAGTGTCTTATGGCTTGCTAGAGTGGTGGCTTGAGCTCTAGGATAAGTGTCCCTTGGGTGGACGACACATAGCATGGATCTACCTTGTTTTCTCCTCCCTTTCCTTCTATATAGGTGGTTCTTTCCCTTGCCTTAGCTTCCTTTTATCCTTTGATCTTTCCTCCACCTTGAGTGCACGAAACTCCCTTTCCTTTCCTTGTGTGGTGGCCGATACACTCCCTTGGAGGAGTTGTGGTGGACGATACCCTTGAAGCTTGGAGTTCTTCTTCTTCCTCGGAGCTTGGAGCTTAAGGCGGGTTGCATAGCTTCTAACCCTAACTCCTTTACCTCTTGATTATGTTCCTGTTCTTATGTAGTAGCTAGTTCCTCACTTTTGTACCTTTGGTGGCCGATCCTCCTTAGGGTTTAGGGTTTCCTTGTGAACTAGTGTACCTTGCTCTCTAGGGTTTGGAGTTTCCTTGTGCTGGAGGTAGATGGTGACCCTGTTGGGCGATACCCTCTCTTGTCTTGGTGTGTTGGACGACATGAGTGTCCATGTGTTGGACGACAGGAGTGTTCTTGGTGTTGGGTGATATCCTTGCTCTTATGATGGGCAATAGGTTGAGCTAGAGGAGTGTTGGCTGATATGGTGGTGTTGGACGACATGATGGTTCTTCTTGTGATGAGCAACACCTTTGTTCTTATGATGGACGTTAGACCAGGAAGTGGCATGATGGTTTGCTTGAGTTGAACGATAGGACCTTGCTTGGCAAGCTTGTTTGGGTTGGACGATAGGCTAGTGTGAGTGTTGGCCGATATAGTTGTGTTAGGCAAGTAGGGTTGGTAACGGGCGATACATCTTGGGCTTGTGACGGGCGTCACGCCTCTCCCTTTGGTGTGTATCGGTCGATAGGCCTTGGCTGGTGGTTGCACATTTTGTGGAGTATTCCTTCTCCCTCCCTCTCTCTCTTGGTGGTTGGAGATGGTGGTGATCTGGCTGTTATGCTAGCAGGAGTATCGGGCGTTGCCCGATAGGCATGGGATGCCCGACACCCCCCCTGACATGCGTTATCCCTTGATGTGACGCTGCGCCGCGCGGGGTGGGTGCTGTTGTAGCAACACAGCGTTGCTGCACTCCCTTGTGCCAGTCGTTGTTGTTGTGTTTGGGTGAGGGTTGTGATGAGTTTTAGTGAGGGTCTTGTGATCTTTTAGTGACGGTTCTTTGTACCATGGAGTCGTTCAGTTGTACACATATAACCTTGCTTCTAAACGATAGTGATGCCTTACAACAATAACAATGTTAATGATAGTAATGATGCTGATAATAGTAGTGATGGTAATAATGTTAATAGTAGTAATGATGATGATGAGGAAGGTAGTGGTAATGACATACATGAGGTGATCCTTATGCTTATCTGTTAATGATAAGGAAAATAGTGGTAGTTACACTAGTAGTTGCATGACGATAATGGTAATGATGATAGTGACAGTAATGATAGTGGTAATAACAATAGTGCTTGTTCTGTATATCCAGCATGACTACTTGCATGAAGTGAACACCTTGATTTTTCGTATAATTCTGAGATGAGGATAGGCATGGATATGGTTTGTTAATGTTGTGCTTTATACGCTTGAGCATCAAATAATGTAAGAATGATAGGTATAGCATCTTGAATGGCATCTTGTGATAGTAAGTATAGTCCTTATGTTGAAACTATGATTATTGTGTATCCTAACCATGCAGGTGATGATTAGCCATGAAAAGGCTATGAGACATATGTGATGAGTAACATCACTTTGATAATTACTCTGGTTGATGAGATTGTATGTATGATGTGTTTGTCCCATGATGTTGATATGAGCCTTGAAGAGGCAATGATGAGGGATTGAGATCCTGTGGTATGTGATGATCCTTGAGATGGGTCTGGATGGTTGGCAAGAGGCCAAGCGGTAACATGTGATGTTGGATCCGTGAGGTGGATCAGGTGGATGTGGTTACAATAATAAAATAATGTTGAGTTTATGTTATTTACTTTCTATTATATCTTGCATGTTATACAACTTGATTGAATCCTGCAATCCATCTAAAAGACACTAACTAATCACAGTGAAATATATCATGTAGTTGCCCTGGCCATAGATCCATCATCGTCAGGATTTGGTGATGGTGAAACAGGTTCTCATACGAGTTAACCTGGAAGCGCATATTGTTGAATATGTGTAGGTTGCTCCTAGCCTGAAAATGAGGAGGTAAGAGTGTAACTTCGGTTGCAGACTCATATATATGTATGTGTAGAGCATGGTGAATAGGCCCAAGGCTCAGGATATGTGATATGAAGAGCATGAATGCGTTCGTGGCTCAGAGCACGGTGAACTGGCCCGTGGCTCAGTTTTACTAGCACCGAGACATGTACCAAGGCGGGCTAGAGTGAGGGTAGCCTATGGAGCTGACCCTGCGGCTAAGACCACTTCAGCATGAGACTGCGGTCCTGCTTGTGTTGTGCTCATATACTGACTACGAGGTGGGAGGTTGTGGAGTCCGGCTCTTCCATTGACCTTGTATGGCACCGGCTTGGGTTTCGTAACCGAAGGTTGGATTTGAACGGTACGGTTCACTTCCTCAGGGCATAATAATATGTAATTCATCCGTGTAGTATTTACTACTTAAGACAAACACGAAACATTGGATGATGCCTTGTTTGTGTAGTTAATTCTGTTATATCTTGCAGTTACTTCTATATTCATCAGGTATGTGGTTATATGTCTCATCTTGATAATCAGGTTATGTGATGTTATATCTTGTTCTGATAATCATGTTACATAGTGATATATCTTATCTTGTCAATCATGTTCCATTGAGAGATACTTGGTTATATGCTTTTGTACAGCTGGTAAGCTTGTCGGTAAGAAATGCTTTGCTTTATGTAGACTGCTCTTGTTATACCTGTTGATAGTTATCTGTTGTTATAGTTTATCTTGATGAGGTTCTGTAGTTGCGGTGGGGAGTTATGTTTCCTGCTGGGACAATTGTTCAATTGTCTCACCCCGCTGGTTTACACCCTTTTTAGGTGGTCGAGCTAGACGTGGTGGTGGTCGTCGTGTTGCGGCCGAGCAGCCTGACGAGCAGTAGAAGGCAAGCGATGGATATGCTGCTATTTTGGATGTTTTGTAGTAGAGTCTAGAGTCATCCCTGTACTCTTAGGTCCTTGGCAGTTTTTTGATGTTGTTTCACGATGAATGATTGATAATGTTTGTATATCCTACTGTTGGCTGGATGTGGGCCTTTCTGTATATGAACAGGTGGTGAACTGAAAATAGAATTACCCACTGTCGTGGTGTAATTCACTACTTAGGTTTATTGAAAACAGGTGGTGAACTGTATATTGATAATGTTTCACCGCGGGTTATCATTGTATTAGATTTCATATAATTCCTCAATCTTCTCTCTCTATCCGGGTAGTGGCCTGAAAACAGAATTACCCACTGTCGTGGTGTAATTCACTACTTAGGTTTAGGTCGATTCCACCGTCGTAGTAATCTATCCCCTAAACTAAGTGCATTACGAACGATCTCTCAGTTTCCACCATTAATTTTACACCTCCTTTGTCAAGGGATTTATCGATTAATGTATGTTTCGTCTCTTTTCAACCGTTAATCCTCCTGTCGAAGTGATTAAGGGCATTAGGTTATTATTATGGTGATCAAGCATAACAATATATGGAGAAAACGAAACTATACCACGGATTTAAGAGAGAAAATATGAATTATTAATATAAAACTGTCATACAATGCATTCCCGGGATACTCCCGGTCCTAAAGATGGAGGGGATTAGCCCCGAATGTTCATCTCACACAAGTACATGGTAGAAATAGGGGAAATCATATGAAAAACGTGAATTGAATGGGAAAACCCCTGAACGGAGAAGAACCGATCGATCCTTTGCGTAGAACATGAGCTTTCCCGCCTCTCGGTGGTGAAATCCGTCTTAGGCAGCGTCCGGATCGACATGTATGAACTTCTGGCCTCCGTTCTCCTTTCTCGCTCCTCGGCACTTGTGCAAAAGCTAAAATCCGATCCTCCTCTGTCTGGGCGGCCGTCATTAGGTATAAGTCCCTAATTAGGTCGTTAATTAACTCCAGCCGTCCGATTGAAATCAATCTGAATCCAATTCATATTTGACGGCGTCGATACCATCGACGCGAGTCGATGGTATCGACCCGCTACAGTAGCGGCTGGCTGCAAATCCTTCCTTTATCGCGCCCTTCATCATCTCGATACCATCGACGCGGGTCGATGGTATCGACTTCCTTTTTGGCGTCGGTTCTGTCGTTTTGCGACGCTGTAGCCTCCATGCGTCGATGGTATCGACTTGGTGTCGATACTATCGACTGCTTCTTCGCCAGCAACCTGAAGGTGTCTCGATACCATCGACTTGGGTGTCGATGGTATCGACTCTTTGCTGCTCCTTTCGGCTGGCAACCTGTGGTCTAGTCGATGGTATCGACTTCCGTCGATGGTATCGACGGAAGTAAATACTTGTTTTTCCTGAAATTCAAAGACAAGATCAAATAAATCCACACAAATAATAATAATGTGATAATTAATGCTCAAAATGATAAAATCAAGGGGATTTGACATAAAATGATGGCAAAGACCAAAATGGATGAATTATGTGATATTAACCATAGAAATGACTAATTAAATCATAAACCACATATAAAACAGATCTATAAATGCGACTCAAAATCATCGCATCAAACTCCCCTAAGCTTGAACGTTGCTTGCCCTCGAGCAACTAATCCTTAGAATAGAATTGCAAATGTCAGCCGAAAAACAACACACCAACCCAACATCCCATGTGACTCCCACTGAACGTTCTCAAACCGGCCTTCTCTAACCACAGAACGGTAATTACCCTAAAGGCAACAGTAATCATCAATAAAAGAAATTAACCTCCAAACCGATGAACACTATCACATAAGGCAGTTAACATAATAAAATTCGCCGATTCAGTATTGGTGCATCTTGTGATCGCCTATACTATGTTGCTCGCCCGAACTACCATCTACATGGAAGCAGTTCTCCTGATAATCATTAGTGAGGAGAAATTCACGGTGGCCTACCAATCCGAGCAACAGGTGGATGAAAATGGGTGGCTCATGGAAGAACTTGGAAGTCTTGTACAGTTTCAACATGCATAATACAAAAATGTCCTAAATGATGCCAATGCACATTAGAAATGCCCTAATGCCTAAAATTGGGTGAAATGATGCCTGCACTAACCTTCCACCTCAAAATGAGATGGATATCTAGTCAAACTACATCATGTACTCAATTTTCCTGTAATGCGAGTGATATCATGTTCCTTTCTCCCTCTTATTCCACTTTCTTCTAAATTCTTTTTTTTTTCTTTTTTTTCTTTATATATTGCAGATTTTCAGAGTTTTTTTTTCTTTAGCCCACATATCCATAATTGCTTAAAGATAAGTTTATTGGGCTATTTTCTTCGTGCTTAGAATTTTTTTTTTTTTGCAATATTTAGAAGGTATGGAACAGTTTAATTCACCATTGAGGAAAAATTGAGATACATGGTATACTTTATGCATGAATATCATGAGTGCAACTACATGGCATGCACCTAAAGGTAATGTGCATGAATCCCTATATTTTTTCTTCTTTTTATGCAAAAGTATGGAAAATATCAATGCAAGTCCTATCTACATGCTATGCACACAAAAGGAATTAAAACTGCACTTTACTTCCAATTCTTAGGTGGATTATGGAAAAATGAAGTGGAACGATCACAAGACTAGATGACTGAACCTTAGAAAGGTATTATGTGTCCCTCCTTACTGATCTATGTAGTAGTTTAGAGGGTTTTCTCTCTTACATCCAATTAAGGTCTCATTACCATTTGGTTAGGTTAGGCTCAAACAACCATTACTGTCCACTTTCATGAATCATTAGGAGTACATGTATGAAATGTTGTTTTAAAGTTGACATAATCAATCATTTTCGTAGGATGTGTTCCCCAAGGTCAACCAAAGCAAACTATCCAAAGACACAAGAATTTTTAAATTTCCCTTAAATTCCCCATGCACTAACAAACAAGATGACACACTTTTACGACATCCACAATTACACTAGATAGCACGTGGATCCTACAAAAGCTAAAGATGCAAGAAACAAATAACAATTCTAAAAACTAAAAACAATAAAAGATAGAGTTGTTCCAACTACCCCCCTAAGCTTGAATTCGACTATGGCCTCATAGTCAAAAACAAACTTACATGTTGGAACAGAGATACTAGATCACTCTTGTGGAGGTGGAGGTGGGTACTGTGGAGCTGTAGGATCCCAAGACGGATACTCCCCCTGGAAGCTCGGATCATAATGGGTCCTCAGCGGAGGCTGTGGATAGCCTCCAAAGTAACTCTGACTCCAGTAGTGGTCGTAGAAGGGCTCCTGCTGCATCTCCATCCGTTGCAACCGATTGTGTATCTGTTGTTGGTTGTCGAGGAGGAGACGTTCATTCTCGAACATCGCCCTTTGGTTGTCAAGTATCCAGTTCGTAGTATCCTGAATACCGGTATACATCGCTAGATGCTGCTGCTATGTCTGATGGATGTCCTGCAGCATCGTGTACATGCCTTGCATGGAGTAGGCATCCTCGCTCGGCTGCGAGGGCTGTGGTGATGGCGGCGGAGGCTGTGATGATGAAGACGCACCCGGATGCATCCGAGGATGCTTCCGGGGTGCTACTCGTGCTCGAAGAGGTGTAAAGGCCTCTTCTTCCTCCTCAGCCTCGCCGTCCTGTCTGTCGTTGCCGCCTTCTTCATCATCGGAGTCGATGGCTATGATCGGCCATCTGAAATGTTGTGCGCCCTCGATGTGGAAGACGAGATCCGGCAAAGCACACTCCTGGTAAGCATGGTTGACGTGGCAGTGCGCATACGCCAAACCATCTCGTAGAAGAATAAGGTTTGAACGGTGCAGATGTTGCACGTTCACCTTACTCCTCGTGGAAAGCAACGTCATGGTGGAGAAGTTGAGCCCGAGGTAGTGCGCCAACTTGGTGATGAGCCCACCGAAATGAATCGGAGCCTTCCTCGTACTCCTCTTAACCGCCAGAACTCGCTGCAGGAAAAACGCACCCCAGTTGCATTGTTGTCGCTTCAGGAGCATGTAGAGAAAGAAGAGATCGGTCTCCTGAAATTTGCTCAGCGCCAGATCGCTACGAGCAAAGAATGTGAAACTCAACATCCGGTGTAGGACCCGGACAAATGGGTGCTCGAAATCCGCTACCGCAGCATTGTGGTAGCTCACTGTCTTGCCCGCCGGCACTGTCACTAGCTCGGCGAAAATTTTGTCATAATCGGTGCGGGCGTCCGATCGGCGGTGATCGTGTTGGGAGTGGTTCCAGTTGAAGATGTTGTTGAACTGCCTAAGAGTGATGTTGTAGTCGATGTTGAACAGCCGGAACGACACCCGGCCCTTGATCCACTCACGATTAGTAGCAACTACGTCGTTGGGCACGACGCAGACATCAAGGGATGCCATGAATTCTGCCACCAACTCTTTGTAGGTGGGCCACTCGCCGAAGAATGGTTGACCATCCGCATGGTACTCCAGCTCGTCTGGCCTTCTGCTGGTGTGGCGTGCTTGACCCTTCAGCACATAGGCCAAGTTGGCCTCGAATCCAAGATCGCGGATCATATCCCGGTCCACATACCGGATAGGCTCTATCTTCCGCTTCAAGATCTCTTCATAGATCTTCTTCACCTCCGTGGATGGGTGAACTAGGCGCGGACGTGATACTGACGTCGTAGGGGGTGGCACGAACTCCATGATATCCATAGGATTCGTGCGGGAGGATGATGCTCCGGCGACGTGCACCATTGTTGCGAGAGAAACGGGATTAGAAGAAGAGCTCGGGGAAGATCTTCTCTCGGTGTTGCTGCTCTTCGATCTTAGATGGCTCGAGGGAGTGCTCGGCGCAAAGGAGGAAGATCACTTTGAAAGTGTGACGTCAAATGACGTAATGACTCTCCTTATATAGACTTGGTCGGCGCCACTGTTAACCCGTCGATACCATCGACGCGGGTCGATGGTATCGACACGTCTCGATGCTATCCGCCCCCCTCGCGAGTATCGACGGCTGACGATTGATTGATCTTGTAACCCGGATTGCTCTTGAGTCGATACCATCGACTCGGGTCGATGGTATCGACGCTGCACCCAGATCGATGACGTGGACGCCGCGATCACCGTCAATTTCTTTGCGTGGATCGGTGACATGGATGGTCGATACCATCGACAGGTGTCGATAGTATCGACTTGGCTTCATTGCGACACCGCCACGTGCACTTCAACTTGTAACGATTTCGATACCATCGACGAGGCCGTCGATGGTATCGAGTTGACTGAGACAAATCGATCTGAACTTCTCCAGAGATCTCGATGGTATCGACGCCTGTGTCGATACCATCGACTGTTGTTGGGTGACCTGCCTGTAGGTGTGTCGATACCATCGAAGCGACCGTCGATAGTATCGACTCAGAACGAACTCTGCAGTTGTCAACCTGAACCTATGTCAATACCATCGACTAGTGTGTCGATGGTATCGACTCTGCCTCAGCCTGCACAATGAACAAATGGATCAAGGTATCTTCTTTACACTAAAAATTGAACGAAAATAAAGCAACCTATGATTATAATTAAACTATCCTAATGTACCGATGGTTGGGTTGCCTCCCAACAAGCACCCTTATTTAACGTCTTAGGCTAGACGGCTTCCGGGCATCTCATTCATCTGAAAGTGTATTGAGTTTAACCTCATTCACTTTTCTCTTGTAATTCTCACCAAAATACAGCTTTAACCTCTGTCCATTCACCAAGAACGTGGCATCACCATCACGCACTAGAATCGCACTGTGTGGTTTGACTTCTTCCACCACGAACGGTCCACTCCACCGGGACTTTAGCTTCCTGGGATGCAACTTGAGTCAGAAGTTGAACAGCAAAACACTATCTCCCTTCTTGAACGTGCGCAACTCGATGTGACGATCGTGGATCAGTTTGTGCGCTCCTTGTATATTCGGGCATTCTCATATGCCGTCATTCGTAACTCATCCAGCTCGTTCAACTCGAACATTCTCTTTCTCCCAGCTTCATCATAACTCAAATTTAGCCTTCTAAGCGCCCAATGGGCCTTGTGCTCCAACTCCACTAGAAGGTGACAAGCCCGACCATACGCCAACCTAAAAGGCGTAGTGCCTATAGGTGTTTTGTAAGCCGTTCTATATGCCTAAAGTGTGTCCGGTAGTAGGGCACTCCAATTCTTCCTTGTGGATGCCACCGTTCGCTCTAGAATCTTCTTGATTTCACGGTTTGAGACCTCCACTTGGCCTTGAGTCTGCGGATGATATGGGGTGCCAATGTTGTGCTTGACCCCATATTTCTTCAGTAATGTCGTGAACTTCTGATTTCGAAAGTGTGTACCCCCATCGCTTATTATCATTCGGGGTATCCCAAACCTGCAAGAAAATATTTTCCTTCACGAACCTGCACACTACAGTAGAATCATTAGTCCTTGTGGGGATTGCTTCCACCCACTTCGACACATAGTCAACGGCTAGCAAGATATACAAATTTGAGTTCGAGGACACAAAGGGTCCCATGAAGTCTATGCCCCACAAATCAAATACCTCAACTTCCTAAAATACATTCAGGGGCATCTCCTGTCGCTTCGATATATTACCTGCTCGCTGACAAGGATCACATTGCCTCACAAAATCGTAGGCATCCCGAAACAAAGTTGGCCAATAAAGGCCGCTTTCCAACACCTTAGCTGCGGTTCGCGAACTGGCATGGTGTCCTCCCGTAGGTGATGCATGGCAATGATGGAGAACACTCTCGTACTCCACTTCAGGCACACACCTGCGTAAGATACTGTCCCTGCATTGCTTCAAAAGAATTGGATCATCCCAAAAATAGTATCTTAAAGAATGAAAGAATCTCTTTTTCTCCTGATATGACCAATCTTCCGGGATGATCCCGCAAGCCAAATAATTAACAATTTCAGCGAACCACGGCTCTTTAGAATTTATTTTCAAAAGTTGTTCATCAGGAAACGTCTCGGTTATGGGTATGTGCAAATCTTTTTCATTCACCCTTTCTAACCTAGACAAATGATCAGCCACTACATTCTCAATTCCAGACTTATCCTTGATTTCAATGTCAAATTCTTGTAAGAGAAAAATCCACCTAATGAGTCTAGGCTTTGCGTCTTTTTTCTCCATCAAGTATTTTATCGCAGCATGGTCGGTCCATACAACTACTTTAGATCCAACCAAATACTGCCGAAATTTTTCAAAAGCAAACACGACGACAAGTAATTCTTTTTCAGTAGTTGTATAATTCAATTGAGCATCATTCAGAGTTTTGGAAGCATAGAAAATCACAGCGGGCTTATTATCTACCCGTTGCCCCAAAACGGCTCCTACTGTAAAATCCGAAGCGTCACACATCAATTCGAAAGGTTTTGTCCAATCCGGCATTTGAACAACCGGGGCAGAAATCAACTTTTCTTTCAAAACATTGAATGCATGAAGAAACTTATCGTTGAAATCGAAAACCGCATCTTTCTCTAAGAGTTCGGATAAAGGTTTTGCAATTTTAGAAAAATCCTTAATGAATCGTCGATAGAACCCGGTGTGTCCCAAAAAGCTTCTCACCCCTTTTACAGAATTTGGTGGGGGCAGCTTAGAAATCACCTCAATTTTTACTGGGTCTACCTCAAGACCTTTGCTAGACACCTTGTGTCCTAGCACTATTCCCTCTGTCACCATCATGTGACATTTCTCCCAGTTAAGGACCAAGTGTGTGTCCTCACAACGCTGCAAAACTTTGTCTAAGTTATAGAGACATTCATCAAATGATGCACCATGAACCGAGAAGTCATCCATAAAAACCTCAAGACAACGCTCTACCATGTCAAAAAATATGGCGAGCATACAACGTTGAAACGTCGCCGGTGCATTACATAAACCAAACGGCATTCGTCGGTAAGCAAAAGTCCCATAGGGACAGGTGAACGTAGACTTCTCTTGATCCAAAGGATCAATCGAGATCTGGTTATACCCCGAATACCCGTCCAGAAAATAAAAATGCGACCGACCGACAAGACGTTCTAAAATTTGATCAATAAATGGTAAAGGAAAATGATCTTTAAGTGTGGCAGCATTCAGACGACGGTAGTCAATACAAACTCTCCACCCGGTTACCAATCGGGTGGTGACAGGTTCATTCAACAAATTTTTAGTGACAATAATTCCCCCCTTCTTAGGGACTACCTGTGTGGGACTCACCCACGTCGAGTCTGATATGGCATAGATAATCCCTGCAGCAAGAAGTTTGATGACCTCCTTCTTCACAACCTCCATCATACTCGGATTTAAACGTCTTTGAGGCTGAATAACAGGCTTGGCTCCCTCTTCGAGCCGAATCTTGTGCTGGCAAAGAGTAGGGGAGATCCCCTTGATGTCTGCAACAGACCACCCAAAAGCTCCACGGTGGTTCTTCAGCACTATCAGCAATTGCTCCTCCTCGTCCGCACTCAAATAAGCAGATACGATCACCGGTAACTTGTCTTTCTCAGCTAGAAAGACATACTTGAGATGCGGGGGTAGCGGCTTCAATTCTAACTCTGGCGGGCTGATAAGAGATGAATGCAGCGGTGGGGGAAGTGCACCTAAATCTTCATAGTGCCTCGTATAGAAGCATGGAAGCATCTGAAGCATTTTAGAGCACTCCTTGAGTGATTTACTCTGCATCCAATCATAGGTAACATTCAACAAACAAGCCTCCAGTGGCAATTCCGGATATGCCTCAACAACAGAAATAGCAATCGCATCATCCTCCCAAGAAGGCGGAATGTCCTCATTCTCATCATTCAGAAATCCAACAGCTTTACACAAAGAAACAACCTTAGTTTGCTCCATAATATCCACAGCTAAGGTTCCATTATCCATCTTGCTCATTACATGAGCCATATCCAGAAATGGTTTTCCAAGGCAAAGTGAGATGTTGTGATCCATATGTTTCACCATGTTACATTGTTCTTTTGCTTTAGAAGACACAGTGCTAGAGGGCATGACCATCTCAAAGCGGTCATCTGCTATGCCTAAGGTCAAGCGACCTCTCCCCATCTCTAAGATCATGTCAGTTGTAGCTTGGAATGGGCGTCCAAGTAACAGCTCATTGACATGCTCATCCTGCATTTCCATAACCACAAAATCAGCCGGAAAGACAAATCGATCCACCTTTACTAAGACATCTTCACAGATTCCATAAGGCTTCACCACAGAGTTGTCGGCCAATTGGATAGTCATATTGCTCGGACGTGACTCCTTTAATCCCAGCTTTTTAAATGTCAAAAGGGGCATCAAATTGATGCTTGCCCCTGAATCACACAATGCTTCTCCAAATTTAAACTTCCCGATATAGCAAGAAATATTGAAACACCTGGGATCCTGTCTCTTTGGCGGCAGAGTGCCCATTATGAAGGCACTCACTTGCTCCTTTAGCACAACGACCTCAGTATCTGGTATTTTCCTCTTCTTGGTGATGACATCTTTTAGAAACTTCCCGTATGAAGGGATTTGCTCAATAGCTTCCAATAATGGAATATTGACCGAAAGCTTCCTGAAGCTATCCAAGAATTTCTTGAACTGTGCGTCTACCATCCTTGCCTTTGCACTATTCGGATAAGGGACTGGAACGGCGTGTGCCCTTTGATGAGGTGGCACATAAGGCGTCATTTTCTGCGGTTCCCCCTCAGCAACCTGTTCTTCATTACCATCCACGTCTATGTCTTCAGCTTGCCCTGTGACTGGTGTGGGCTGCTCCTTAGTGGTTTCACCTTCAACTTTATCTTGCGGTGAGCTTGTTTCATCCGTTCTTGGATTCAACACCTTCTTGCCGCTTCTCAGTAAAATAGCCTTGGCCTGCTGGTTTCCCCCGGGAACATTGGTGTTCCCCGGAAAACCCGGATGTGCTGGTTTCTTCAAACTCGCAATTTCAGCTGCCATCTGCGCCATGGAGGTTTCTATGGTCCTCATTTGAGCCTCATGGCTCTGCAATGTCTGCCCAAATTGATTCATATATTCTCCTTGTTGCTTGATTTGCTGCCCGAATGTGTTCATTAACTCTTGATTTTGGTTGATGACCTGATTGAGCAACTCCGTGCTCTTGTCCTCTGCAGCTGGCGCGAGCTTGGCTTCCGGATCCTACAGAAAATTGTTCGGATCCTTCCATGAGAACTTTTTGTCCTTTCTCCATGAGTAGTCATTGTTCCTGTACCCTTGTTGTTGTCTCATGTACTTGACTTGAGCCTCATCCTCGGACTCATTTTCTTCTTTTGGCAGTAACTTCTTTGCGAGAAGATCCATCTTCTCATTCAGCTCTCTCATTGCCTTTGATTCACTGGCGACTCGTGCTTGCTCAACTGGGCCTCTCTCTCTTTCTCCCCAAGACTGCTTTCTAGCCATGTTCTTGAGTATTTCCCAGCATCTAGTGTCAGTATTGTTTAGAAAAAATCCCGACCCGGCTGAATCCAGATTACTCCTATCATGCTCGGAGAGAGCAAAATAGAAGATTTTCACCTGTGTCTCTTTGTCCAGCCCGTGATGCGGACATCTCCTCAACATAACCTGAAATCACTCCCAGGTCTCAGAATATGTTTCACCCGCCTGTTGGGTGAAATTGTGAATCTTCCAAATCATGTCGTTAGTCTTCTCAGGAGGGAAGAACCTCTCAAAGAAGACTTCCACCATATGGTCCCAAGACTCAGCGAACTCATCGTCTAGATTATGTAGCCACTCTCTTGCTGCTCCTGCCAAGGAACTTGGGAACAGCTTGAGGTACAAAGCATCTTGTGGAAACCTGTCTATCTTTACCATGTCACAGTTTTCAACGAACTGGCTGATGTGTGCTACAGGATCCTCATTCTTCAGCCCATGAAACGCATTTGATTTCACCAAATTAATCAATGTTGGGTCGATCTTATATGTCGGTATGTTGATCGCCTGCTTTTTTATAGGCCCCTTTGAAGCTGATGAGGAAGAAGCTTTGATCTTCTCCCATATGGTCTGTGGCTCGGCCATGTCTTCTGGTTCAGATTCAGAATCTATCTCTTCTTGGTACTCGTGCTCAGAATGCTCCTCGTCCTCAGGTCCCGGAAACGGAACCTCGGGTGTGCGATTGTCGTAGTCTGTACTACGTGTATGCACCATACACAGTACCTGAAATAAGACAATTCGAGTTCAGTACTATGCTTAGATGAGTATAACAATTATAGTACAATGTAAAAATATTTGAATGAATGAAAATTAAAAAGAAATTTGTGGCCTAGAGTGGCCGCTCGTAGCACTCGAAGTGCCAACAATTCCGTCGTATCCCCGGCAACGGTGCCAAAAACTTGACGTGTATTTTACTACGCGCTAAAAACGCAAGTATACGCGTCGAGTAGTACAGGCCTTGTGAGGCCCGAGTCGAACACAGGGATACTCGGAAATGTTGGAGACTCCTACTAACTATTTGCGATCAGCTAAACCGAATCACAAATTGGGGTTGTTGAATAAAATTAAAAGAAAATATAAATAAAACAAAGCAAACAATCGATTAAAGGTTAATTTAATCAATTCAAAAAAGTATCTTTAGGATTGCGGTTTCACCACGGGTTATCATTGTATTAGATTTCATATAATTCCTCAATCTTCTCTCTCTATCCGGGTAGTGGCCTGAAAACAGAATTACCCACTGTCGTGGTGTAATTCACTACTTAGGTTTAGGTCGATTCCACCGTCGTAGTAATCTATCCCCTAAACTAAGTGCATTACGAATGATCTCTCAGTTTCCACCATTAATTTTACACCTCCTTTATCAAGGGATTTATCGATTAATGTATGTTTCGTCTCTTTTCAACCGTTAATCCTCCTGTCGAAGTGATTAAGGGCATTAGGTTATTATTATGGTGATCAAGCATAACAATATATGGAGAAAATGAAACTATACCACGAATTTAAGAGAGAAAATATGAATTATTAATATAAAACTGTCATACAATGCATTCCCGGGCTACTCCCGGTCCTAAAGATGGAGGGGATTAGCCCCGCATGTTCATCTCACACAAGTACATGGTAGAAATAGGGGAAATCATATGAAAAACGTGAATTGAATGGGAAAACCCCTGAACGGAGAAGAACTGATCGATCCTTTGCGTAGAACACGAGCTTTCCCGCCTCTCGGTGGTGAAATCCATCTTAGGCAGCGTCCGGATCGACAAGTATGAACTCCTGGCCTCCGTTCTCCTTTCTCGCTCCTCGGCACTTGTGCAAAAGCCAAAATCCGATCCTCCTCTGTCTGGGCGGCCGTCATTAGGTATAAGTCCCTAATTAGGTCGTTAATTAACTCCAGCCGTCCGATTGAAATCAATCTGAATCCAACGCATATT
This sequence comes from Alisma plantago-aquatica, assembly GCA_963693085.1. NCBI lineage: Eukaryota > Viridiplantae > Streptophyta > Magnoliopsida > Alismatales > Alismataceae > Alisma > Alisma plantago-aquatica. The sequence continues at coordinate 1,004,557,832 of OY856411.1, read as the reverse complement.
TGACGGCGTCGATACCATCGACGCGAGTCGATGGTATCGACCCGCTACAGTAGCGGCTGGCTGCAAATCCTTCCTTTATCGCGCCCTTCATCATCTCGATACCATCGACGCGGGTCGATGGTATCGACTTCCTTTTTGGCGTCGGTTCTGTCGTTTTGCGACGCTGTAGCCTCCATGCGTCGATGGTATCGACTTGGTGTCGATACTATCGACTGCTTCTTCGCCAGCAACCTGAAGGTGTCTCGATACCATCGACTTGGGTGTCGATGGTATCGACTCTTTGCTGCTCCTTTCGGCTGACAACCTATGGTCTAGTCGATGGTATCGACGGAAGTAAATGCTTGTTTTTCCTGAAATTCAAAGAAAAGATCAAATAAATCCACACAAATAATAATAATGTGATAATTAATGCTCAAAATGATAAAATCAAGGGGATTTGACATAAAATGATGGCAAAGACCAAAATGGATGAATTATGCGATATTAACCATAGAAATGACTAATTAAAGCATAAACCACATATAAAACAGATCTATAAATGCGACTCAAAATCATCGCATCAAACCCGTGTTTTGATAATCTGTGGTTATGGTGATTTCTGCACGTTTTCGCGTAACACCTCGTTATCTATATGATAATGGGATGTGTTGCCACAAAACCAATGTCTCGAGATAGCAATTTCACGATCACCGTGAACTTCCAAGGCAGCAGAACCTGCTCCAAAGCTTCCGTTCTGATGTCAAATTTTGGGGTTCCCCCTTCAGTGGACACGATGATGTCTTCCTTCGACAGATTGACTCCGACGGTTTCCGCATCGATCAGGATAAAGGTGTGGTTTTGATTTGTGGTTTGCCCGCGATTCACTGAATCCTTGTAGGACATCTTCAGAACGGTTGGCCCTCCAGGATGTCCGGTTGCCGTAGGATTGCTCGACAGACTTGGGAATTGCATAGCTATGTCTACGCGGTCAATTTCCATCGCAACAGCTTGCGTGGAAGGGACGTTTGGCGCCGACTACGTTGCCCCGAAAGTAAGGTGGATGTCTGTAGAACCCAACGGAACAGAGGATTTGATTGGAGGAGGGTCTCCATCTCCTTCCTCGACTGCAACGTTCCATTCAGGCGAACGACCGCCACTATTTTTGGTCGCCAGAGAAACCCTAGCAGACATTTTAGAGTTATGATGATTAAGATGTACTTTTTATGGTTTTTATGCATTAAATTCATTTTACAAAAATCACCCTTCATCAAACCATGGAATATGACCTTGAAAATATTTTTATTAGATAGGGATTAATTTTAGAATTCCAAAACATATTTATTTTTCAAATTTTAATAAACAGATTAACATATATGAATTTTTCAATTTGAACAAATCAAGAAATGACAAGTCAGAAATCTTCGAGAGATAGGAAGAGTGAGAGTGAGGGAGAAAACACTATTTCACCCAATATCAGGGCTGGAGATGCATAGGTAACCAAACTAGAGCTGCTAGATAAGGTAAAACATTAAGAAACCAAATCCCAAGAAGAAAATGGTAAATAGAGATGGAGATCATTGATTTTAAACATAGAAGCATGAGTTTTAAGCATGTAGTAAGAAATATATGGGAAGGGGGTTACAAAACTCGCCTCTGTGGAAGGTGGATAGGTTCAAGAACAAAAATTCCCGAGCTAGATAGGTTGGTTTCTCCAATAAATCTCCTATCTTGAACAAGAAGTACCTTCTCCACTTTGGAGGTGAAAAACCCTAGCAAAAGAACATGGAGATGAGGTGTTTAAGGCTCTAGGTGGGGTTTCACCATGGAAGGCCATGGTTCTGACCTGTAAGAAGGTGGGAGGAAGAGTAAAAACATGAAAACAAGGAAGGAAAGGAGGAAAATTACTATTTTTGGTCGAAATCACCAAGAAGGAGCTTTAGAAACCCTAAATAGAGCAAATTTGGAACCCTAGGAGCCTTATTCACCAAGGTAAGCACTCTCTTTTACCTTGGAACAGCACCTTCGTGGAAAAATAGAGTAGGAATGATGATCTAAGCTGGGGGAAAGAGAAGGGGATGATTTCTTCTTGGATTGGGAGGTTGGAAGGGGTAGACATGGCTTTATAAAGAAGGGGGCAAGCATGAGGTGTCTATGGGACTTTCCATGTGTCCTTAGGCTAGGGCTTCATGGCCATGCAAGAGGACAACTCATAGTAACTTCTTGTATATCAAATGTCGATCCTAAAATCCCATGGAAACTTCTAGGCCATCCTCACCATCCTCCAATCAGAGAAATAACCCCATTGGTTGATAGCTTTTAAAGATAAGCTCATTTATAAAGAGTGTAATCCCTAAAATGCCCTTAGAGAGAAACACCTTCAAACCAAGGTTCAACCAGGTGCCCCATGGTTCAAAATATTGACAATGGTAAGGGAATATCTAAGGATTATAATGCATGTGATAATTTGTAGAGAAACCCTCCCAATTAGGTAAATTGCATAAAAGTCCAGAATGTACCTAAAATTGCATAACTAGCACAAGCAACATCCAAATTGAACCAAATTTGAAACTTAGGCTCACTTTATGATTTAAAAACACATAACAAAGTTAGATTAAGGTTTATAGAACTTGATTATGGTAATTAATCTTGTTCAATACATTAAGCAAGGTTTGTGGCCTTACATTTTTGGCACACAATTATTTACCATTGTTCCACTTAAGTGGTGATTTTACATTTTTTATCCTTAAATAAGTTTCACTGAGGTATTTGTGCATAAAACCTTCCATAGGTATAATTATATAACAATTGTTCACCAAACCACTATATATTTCATAGAGTAAACATCAAGGCCAAAAAGGATAGAAAGGAAAGGAAAAGCTTGGAAAAGGGACAAAAAGAGAATATGTCCAAGTTTCGGTATGCTACACCAACACATCGACTCATGATAACCTAATGATCCTACCCCAAGGGTAGACCATGTACTACGTCATCCATCTCATCATCATCAAAGCTATAGAGGAGGACTAGGATCTGAGCCAGTCATGAACATATATTTATGGTGATAGCCATAGTCACTTTATAGTTGCATGAAATAAATGTCAACCAAGCAGTTAATTTCCAGCAACTGATAAAACTTCAAAAATCGTTATGAAACTAGAGCGATTATCCATAAGCGTAACCACATACCTAATTTGAAGTCTCAAATATAAGCACGATATCCAATCCAATCAAGGTGTCCAATCAAGCAACTTAAGCGACCAATCAAGCAAATCTTGATCCTGAAAACATGTACAATGTCTAATTGTCACAATCATATCCCAAACAACTCCTTGTTGACTTAGGACACCTTTCTTAGGTTTCTAAGCCTCATTAGGATTTCATTAGGGTTTCTTAGATCTATTTCTCATCTTTTATCCTTTTTGGTTCAATAAACCCTAAAACAACTTTTCTACACACAAAACCCTAATTACTCGAGTTATCTATATTAAGGGTCCTTTATCCACAAATTAGTTAAAAAACATCATTGACATGCCGTATTGATCGATTTCCATATTTAAATCCATTAAACCTCATAATTATTAGAATTAGGATTTCTAAGTCCATTAAACACATTAAAGATGACATCTTTAGATATTTTTCTAACTAGAAGCATATCTATATCCTGAATATATTTTTATTGCATTCCTTGCATTATCCTGGTAAATTTTTGTATATAATTTGTCTTGATTGGATTTATCAATAATTTTCTACCATATTTGCAAAATAAATCTATGTAAGCCAATTAGATGTTGACATGTCAACGAAAATACCTTGGATTTTAAGTCTGAGTTGGCCTGGTTTCAAGGAGTAAAGACTATTTTACCCTCGAGTCATGAGCGTGCATGAGAGGGCATACTTGTCCTTAACCTATGGGTCTCCTTCTTTCTCGCGAAGGAAAACGCTCACTACTATGACGCCCCATCGGTGGGTCGGCTGACGACACCTCTATGAGAACCAAAGGACCGCAAAAGTTGAGAAGCATCACCCTCTCTTTGACGAAGGTGACCAAGCCCCAGACATTTGTCAAACCCATAGATCGCCACCGTCATCCCTCTCTTCTCGGTGTCGGTGGTCTGTTGTGTGAGGAACCAAGTTCCAGGTTTTCGATTTGCTTATAGGGAGAGTAACGAGGCAAAGCCTCTTACTTGGGATACCAACACTGGTGATTCGTGCCTAAAGGGTCATCTCTGTCCATGATAGGGTGTGCTGGTATGGTATCCTTTCTTGCTCATAGGAGGATGGGGTGGGAAGAAGAAGGTGCCGCAAAAGGTCACAACACCAGGTGATCACAGGCGCCCTGGCGAGCCATCTCGACATCAACCATAATTCCCCACGTCATGGTGACGGCTATAACTCTTGCTGACCTGGTACATGATCGTAGCTTTTCTCTTGGCGTCGTGTGTAGAGAAGATATGGGTTGTGTTTATCAACATGAGTGACCGATAAGGGGATGGTTAATCTGGTTGGCTGAGTCTCCCCCATGAGAACCAAGAGGATCATATATTTATAGGAAGCCTTCTTGTATCATCTATATTTTCTCTTCCGAAAGTTGCAAGGTTCCCCATTACTCCTTTCTAAAAGGATTTTGTTAAATTGTTTACTAAGTAAGAAGAGAGCCAAAAATATTGTCCATAAGACACACTAATCCTTTTCTCTCTCTCTTTATCTTCTATTTCCTTTATTTGGATTCCTTTTACCATTAGAAAGCATGTGGATTCAAAACCCAATTCCTAATTGCCTTTTATACATCTTTCTAGAGAATTCTACCTAATTCTCACCATTGTACTTATTTCTTTTACCTTTTTAACATTATGGGATTTCTTTTGTCTTTTCTTTCCTTTTTATCGCATTGGACCCCCTAACTCGTTAGGATCCACAAAATTACTAATTTAAGAGAAATATTGCAAAAGAAACTCATTCATTGAACATATATCATATAATTTTCATACATGTACATTTTATTTGAGAAATTACATTTCAATCAATATAAGCCCAAAAACTGGGGTTGTAACAAACACCATCCAAGAGCAATTAGAAAATAGTTGCACTGCAACGAGTTGTAGTCGTTGGACCTGCTCCAAGACCAGGTATAAACTCATTAAACCATCTTCCCTATTTCATAGTTATTGACCTGAGCCTGATGTTATGGGGAATACAGATAGATTAATTTTTTATTTCCACTTTCTACTCTTGTCTCGTATTTTCCAACAATCATATCCACTTAATTTATCTAAGTCAAGAATCAACTTTAAATTCTTTCTTTGAAGTTAGGTGTTTTGATTCAATTTCTCTTTTTTATAGGGGCATTAAAAATTGATTTCAGGTTGTTTTTAGGTTATATAGAATTTGGACTAGTGACTCAAGTCCCAACTAAAACTAAATCAGGATAATTTTTTTTGACAAAACGATAATTTTTGAATTAGACCCACATTTCTAATGTGCAACCAAAAACCAAACCCAGATTCTATGATATTCTTTATATATTTAAACGATAATTCAATAAATATTAACTAATATTAGTGGTCGATATAAGCTCTCATATTTTTAAATTTTTTTATAAGTTATGTAAATTCGTGATTTGTTAATGTATTAATAAGTACTTATTGATTTATGGCCTTATTGGTGTTTAAATTGCCTTGTCACTAGGAACTCAAGCCACTTGTGTAACGCCCCTCCATGCACATATATAAGTCAGTGGAAGCAAACCCGATGTTGTCCATAACATGGGTAGGTCAGCTCAGAGGAGCGACACACAACATGATATACATTGCAATAAGATAAATGAAACACCATGCATTCAATTCAAAATATAGATTCATACATTGTTCATAGAAGGGAAAGACATAACTATCTCATCTGATATCAAAACCTAATACATGTAGGCTGAGCAAAACTAAAGCATAAACCGTCTTATCTTGATCTCAAGTCTAATACATATAAACTAAGCAAATCTAAAACATGGAAAGATAACTGAACTAAAGCATCTACTGAGTGGTAGATGGCACCCCACCAAGCTAAGGTCTTCCTTGAGTCAGCTACCCTTGATTGCTCACGTCAGTTCCCTCTTGATCCTTGATCTAGGGACATCTCGTCCCACGGCCATGCAAAATAAAGCAACATCATAAGTAAGTGGCACCATACATGTTATAATGACTAAAAATAGCATATACTTGACTTGAAAGGAAAACCTGACATGAATTTAACTTAACCATTCTTGAAATTAATTACTTGACATAAATAAGAATTGAATAAGTAAAATATGCACTCTCTATGATTTGCCCATTTAAGAGCCCATAATCGGCACGAATGCCCATGATTTGGCTAAAAAGCCCATAACGACCCTGAGGTCCATGATTGGCTATGAAAGCCCATAACTGGCACGAAGGCCCATAATGACCCTAAGGTCCATAATGGCGAGAGCATATAAAACTTAATCAATTTCTTATAACCTGATTATTAAAATGAACATTACTATAATCTTGAACATTAATCGTTGGCATAATGGGATTTCTCCCTCATTACATGAATTACATGATTCTTTCTTAAATTCCTTAATCATTACATGATCATAATCAATAAACTAATGAGCATCTGTGATAACATAGAACTTTAGGAATATAACAAACATCATGCAATGATATAATATGAGACATGATCATAATCTTGATTCATTCATTTACTTGGAATTAAAGTATAATCATAAAGCATACATAACATGCAAATCAACCAAAGTAAATATGTATGATGGCATGACCCGCTTACCTTATTAGAGCAAACCCTAACTTTAATCTCCCTGATCCTGGGTTAAGTCCTAGGTTCCTAAAATTAGCACGATTTAAATTATTTAACACTTTAATTACATCTTAACCCCAATTGTCTCAAACCTGACACTTAGTGAAAAACAAACCAAAACACATCTCAAAACCCTAACCATTGGATAGATCTCGAAAAATTGAGCAAAATTCATATATAACTTGTCCCCATATGATATACCAATCAAAATTTATGATTTTTCATAGATCGACCAATCAGAAATCCAAGAAATATGTATATACGTGAAATGAAAACAAAACCGATTTAAATGAAACTAAGATGACCGAGAAATCCATAGCAAGCATTACATTCGATTAAATATACAGGGGCAAAATTGTCAATATCATTTCACAAACAAAGGTCCAACTGATCGATTAAATAAAAGCAAAATTCCCAGAATGCCCTAAATGTGTGTGACATAGCAAACGAAGTCCAGAGGGCAGAAAAGGAAAAGTAGCACATTGCTTCTTCGATCCTTGGTCATGGCGTGACCAGGCTCTGTGAAGTACCAGATTGCCATCCCAACTCGCGACCAGAGATAGATCTCACCCTATCAACCTATCCTTGAGATTCCTAAGGCTTCACCGAACTTGGCAAGCCAAGATTCACCACCTGCACTGCCACAAATTCCATGGCCTGCAACCTCCGATCACAAAAATAGAGCATCCATAACTCGCTTCAAAGCCACCGAGAAACAAGGCGAAAAAGGATCCACCAAAACGGGATGACGACTTAGGGAGGAAGGCGAAGCCGGAGCCATAGATTTTGTGTCTAAAAGGGCTCTGAGGAGCCATGACGACAAGCGCAGACGCTGTGCAACGGGGTCCCTACCGGGTACGAGGATCGAAGAGGATCCAGGACAAACCAACACTTCGAAATCGAAGAAAAAGAGCCCAAGATGCTCATCTATGATTCAATTCGTCTAGGATGGCCGGAGGAGGGCGGGGTGATGTTACGACCCCACCTCCCGATAACCCCCAATTAAGGGAGACCAAGAGGTTGAAGCCGCACCCATTAATCCCGGATCAAAGGTTCGACATATAACCATAAACAATTATTAAATTCTAACAGACTATACTAAAAATGGTAATAAAATTTTTCTTTACGTACCTTTTGTAAACTTGGATCTCTAAACTTCTATCCACACCGATACTAATCTATCTAATCCTCCTTTGCACTTTAATTCTCTTTTAGTATCGCATGTGCCACATTACTGTTTGTTCTTTTCATTGTACCTAAAATGCCGACAAACAAAACGTCAGTCAGCCGTAGCTGGTATGTGGGGGAAACAATAAACAGTAACTATGATAACAATGTAATCATTCAATTACTTATTTAACAACCAATATTACGTTTTAGATATAACTCCGCGATCCAAGGGTACCCTATCCTCTGTATTGTCCCCATTAAACCCCTCATGATCCACCTATAAGTGAACAAGTTTCTAGGGTTGAGTCACATGGCACTACTCGTAAGTAGACCACTCCTTAACTCGGGATTTGCTAAAGAGTCTCTAACTCACGGTAACCTAGACCTTGCTCTAGGATTATCCCTTTTTTAGCCTTTTCAAAGTAACAGAGGTGGACCCGGATCTAGCCAGTTATATTTGCACATTTATGGTGATAATCATAGTCACTTTATAGTGGCATGAAATAAATAAACATCCAATAGTTTAGTTGCATTCAATGCGATTAAACATCCGGGAATCCATTGGGAAACTAAAGCAGTTATTCATAATCGTAACCACATACCTGATCCATAGTAACTTGATGTCCATGCATTAACATTCAACACAATTAACAAGCAATCAACAATATCCTGAAAATAATGTATAACATCCAAGTGTCATTATTTTATTCAGAACATTCTCAGGATTGACTTGGATTCCACTTTATGCTTTCTAGGCTGACTTTAGGGTTTTATCAGGGTTTTAGCCTTCATTATGCATTATCCACTTTTAATGCTCTTTTAGTCCACAAACCCTACATTCAACATCATAAGCATAATTGAAAGTCAATTAAGTCTAATATATTACTTTTATGATAAAACTACCATCTTTGCCCTTTTTAGTCATGTGAAGATCATTAAGACCAATTATCATGTTCAGGTTTCTTTGAATAGACAACTCAACAAATAATTATAGTTCGATCCTCCTAACGTCTTTTAGGTTAGCAAACCCTAATTTATCATTAGTTTCACTATTATATACTAGGAAACCCTATTTCCCAAATTATCTGCATTAAAAGATCTTTTATCCTCAAATTGAATTTGTAACAACATAATTCTATCTTATTCATAGATTTATACCATTAAAACCATTAAAAGACATATCCTCCTATATTAAGGTTTCTAATACCATTAATGCATAAAGATCCTTTCTTTAGAAATAAATCATCCCTTTTAAACCATAATAAGATCGTTATGCTCATTTAACGCCAATTCATAGTTCATTAATCATCATTATCAATGATTATTCATTTTACATGTCTAGATCAGGTATTAGCTTAACATTAACGAACATATTTAACTAAGCATCAAATTAAGGCAAAATCTAAGTTTTTCTTTACATGAAACACATCTAAACATGTATTGCACATACTTTTAGAACAGGAAGCATATTCAGGTTCTAATAATATTTTATTTCTATTCCTCTCATTTTTCTGAGCAAGTTTCATATATAACTTGTCTACATCCGATCATCCTAGCATTTTCTATAATTTTGTAAGTTTATCACTTAATTTGCCAGTTAGAAATTGACACGTCAGCGTTAAGTATTTACCAGTATTCTGTGCAGAGAAAGGTCTCGGCTGCCCTTGGGTCTTGTACACGTGATGAGGGGCACAAGAGTCATTTGACTCTTTTCCCTTCTTCTTTCGCGCGCATGCGTCCCTGCGCGCACAGCGTTGCGTCGCACAGTTTTGCTTCCGGGCGACAAGCTGCTTCCTCCGCACCCACCTTCCATCCTTTTCTGCATCTCTCTCTCTAGTCGTGCAACCCCTAGATAGCGCCGCTCTCCTCCAACAGCATGCCCAACCCTTTGGGGTACCCTGGGATGGTCGGTGCAGGGCCTGCGGCCGCGGCTTTCTGGCGGCAGTCTGCCCAGGCTTCTTGCCGTGCAGGTGGCCGATGCATCCCTTCCTAGAAAGAGATGGTGCTCGCACCCTTTTCGGGACGACAACAACACCAAGAAGGGGGAAAGGCTCGCTGAAGTTGGTCGTCGGTCAGTTGCTAGGCCATGATCTGATGTGACAGAGTTGTAGGTCTGTCTGTGGCTTCTCAAGGCCGATTGACGGGAGAAACTGGGACTCATGGATCCGCATGGTTCTTGCTTGGGCCACTACGGATAGGAACATGAACTCAGGTGGCAAGATTCTAAACTAGGGTTCCTATATATATACACACACCTAAGGAAACCCTAGGGATCGTCCTTGAAGAGACGAAGAGAGGCCCATACCTTCATGGCTGCGTGACCCACATGGAAGGGAGACACATAATAGTATTTCGTGTTGCACACAAAAGAAAAGGAAAATGCCTAAAGGCACTAATCATCATGCCTTATTCTCTAAAAGTATGTCCTTGTATATAGGTTCCGGAAAATCATTACATATTCCCTATTCCTTTCTATTTTGGAATACTTACATAATGAAGAATCCGAAAATTATTACTCTTACTCTCTTTGTGTTTGGCTTTTAATCCATAGGCCACAAATTCCTATTTTCTTTTAACAAATAACATCTCTTTTTGATATTATCAAAAAGTCATTAATGATGTATCCTATTATCCTCTAACTTTGCAACTTTGATATTTTCTCTTTCTTCTTTCTCCATTGGGATTCCTTGGATCCCAAGAAACTTAAGGAATTCAAAATTCCTTTTTAAGGAATACTCATTATCCTTAAATGCATCAATATGCATTATTCACATTATCTTGTTTATTTCTCATTAAAATACCTCTTTTTGAGGATTTCTTTTTATTTCTCTTTTATTTTCCTCATCAGTATTCCTTTTATTATTAGGAATCCTTGGGATACGAAATCCCACTAAGGATAACTCAAATTCACCTCTTTTCACTTATTTTCCACATATTAACATTATTTTCAATTTCTTTCTTAATAAAGAAATACTTATTTGATCTTTTCTTTTATTATTGCCTTTTCTTTGCAATCTCAGATTCCTTGGCACCCAAGGAACCTAAAGGCACGAAATCCATCCTTGAATTACATTCTTTTGCCTTCTAGAGATTTCCACTTCTTTCTTTTCTCATATTCTCAATTATTCATTAATTAATTGAATTTCTTTGTTAATGGGCCCAATAGCCAATAAAGCCCACAACACAAATATCAAGGCTATTGTAATGAAATTCATTTATTTGCAATCATTTGTCCAATTATCTTTAATGTAAGAAGTTACATTTCTCACCCAAAAGAACCCAAAACTGGGGTTGTAACATCCTTCCCCTCTTATAGGAATTTTGTCCTCAAAATTCAATCAAGCAAACAAACAAAACAGGATAAGACTTTTTCATGTCCATCATTGGCCCCTATGTGGCTTTACCGTACTCATGGCATTTCCAAAGAACCTTTATCATCACATATTTTCTCTGAGTTCTTTCATCCTGGCGTCTATAAACTACACAGGTGACTCAGGCCATTTCAGCCTCCCTTGGGGCTCACTAGGTTCATTGCTCAGCACATGGTCGGGGTACCTCACATAGTGCTCTAAATTGGACACATGGAAAACATCCCACATTACTTTATCTTGAGGGTAGGGTCAAAACCTACCCATATCCACCCATCCATCTCTAATGGACCCATGTATCGGGGACTCAGCTTTCTCAGCTGCTTCTCAGAGGGGTCGGATTCTCACATTATATTGTCCCATAGTGCACTGCATGCTAGTCTACTTTGCATCTGCTCATGACTTTCGTCATCTCTAGGCTCCTTTCAGCCATTACACGATCAAAGCGACTTCATCTACACGTATTGTGGTTCTTTTCTAACCATCATGTGGTCCTTTCACCAACATCACCTTACTAAAGTGGTGACCGACACAACCTCTCTTACATAGCTTCTTTGTAACCCGATACTGGCTATGGTGGTCATTGTCACATAGGACAAGAACTATCTCTAGATATCACCCTGAACGAGCACACATGCTCTCATCAGACCCTTTAGTCTGGATCATATTAATCATTGGGGTGATAAACTGTACTAACATTGAGTTCTTCGTGTACCTACTTCCACCTTTTGGAAGGGAACCTTTAGGTCAAACTCAAGCACCTTTGAACTCGCTTCATGGTGTAGTTGAACCATCTCTCTCATGGGTAGTTCAACCAGATCTATCCCTTGATAGCACTCCTTTCTTATGTCATCTAGGTAAGGTGATCTACCATAACCCATATTGCATCTCGACCTTCCTTGGTCTAGGGGAGACCTATCACAATATTCATAGTGATGAACTCCCATTCTCTCTCAGGGACTCTTTTGTACTCTATATCGATACACTAGGTTACTGGGGTTCGTCCTTTACCTCAGCTTGCATGACCATATACCACATGCAACTTTATCTTAGGTATCTAAAGTGCTATTGCCATTTACCACGGTGTATGGTGATCTTCAATCATGATTTCCTGTATGTCATGATTCTTCAAGATCGATTCCTTCAAAACCCTAAACCACTCTATTCGGGGTTTCATCACCTTCTTTTCCAAAGAAGTGCATCTGAGGTTCTACCACCATCCTTTCATCGTATCAAGGACTAGACTAGCTAACCAAACAACCCTTTATCTTTTCAACGTACCTTGTTACATCCGAGAGTTATCCAAACACCTCTCCTTTCCAAACTTAGGGTTACCCAAACAACCTCTTTTAGTCTTCTAGTCAAACAATTCAGATGTATCTCAACCAGAGCATCCATTATCGCTTCACATCCTTAGGTATTAGATAGCATTGAAGACATACACTTCCATGTATTTCACTTATCATCTCACCTCAAACTCTATGTCCATCTTTATTAAGAACACTCTCTGATTTCATCATCATGGTGATCAAACTCAACCTGGTATAACTTGTAAGTTCCACTTATCTCAGGATAAAACATCTTCGTAAGGTGACTACCTCATTCCTCTTAGTCCTTGCAAACCATGTATCATTCACTTTACCAGGGTTATCTTCTCTATCCCCATTTCTCATGGCGACGTTCCAACCCACATTATCTCTTATCCTTGGTGTATGGCATGCGTAATGTCCTATCTCCCACCCCCATAACAAGATGAAATAAGCATTTGGCTGCAGTCCAAATACAGAGTTCTTCCTATTCCAAGAGTAGAGATGGTACATCCCACCTTGCCAATACACCTTTACATCTAAGTTGCAACGTGCAACATATGTCTCTACATCACAGACATCATGATATCAAACTAGTCTTGAACCTACTGAGGTTTATATCCTTGGTCATCTCCTCTAGGTTTATAGGGTACCGACTCTTTTGGGGTCATCCCTCTTCCCTCATGCATCAAGAGAGTGCCCTACTCATCTTCCCTTTGGGTCCCATGAGTTCATGAAGGTGATCAATCTCCTAACCCATGGCCCTCAGACAATGATAGTTGTTACCTCCCGACCCTATGGTCATGTGCAACTTGGGGAACTAGGCAACTCCTACTTTCATCAGTCTTATCCCTACCTGACCCTAGGATAGACTTAGGATTCCCCATTATAATACATGTTCACTTAGAACCTTACCCAAGTCTTCATCATCTCTCTTTCTGCATTCATGGGCCGGCCTTCATCCTTTCATTGAGATCATGGCAACCTGCCTACCTTGGTCAAGCCCCATACCGATTACCTCCATGGTAACTCATTCATATGCAATTAGAGATGGATATCTATGGGTATACAGGTCCATTCTCATACCATGTACTTAGCTTCTCAAGATCTTATGAGACTCTTTTAGGTTACCTTAAACCAACAAAACTGATATACACCCTACCAAAGGTGTCTCTCTCCCAGGATGGGAGGAAACTATCTCTTGATAACAAAGTCACCAAAAGCTCTTCGGTCTAGGGTTTACATCCTCATGAGCCTACTTAACCCTAGTAAGCTATTAAGGCATAAATAGATCACCTAATGAACCATGCTAGGTCATACTTGTCCTTTTTCCTCAATGCTGGATCGAGATCGTACCTTCCTTTATCATCAACCTAGCTATGAGGGGTTCATTACACATACCTTAAACTTAAGGGACTTCCCTTTTCCTTTATTCATGAGGCGTACCATGCTCGAAACTATAGAAACTTAATTCTCATCATGAGCATTAGGTATACCACTTCCCCTCTTAGGCCTAGGAACCCTAGGTTCACTTGTAGGTGTCCAACTGCATGCTCCATCTCTTAACTATGAACCAAGCATGAAAAGGCATGACATGCACTTCTGGTCATCCTTCAACTCGAGCAACACTTAGGGTTGGGTCCTCCTTAAGGACAACCAATAAGGTACAAGGCCTCATAACCTGCTACTAAACCTTTCTAGGTCTAAGGAACTCTTCTTCCTACCTCAGAAGGTAAACATCCCTACCATGGGCACGTAGGTGCCAGAAGCTTCATCTTCTCTCAAGGGTTTGGTCCCTCTAGAGACAACCAAGGTATCAACAACTTTCAGGGACCGATCATGAGGCAACCACTATCATCCATTGTTCAGGGTTTTAGGCTTCCAACCTTCTTGTTGGGTTTCCTTCTCTCTCTCGAGCTAACCCTACATCCAACCTCACCATTAGAGGTCCTCTCTTCATGAAGGTTCAACCTCAAAGGCATGCTCTACATGGGTGAAGCCTAGGTTCAAACTTATGGTTGCTCAAGATCATCCATAACCCTTTATGCTCCATCATAATTCCTTATCCAGGATTTCACCCTATTGTCAACACTATGGCGTGCCCTAGGTGCCAGCTATACCCCACTTGCACAAGCCCATAGGGTTTCTAAGGTCCTTCACTAACCTCATCATCTAAGGAGCTATCCTTTACCCTAACATGCACGATCCTTCCCAGGGTTGGGTTGCCAAAGGTTTTTAGGTCACCCATGGATCATATGGCATCCCAAAGGCATGTCCTTTCAAACACCTGGTCCAACTCATCTCTCTCTAACCTTCACTTAGGGTTAGGGTTAGCATCATCCTCAGAGGATGTGCCAGGTCTCTACTTGCAATGGAGATCTCTATCTCCAAGACTAACTTATCCTCCTGACAAGAAGGTCTACTCTCAGGTTTATTCTGAGGACATGACAACTTATGTCATACGACCTAAGCATGTATCTATTCTTTAATTTGCACTTAATATATTAAGCTTATGTCCATGACATCTTATTTACATGCTTTTCATTAATTTGATGGAGGATTCCTTAAACCTTATTAACCTTACCCATACCTCAAGAGGGTGAGGAGAAGAAATAAAACCCTAATCCTTCAGATCCTTAATAGAATTTGTGATGAGAAGGGATGAATAAGATGAGAAAATCCTAAAGGTATCTTATTTCGATTCATACCCTAGGACTTTGGCCAGGCAGTCACACAGATCCGGGAGTCCTCGTATTCCGACTAGCGGTGTGGAGGAAAATATTGCCAGCCCCCGGTCGTGATCCTTTTATAGACACCTCCGTCTTTCGGATAATCCTCTAATAACTCCCTTGGGTTCTATGGAGTTTGTAAGATTTAATAATTATTAATGGTTAACTGAGGAACCTACGCTCTGATACCAAATGTTACGACCCCACCTCCCGATAACCCCCAATTAAGGGAGACCAAGAGGTTGAAGCCGCACCCATTAATCCCGGATCAAAGGTTCGACATATAACCATAAACAATTATTAAATTCTAACAGACTATACTGAAAATGGTAATAAAATTTTTCTTTACGTACCTTTTGTAAACTTGGATCTCTAAACTTTTATCCACACCGATACTAATCTATCTAATCCTCCTTTGCACTTTAATTCTCTTTTAGTATCGCATGTGCCACTTTACTGTTTGTTCTTTTCATTGTACCTAAAATGCCGACAAACAAAACGTCGGTCAGCCGTAGCTGGTATGTGGGGGAAACAATAAACAGTAACTATGATAACAATGTAATCATTCACTTACTTATTTAACAACCAATATTACGTTTTAGATATAACTCCGCGATCCAAGGGTACCCTATCCTCTGTATTGTCCCCATTAAACCCCTCATGATCCACCTATAAGTGAACAAGTTTCTAGGGTTGAGTCACATGGCACTACTCGTAAGTAGACCACTCCTTAACTCGGGATATGCTAAAGAGCCTCTAACTCACGGTAACCTAGACCTTGCTCTAGGATTACCCCTTTTTTAGCCTTTTCAAAGTAACAGAGGTGGACCCGGATCTAGCCAGTTATATTTGCACATTTATGGTGATAATCATAGTCACTTTATAGTGGCATGAAATAAATAAACATCCAACAGTTTAGTTGCATTCAATGCGATTAAACATCTGGGAATCCATCGGGAAACTAAAGCGGTTATTCATAATCGTAACCACATACCTGATCCATAGTAACTTGATGTCCATGCATTAA
This sequence comes from Alisma plantago-aquatica, assembly GCA_963693085.1. Taxonomy (NCBI): domain Eukaryota; kingdom Viridiplantae; phylum Streptophyta; class Magnoliopsida; order Alismatales; family Alismataceae; genus Alisma; species Alisma plantago-aquatica. The sequence continues at coordinate 1,004,541,421 of OY856411.1, read as the reverse complement.
CATTCAACACAACTAACAAGCAATCAACAATATCCTGAAAATAATGCATAACATCCAAGTGTCATTATTTTATTCAGAACATTCTCAGGATTGACTTGGATTCCACTTTATGCTTTCTAGGCCGACTTTAGGGTTTTATCAGGGTTTTAGCCTTCATTATGCATTATCCACTTTTAATGCTCTTTTAGTCCACAAACCCTACATTCAACATCATAAGCATAATTGAAAGTCAATTAAGTCTAATATATTACTTTTATGATAAAACTACCATCTTTGCCCTTTTTAGTCATGTGAAGATCATTAAGACCAATTATCATGTTCAGGTTTCTTTGAATAGACAACTCAACAAATAATTATAGTTCGATCCTCCTAATGTCTTTTAGGTTAGCAAACCCTAATTTATCATTAGTTTCACTATTATATACTAGGAAACCCTATTTCCCAAATTATCCGCATTAAAAGATCTTTTATCCTCAAATTGAATTTGTAACAACATAGTTCTATCTTATTCATAGATCTATACCATTAAAACCATTAAAAGACATATCCTCCTATATTAAGGTTTCTAATACCATTAATGCATAAAGATCCTTTCTTTAGAAATAAATCATCCCTTTTAAACCATAATAAGATCATTACGCTCATTTAACGCCAATTCATAGTTCATTAATCATCATTATCAATGATTATTCATTTTACATGTCTAGATCAGGTATTAGCTTAACATTAACGAACATATTTAACTAAGCATCAAATTAAGGAAAAATCTAAGTTTTTCTTTACATTAAACACATCTAAACATGTATTGCACATACTTTTAGAACAGGAAGCATATTCAGGTTCTAATAATATTTTATTTCTATTCCTTTCATTTTTCTGAGCAATTTTCATATATAACTTGTCTACATCCGATCATCCTAGCATTTTCTATAATTTTGTAAGTTTATCACTTAATTGGCCAGTTAGAAATTGACACGTCAGCGTTAAGTATTTACCAGTATTCTGTGCAGAGAAAGGTCTCGGCTGCCCTTGGGTCTTGTACACGCGATGAGGGGCACAAGAGTCATTTGACTCTTTTCCCTTCTTCTTCCGCGCGCCTGCGTCCCTGCGCGCACAGCGTTGCGTCGCACGGCTTTACTTCCGGGCGACGAGCTGCTTCCTCCGCACCCACCTTCCATCCTTTTCTGCATCTCTCTCTCCGGCCGTGCAACCCCTAGACAGCGCCGCTCTCCTCCAACAGCATGCCCAACCCTTTGGGGTCCCCTGGGATGGTCGGTGCAGGGCCTGCGGCCGCGGCTTCCTGGCGGCAGTCTGCCCAGGCTTCTTGCCGTGCAGGTGGCCGATGCATCCCTTCCCAGAAAGAGATGGTGCTCGCACCCTTTTCGGGACGACAACAACACCAAGAAGGGGGAAAGGCTTGCTGAAGCTGGTCGCCGGTCAGTTGCTAGGCTATGATCTGCTGTGACAGAGTTGCAGGTCTGTCCGTGGCTTCTCAAGGCCGATTGACGGGAGAAACTGGGACTCATGGATCCGCATGGTTCTTGCTTGGGCCACTACAGATAGGGACATGAACTCAGGTGGTAAGATTCTAAACTAGGGTTCCTATATATATACACACACCTAAGGAAACCCTAGGGATCGTCCTTGAAGAGACGAAGAGAGGCCCAGACCTTCATGGCCACGTGACCCACATGGAAGGGAGACACATAATAGTATTTCGTGTTGCACACAAAAGAAAAGGAAAATGCCTAAAGGCACTAATCATCATGCCTTATTCTCTAAAAGCATGTCCTTGTATATAGGTTCCGGAAAATCATTACATATTCCCTATTCCTTTCTATTTTGGAATACTTACATAATGAAGAATCTGAAAATTATTACTCTTACTCTCTTTGTGTTTGGCTTTTAATCCATAGGCCACAAATTCCTATTTTCTTTTAACAAATAACATCTCTTTTTGATATTATCAAAAAGTCATTAATGATGTATCCTATTATCCTCTAACTTTGCAACTTTGATATTTTCTCTTTCTTCTTTCTCCATTGGGATTCCTTGGATCCCAAGAAACTCAAGGAATTCAAAATTCCTTTTTAAGGAATACTCATTATCCTTAAATGCATCAATATGCATTATTCACATTATCTTGTTTATTTCTCATTAAAATACCTCTTTTTGAGGATTTCTTTTTATTTCTCTTTTATTTTCCTCATCAGTATTCCTTTTATTATTAGGAATCCTTGGGATACGAAATCCCACTAAGGATAACTCAAATTCACCTATTTTCACTTATTTTCCACATATTAACATTGTTTTCAATTTCTTTCTTAATAAAGAAGTACTTATTTGATCTTTTCTTTTATTATTGCCTTTTCTTTGCAATCTCAGATTCCTTGGCACCCAAGGAACCTAAAGGCACGAAATCCATCCTTGAATTACATTCTTTTGCCTTCTAGAGATTTCCACTTCTTTCTTTTCTCATATTCTCAATTATTCATTAATTAATTGAATTTCTTTGTTAATGGGCCCAATAGCCAATAAAGCCCACAACACAAATATCAAGGCTATTGTAACGAAATTCATTTATTTGCAATCATTTGTCCAATTATCTTTAATGTAAGAAGTTACATTTCTCACCCAAAAGAACCCAAAACTGGGGTTGTAACAGGTGAGGTGAAGGTCGCCGGAGGTGTAAACTGAGTAGGAGGCAAGGGCAAGGGGCGCAAGCGGCGAAATTGGGTGAAGAGGATGGGTGTTCTAGGGCTGGCAATCGTTTTCGACCCCTTTTATATAGGTTCAGGCATTGAAAATCCCTCATGTAAATCTGGGGCGGCGAGGAGAGTCCGAGCTCGATTGGGCGTTTCTCAATAGGGCACCAAAACCCCACGAACCAGGGACCATTGGGTTCATGGTTTGTTCCCGGTCGCGACGGTGAAGGAATCATCGAGAACCATGGTCTGAGGAGGGAGAACCGAGCCGGAGAAGATAGCGCCAGAGACCTGCCTGTGCCTGGTCTCCTACCCGAAGTAGGAGACGGGTCCAGCGGCGCCCGATGGGCATCCAACGGCCCAGATCAAAATTGAAAACAAGAGGGAGCACGTGACACTTAAACATAGGTGAAAATTGCGAAATGTCCGCGTGACATTTAAATGAAAGCAAAACCATATGAAATCGACGAAATTAAATCAAAATAATTAGGTTTTAGGGTTTAAACTATAATGAAACTTCCCAAAAATGATTGAGGGGTCAAACGAAGTCCGATTAGGCTCAAATTTTGAACATAAGCTAATTAGAGGGTCTAAAATCTCCCTATCCAATTAGATTTACATTTTGTTGCTCTTTTGTTCACCAATTTCATGTAGGTTGCTAATTGAATACATGCATTATGAAAAATGTGACATTAATAGAATTATCATTTACTAAATGAGCTATTTAAGCCAAAGCTAGGTTTATGAGATTATTTCATCATACATTAGACTAAGAGGTCCCATAAAATTCTAGTTTGTTGGATAAAAGCTTAAACTTGGAAACTAGGGTTTCACATTAAGGTACATTAATAGATCTAGGATTTTGAGGATGTTACAACTTAGACCGGCAAATACTGAATCCACTCAAGTTCAAACATTCACATGTTCATACACAATTTACCTCTTAATGCTATGAAAATATGTTGCACAAAGTAATCACAAAAGGCAACAAATTTAACCAAAAATAAAGTAAGAAGTAATCCAAGACAAAAGAAAATTAGAAACTATCCCGCCTGACATTTGAATTGTATGATGAGAAAATTTATCTATACTATATAAAACAAGCCATTTCAGATTTGTCATGCAATTTTTTTCCATTTTTTTACAAATTACAAACGCGTCCCTTGTACCTAAGAAAGCCCCACAGAGGGGGTTGGATGCAATGTTCTCCATTCTTTTTTTAAAATTATATATCGGTCGCATTGTACTTACACCACACTTTTGTCTTTAATTTTTTTAATCTATACTAAATAAAACAAGCCATTTTGGATTAGTCATGCTTTTTCCAACATTTTTACAAATTATAAATGCGTCCTTTGTACCTGAGAAAGCCCCGTAGAGGGGGTTGGATGCAATTTTCTCCATTATTTTTTTTTAAATTACATACCAGTCTCTTTGTACTTACACCACACTTTTGTCTTTAATTTTTTTTAATTATATATTATATTAGGAAACTCATATATACTAATACGTGGATGCAATTTCCTCCATTATTTTTTGAAGTTACATATTGGTCCCTATGCGTGTACACGATATTTTTATCTATAATTTTTAAAATTATATATTGTATTAAGAGACTCATCTATACTATATAAGAAAGTCCATGGAGGGGGTTGGCTGCAATTTTTCTCTATTTTTTAAAATTACATACTCGTCCATGTGTGTACACCAGCAGAGGGGTTTGGATGTAATTTTCTCTATTTTTTAAAATTACATACTCGTCCTTATGTGTGCACACCACACTTTTGTCTTTAATTTTTTTAATTATATAATATATTAGGAGATTCATCTAAACAATATAAGAATGCTCGCATAGGGGGTTGGGTGCAAATTTCTCCATTATATTTTGAAATTACATACTGGTCCCTGTATGTGTACACCACACTTTTATCTTTAATTTTTTAAATTATATATTATATTAGGAGGCTCTTCTATACTATACAAAAAAGTCCATGGAGGGGGTCAGATGCAATTTTCTCCATTATTGTTTGAAACTACATACTGGTCCTATGTACATCACACCTTTATCTTTAATTTTTTAAATTATATATTGTAGTAGGAGGCTCATCAAGTCCCGGAGGGGGTTGGATGTGATTTTCTCTATTATTTTTGAAATTACATATCAGTCCCTATGTGTGTATAAAATAATTGTCTTTAATTTTTTTAAATTATATATTATATTAGAAGGCTCATCTATACTATATAAGTAAGCATATAGAGGGGGTTGATTTGATTTTTTTCATTATATTTTGAAATTACATATGGGTCCCTGTGTGTGTACACCACACTTTTGTCTAATTTTATAAATTATATATTACATTAGGAGTCTCATCTATACTATAAGAAAGCAAGCAGAGGGGGTTGGATGCAATTTTCTCCATTTTTTTGAAATTACATATTGTCCCTCTATGTGTATACCACACTTTTGTCTTTAATTATTTAAATTATATATATATATATATATATATATATATATATATATATATATATATATATATATATATATATATATATATATATATATATATATATATATATATATATATATAAGGAGACTCATCTATACTATATAAGAGAGCCACTGGAGGGGATTGGATGCAATTTTCTCGATTATTTTTTAAAATTACATGTTGGTCCTTATGTATGTACGTACACCACACTTTTATCTTTAATTTCTTAAATCATATATTATATTATGATACTCATCTATACTATATAACAAAGCCCAAAAAGGAAGTTGGATGCAATTTTTTTATTATTTTTTGAAATTAGATATTGATCTCTGTGTGTATGAGAAGACTTATTAAGATATCTATTGTACATATTTATTACAATTTCTATTCTTAAAGTTTAATCTAAAAATACTCATTGCAGTCTACTGAGGCACCCATGCATAGCGCGAGTTTATGCCTAATTTTATTAAAATATCAAAGTTGCTTCCAATTTGTGCTAGCTTGAAGAACTTTCTTCAAAACAAGTATCCTTCTTATTTATCAAATTATATTGTCCATAATGAGGAGCAATTAAAGTCATCAACAGTTTTTAGTCATTTTCCCGGTAGTAAAAGTTCTACTAATGCTATCTGCTTTTTATATCGTTTTCTAAAATTAAATCGTTAGGCAAATTGGTCGGGCCTACCTTTTCCCACCTTCCTCCATCTCCGCTCTCCTCTCTTCCTCCCTGGCTCCGCCCCCGCCCTTCTTCCCCTTTCCGCCATTCTGTTTCCCCCAACAAGAACGAGGTCGCATTCGGGGGGTTCGTTTCGCCGCCCTTTTGGATTCAGATTTGGACCGAGGGGAGTTGTTTCCGCAGGACGCGCTGCTAGAACTTACGACGCCGCCCCGGCGACCAAGACGAGGACGGAGTCCGACCGCAGTAGGTGGCGAAGACCAGCGCAAGTATTCGATTCCGACACGGACAATGGGTTCCGGATAAAAGCAGGAAACATCTGGCATCTATAATAACCGCGACAAAGAGGAAGAGGAACTACAGAATTGGGGCTCAATTTGCCCGGAGGAGCGCATAGCATGACCGATCTCGTAGCTCGCACCGGCCGCCTCCAGCAACGCTACGAGGGTGGCTGCCGCCTCGTTGCTGGGTATATCTATCCGCCCTTATATTCCTTCTCGCATTATCGTTCGTTTTGCTACAGAATACAACTCCCATTTGATTAACTGATTGAATTGACCCATGATTCGCTTGTATTTGTGTTGGGAGGCAGGAAGACATTTCTTAGGACGTAGTCCTTTTCTGCTCCCCCCTTTTATGCGGCCAAGCTTGATTCTATCTCATCCTTACTCCTGAATACCGCAATAGGCGTGTGCTGGGATGTGGTGTTTGTTTGTCATTTTGATCATCTGTTCGATGTCTATTTATGGGTATATTAATGCTTCTGATCGGAGTTGTTGCGAAGTCGCCATCCCTCGTAGTTGTTGGTGTCTGTTCCAACATGTCTGGTTTGTCAACCGAATTTGTTTTTCTGGTGGACTAAGGAATCTCCCCCACCACCTGGGTCCTTTTCCCGTTGTCTTCTTGTGCTCCCCTTTCTGTCTCATTCCTGTGATCTGGATGCTCCAATACCGTCTCATCTTCTAGACTTTTTCATCTCGGTGGTGGGAATGTCTTTGTCCATGCGTATTAGCTGGAGTTCGTTCGAGTTTCGTGTTTGCCATTCCTTCCATATAATATGCGCCACTTTTTGGCGGGTCATAATCTTATGAACAGCTATTATTCATACTCTATATTTTTTTTTTCATTTTACATGCCTGGCGATCCATGGATTTATAAAGCCATCTATCTTCCTTCGATAATGATATCAGTATGTTAGATGTATGCTTCTCCGTTGGATGTGCTTTCTGCTTAAGGAGTCTATTTCAACTGATCCCTTTTCTTACCTTATTTAATTGATATCTCTATAGCCTTTCTTCTTTCAAAGACAGTAGTGTTTCATACCTGCTAAACCACGAAACACCCTTTGTTTAAATTTTCAAGGAATGTCATCACAATGTCTCCCATGTTGCTATTATTTCAAGTATTGTCATGGCATTGATACACATTAGGTGGAATTTCTATCAAGCATATTTCAAATCGTTTCTTATTAATTAGCAGATATATTTTCAAGCCTAGATCTATCTGTCTGTGGAGCACATGTTTCCGAGCCTAGATCTATCTGTCTGTGGGGCAATTCTACCAGCCTGGATTCCAGCAAGTGAATCACACAGCAAAGAAAGTTATTATCCAATGTTTTCTGCATTTCGGTCTCTTTCATTTGATGCTAGATATGGATTTGTGTGGCCTTTGGAGAATAATTAAGATTTCCAGTTCATGTGAAGTTGCTGAACATTACTAAACAATGTATCATACTCCATTCTGCTCATAATGATTGGCTGAGAACGTGAATAATGGGGGAACGAAAGGAAAAGATCTTTCAATTGAGAAAACTCATCTTGCTATGCATCTCATGGAATAGAACATTGGATACAGAAACAATGTATAATTGAAGTTGTGACTAGTGCACATCTAGGAAGCATGGATGTGGATTCCCAACAGGAATCGGGATAATTTTTGGAAATCATAGTATGGACATAGTGGCTGGTAACATGTATGTGCATGTTGGCTGTCCAAGCAAGGTTATCAAGTATACATATCATAATTGGAATTGGAATATAGTTATAAACACCCTCAGTTTTAGCACAAATGCAATACTTTTAGACCCTGAGGTTGATATTGAAATACTATAACAGTGCTGTCTAACTATTTCGACTTGCAAATGTGTATTTAGATTCAGACTTTTTTTTATTGCTGTGTATTTAGATAGTATTCAACCTACTAGAATTGTAAAAAAACCATTAAGCATAAATGGCCATATTCTGTTTAGGAGAATTGATGATTGTAAGCACTAATAATATTTTTGGATCTCTTCGGTTGTATGCTATAACTCTGTTATCTCTTAACGCTACTGAATTTTGATCAAGAAACGAGTACTCAAGGGCGTCTTGGCAAGAGTATGATATTTTTTTTTGCCTTCGCCACGATATTGGAACAGTCTGAATGCGGATGGGACACGATTAGGCATATCGCCATGTTTCCAGATGGTTTTGCTGTGTCTGAAATGTGTTGAACATGGACACAAGAGATTTATGGAAGTATCCATGGTTCCCAGTTGCAAACTCAGCATCTTACCTGATTACTCATAAAATGCAGCCGATCATTTTCTTGTGCTTTTGTGGCTTATCTCAAAATCTGTGTATATAGATAACCCATACCTTTTAGTAGAGCCTACTTGCTCCCTTAGAAGTCCAGTAGGCGAAGGTGTAATTGTGTAGTCGTCCCTCCTGCAATTTTGTAACACACAACCAATGCAGATGTTATAGTTTTACAACGCTAAGATGTAGTTTTGTTAGAAGATTCGGCTCACTGCCAGGCATTATGAAAGGAATGTGAAACTAAGATGAAAGCAGCCATGCCACCATTGTGTGACACCTTTAATATTCTTGCAGTCGACCTCTGGACCATCATCTAAGCTTCGTTCCCAACTCGTACCACTATAATTAGAGACTTTTTGAAAAAGTTTCCGTCTGAAACAATTTTCTTGCCCCAGTTGTCTGTGACGGCCAAATAACTCCTATTTCCAGAATAATAGGTTCTAATTGTACTTAATTATTGAATATTCCCCCTGCATGTTTTTTACTGTCTAAGACTGTTTTAGTTTGTTTATTATGTGTGTGTATGTATGTGCGTAAAATATGCATATTGAGGTTAGCTACTAGATCATTCTTTTCCATTCATATATTTTATCGGTCATATTCTAATTAAGATGTAAAGATTTGAAATCTCTCCTTATAAGCCCTCCCCAAGTGAATCTTCCTCTTTGAATTATACTTGACTCAGTAGCTTACTCTAAATTGTGTATTTGGTGCTCTGTGCTGCACGTTTGTACCATCTGAGATGCCCCTCATGTAGCTTGTCCTCAATACTCGTCTCGCCACTCTCATTTTATTCTTCATATAGTTAAATCTCAAGCCCCTTTTCTGGTACCCAAAAAAGTTTAGTTCTCTACCAAATAAAAACACAACATGTGGTATAAGTAAATAAATATGTGTCTACCTCTATGTTCAGTTAACTACACTTGACCTTGTTGTTTTTATTTTAAATATTCCTAAATTTAGAAAAATACATTTTAACATTTTGAAAAATAGAAAGAGGATTCATACATATCATCTTCCAAAACTTGGTAATACTATTTTACTTATAAAGTATGAATATGTATCTAGCTGGAATTATCTGAGGTTGCAACCACTCCCGTTTTATTTCATTTTCATAAACACCTTCCTTTGCAACTTAATATTTACTTTCATACTGATAACCTAGGATAGCCACTTTTCACCGAGTCCGTACAGTAGGCCTTATCAGTGGAATTAAATAGTCAGATGTTTTCACCTGTTGATATTTTTCCTATCTTGATTTGATATGTGTCGATATTGTAGCTAATACTCGGCTAACTACTTACAGTTTGAAGTTATTTTCTTGGTTTGTGCTACATTAATGCTATATTATGAGATGCATGCAATACCTATTTGGATTAGACACATTGTATTGGCTGACTTCCATTTGATGATATCTGTGCTAGGCTATTGCTTACTGGTAAAAAAACAAACATCAAAGAAACCAGGTATCTTGGAGTGCCAAGTGGTGACAGCTTGATAAACACCTACATACTTTGTTCTTTCACGTTGTATCTGCTTTTGGAGCTTTTATTATTCTTCAAATGAGATTTATATACATGGTGTGTAGAAAATACAGGCATTACTGTGTCCTTAAAAGTGTTATGTCAAAAAGGATGCAAGCTTCATCTCCTTCCGCACATCCCAAAGAAAAACAGTCAAACCCAAATCTTCGATTGGTTTTCCAAGTGATGGAAAGTGAAGGTAGATGGTAGCATGTAGCACAAATCCAAAAACCTTTTAGTGACTGAAGCCTGAGAATTTGAGGCTGTAATGATAAATGTGGCCGCCAAGTTCTGAGTTCGAACTGTCTTGTGCTGTATGGAATTATGAATACAGTTGAGACAACTGTATTGAGCTATTTTATCTTTTATATCCATCGAGCTGGGACAGAGAAATTTGAGAATAACAATGACCTCACAGTTCTGCAAATGATAGCATGCCTGTGCTAAACTGGTGCAGACAGTCCCGATTTTTATTCTAAATTGAAGGGAAGGGGATGAACAAACAAGAACTGCATGTTATATCCAACACTGCCTCCACATTTTCCATGCCAATTCTGTCCTTTACAAATTTCCTTCTTGAGTTGGTTCTTTACTAAAAACAAGCTTGACTTTTGTTTCAAGCTCTTAGGTAACTGCATTTCCCTATTCATTTCAAAACCTTGTTTATCCTCCTTGCATTTTAGCAATCTGTTTTCACTCATGCATGCAGGCAACTAGGAATATTTCTTCTCTTGTGTATATTCATGATTTTTATATCACATGTACATTTACAGAGAGGCCGTACATAGGCTTTTGAGAGGATCTGTATGATATTTAGTCAAGTAGATAATTGATCCTTTGATTAAAATTTATTATTTAGGATGGGGAAGATATATTAAAAAAAAGGCTTAACTTCACAACTTAGCAGAAAAGAAGAATTTATGTAGTTGAGTAAGCTGGGTTAAGTAGACATCATTTTTTAATATATAAAGAGGATTATAATCTTGATTTTGTTCACAACTTGCTACATATTTATTAGGTGTACACATATACGTGTACATAAATACCATGGTTGACAAGGCGTCTAGCTACTCTGCCACTTTGTTTGAGCGAATTGACTTGCCTAGATGCTCACTTAGGTGATGGTATATAATTTAAAGCTTTCAAGTTATACTATGCCTTCTACTCATCTCTTTGAAAATATCACCAGTATGGTCTTTAGTTTTGGGCATTGAGGACTCTGATACAAAAATACACGACTTTTACTTTAGGGCCCTAAAATTCAGTATTAACATTTAAAAGCACACACTAAAAATGAAAATAATTGCCATCGTAATAAAGACGTAGGCACCCACTTAGCTGACGTCCCCTTGAACACCTTGATGCCTAGGCTGACATCTTAACATCCTTGATGTATACCGTTAGTGTACATGGACTTATATGTAATCATGTAAAGTTCATGGACCTGATCGTAAATTGCTCATGTATGTTCATGCATACGTATCATACATGTGACAAACTGTAAAAGTGGTCGTCTCTTCAGTCTTCTCCCACTTCTTTTGACTAACAAGGTATCAAAGCCAGTTTCGATCCCAAGACCATGGGTTGTGGGCCCACCATGCTTTTGTTGTGTTGATACTCCTAAGGACCCTAAAGTCCAGTTGTCTGTGAAGCAGAGGGAACTCCTTGATGATCTGTGGAGATATAAGACGCTTGTTGGGAAACTCAATTATTTGATAGCGAATTAGCGACCAAACCCGACATTGCCTTCGCCACCAATATAGTCAGTCAGTTAATGGAGAAACCCTACACAAGTCACTTGGAAGCTGTTATGCACATATTGAGGCACTTAAAGAAGTCTCTAGGTAAAAAATCATAATCACATGAGAATTCAAGGTTTTTTGATGCTGACTAGTTCTAGCATTGATAGAAGATCTATTTCTGGATACTGTGTCTTTGTGGGAGGTAATCTGGTGTCTTCAAAGAGTAAGAAGCAAACAATTTTTGCTAGATCTAGTGCCGAGTCAGAGTAGGGAGCTATGGCCTTGGCGACTTATGAATTATTGTGGATTAGACATCTTTTAGAGGAGTTGGGTTTTGCTTAGAGTAGTCCCATGGAGCTAAGGTGTGACGGTAAGGCTGCTATCCATGTTGCCCAAAATCCTATTTTTCATGAGAGGACAAAGCACGTAGAAGTTGATTTTCATTTTCCGAGAGAGGAAACCCAAGATGGGTTGATCCAAACTTCACCAGTGAGGTTGAAAGACCAACTAGCTGATTTGTCTACGAAGTCCCTGAATGGATGTCAGGCTCAATTCTTATCTAATAAGCTGAACTGAACACATGTGATATATATGCTCTAGCTTGAGGGGGAGTGTTAGTGTACATGAATTTTTGTGTAATTATGTAAAGGTCATGGACGTGGTGGTTAAATGTTGATGTATATATAGAATACATGAGAAAGACAATAAGACTGGTTGTCTCTTCTCCCACTCCTTCTGCCAGCTTATGCATTTGTGAGCGAGACATGTGACCTTGTGTTCATAATTGTAGAATCACTTTCAGGTCAACTTCATATGTTGAATGGGATGTGAAGACAATTAGTAAAGGTTCAAGCACAAACAACTTTTACTTATTTAACCCATTAGGCCAAGTTTGGTTTGAAAGATTTGAAACAATTGGATTAACAAGTTGGATGTCATTGGATTAAAAAAAGAGGGAAACGAAATAATTTCTTTTCCATTGTCTTTTTACATTTTATCGGTATACAACTACTGTGGTATGATCATACTTGTCAAGGCGCTCGCCTAGGCGGCCGCCTAAGCGGCAAGGCATCCCAGGGCTGCGCCTAGGCGAGGACGCTTTATTTATAATGTTACAATGATCTAGTTTTGTGGGTCTGGTTGTATATTCACTTATTTTAATGTTTGATATGGCTACACCAATGTTCAAAATTAATAGTGTTGCCTATTTTATGTGCCAAATATCACTTTTAATTGGATCTAATACTCTTTTTTGGGTTTGACTGGATCTAATACTCTTTTTTTGTTTGACTGGGTCTAATACTCTTAGTACACATTTGATTTTTCTTAGTTTGCACCTTCAATTCAGATTGTCTAAAGTAGCTATGCTATGAAGGATAGTGATTACATCGCTTAATACTTGTAGCTATGTATGACAATAAATATATATTACTTTGTTGATCACTCTCTTACATTCTTTATAATAATTCTTTTCGTGTCCTTGACATTATTGTCAATGATAATATATTAGAAATGTAATTGGTTATTTTTTCATACAATAAAATATATATATATGGGGAGATCGACCATAAATTTGTAGATAACTACATATATAACTATACAATGTGTGTATCTGAGTGGGGAAAAACCATGACACATGTATATATACATAAAATATATACATAATTTTTTTTTAAAGGTCGCTTAGGAGACGCCTAGGCACGCCTAGTCACGCCTTGGCGCAAGGCGTCCAACCCCAACGCCGTGTCGCCTTGTTGCCTTAACAAGTATGGGTATGATCATTAGTTTTAGGGCTTGAACTCATTGGTCACTAGGATTGTGCAAAAGATGGTGGAGCAACAACATGCTAATCCGGGTTAAAGACACTTTCTTTAGATACTTTACTAGATTTTTTTTAATATTCTCAAATTGGGAACTATTGTTCTTATAAGGATCCATGTCACACAACATGTATGAATTCAACAACAAATGTTTGGACTCCAAGAGGAGAGACACCAAATTTTCCTATCACAGTTGGGATACATCAAGGATAGGCAATAAGCCCATGTTTATTCGTTCTTGTATGGAAGAGTTGACAAAGCAGGTTCAGGATGATATTCCTAGGTTCATGTTATTTACGGATGATATTGTGTTGATTGATGAAAACAAAGAAGATCAATGATAAAGTTGAACTTTGGAGAAATGCGTTAGAATCTAATGGATTTAAGATTAGTTGAAGCTAAATTGAGTATATGTATTGCAATTTCGGCATTATGGAATGGTACATGGCGGGGCCAAGTTGGATGGAATGGATGTACCAAAATGTGACAAGTTTCATTACTTGGGTTCTATTATTCAAATAGATGCTGATGTCCAAGATAATGTTTGTCACAAGATCAATGGGATTGCTGAAATGGAGAATTGCAACTCAAGTAGTATGTGATCATAAGATTCCTCGTATATTAAAAAGTAAGTTCCATAGAACAGCTATATGACCTGCCATGCTATATGGGAGTCGATGTTGGTGGTGAAGAAACAAGGTCCAAACAAAATGAATGTGGCCAAAGTGTGTATCCTTAGATGGATGCGTGGGAAGACAAGAAATGATCGCTTGAGAAATGATTATATCAAGTTGGGGTTGCCAACATTTAGGATAAGTTGCATGAGGGTCGTTTGAGATGGTATGGACATGTGCAACGCAAACCAACTAATGCACCTATTCGAAACAATGTTATTGAGTCAAGAAAAATGAAAAGAAGAGGAGGGCCTAAATTAGCATGGGAAGAGCTTATAAAGAGATATTTTGAATCTTTACATCTTGATCAGAATATGACATATAACAGAGCTGATTGGAAAAGAAGGATCCATGTAGCCGACCACCATGGTTGGAATTGAGGCTTAGATGATGATGGATGGACATTATTATTTTAATTTAAACCCTAGGAGAACTTCGACGTTAGCAATGTTATATTATCGAGGCACTGAAGGATGAGTGTGGTTTCAGGTCCCTCAATTTTTTTTGTTATTGTTATTGCTGAGGGGTTATTGTATCATCAGAGTAGCAATGGGTAAGTCACATATTGTTATCTGGTGTTGCTCTTGAAGGATATTTAGACGTGGTTGGTGGTGGTTGATGTATCCAAAAAATGTGGGATTAGTTATTTTATGTGTCTTGCTTGTAAAGTTAAAACTTGAGAAACTCTAGTAAAATGATTTAAAATCAAAATTTGAGAAAATCTAGTAAAACTATTTTAAGTGAATTTTAGATGGGGACGAAACAAAAGCTAAATCGTCTATATAACATCTATTCATTAAATTCAAAGTTGCTATCGAATATCGAAGAAGGAAGAAATTGACATTTCACCAGTGGGAGAGGGGAAAACCTAGAGTTGAGGTGCGGGAGAGGGAGAGGGAGAGGGAGAGGGAGAGGGAGAGGAGGGGGAGGCATGGTGGATGCAAAGCAAGGGTTACAAAGCTTGTTAAACTTAACTTATGAAACATTCCATTAATAAAATCGTGAAAAATGAAGAAAAAGCTTGAACCATGAAAGTCTGCAAAATAATTTGAAAAGTTGCCAAACTTTATTTAGCAAGAATATTTGGATGTCAATATTTTTATGTTGAAAAATATTCGTTTGTCAACGAAAATTGTCAAATTTGATTACTATGGTTGTAGTGCAGAATGGTGCCTTCGTAAATATTGGGCTTGTCCAGTTTACTTAGTTTTCATGTCACCATGTGTTTGGCCAGTTTTTTATGCTTATATGTAACGAGTCTGCTAGGACACACTCGAGTGTTCCACTAACACTATATACTCAAGTCGATTTGTATGATCCAACCCTTATTTTGAAAATCCAATCGTTGATCTTCATATATATAATAGGAAGAACCTACATAAAAACATGAACTCATTTGGAAATTTATGGGCTTTGCATCTAAAGGTCACCAAAATTATGCAGATGACAAGAATCATGTGCGTTGCTTTTGTTGTTCTCGGATGAGTGCCTTAAAAGCATTGAAATGAGCTTAAATTTTGTGCAGTCCATATTTATCATAATAATGAAGATAATGGTTTAGATTTTTTGCAAAAGATAGGTCTTCATATGTAAACACCACTTGAGTGTACGACGCGATCTATGCACTTGAATGTATTCTAGCCTGACTCTCTCTATACATTTATTTATCTTTGTGTATATGTATGTATCATATATAGAAGGTATTTTATGTGTGTATTTTTATGGCCAGTGTGTGATAAGTTTCTTTACTGCTTCTATTATTTATATGGTAGGCGCTGTTCAAGTTAATGTATGTTATAGGATCACAACAGAATATATGACATAGAAGAGTGTAATTGGAATAGCATTAATACGAAACCTTAGGAATGGGGACCTCAAAAATAACTCCATGGCATGATTCATGGTGAAGGTCAAGGTGCCCCCTTAGGGGCCGGCCTTAACACAGGTATGGTGCAAGGACAGCTGCAGGTCAATCTCTCTACCAATAGACAGCCTCTCCATATGCTTAGATCTATACCATGATTCACGACTAGGATGGCATGTCCTCATGGTCTTACCCAGAAAATGGGATCTAGATTTGATACCATGATGCAGTAATTATACCTCATGCCTAAGGTGTTGTCAAAAGTAATGACTAGCAAGAAAGAAAACAACAACACTAGCTTCCTTGTGTGTTATGCTCGGTCACACAAATGTGGAATTTCTATCTCTTTTTATTCGCAGGAAGTTCTCGCTTGGGCGATTGGCTTTGTAGTCCATGGATGGAAGATAAGAAGATTCAAGACCCGAGGAGGTGGTGATACCCCCTCACATCTACTGTTTGCAAATGGATGTTTTCTTTGTAAACACAGCCGGGGAACTTGATATTTGAGCAGAAAGAAGTGATAAATAATTATGAGGTCGCTTCGGAGCAAGCAAGTGTTCTTTTGCCTAGAGTAATGTGTCTGGAGAGTCAACATAAGGTTGCTTCTGTTTCGAAGGTGAGTTCTTATATGAGAACTCTTGTTCACTTAGATCTTCCTTGCTCTACTGGTAGACTCCATTCCTTGAATAAGGATGTGTTGGTCAGCAAAATAACTATAAACGAGTGGCTGGATGGAAGGCTTGCCTGGCCTCTATAGGTGGCAAGGTGACTTTGCTAAGGCATGTTCCTACCCTCCACATTGATCTTCAGACTTGAGGTGGCTCATGTGCCCATAGAGGTGGTCATTAAATTGAGAGGCTGATGGTAGATCTCTTATTGTGCATTTTGGGTTGAAGTAGGTGTCATTGGGCAGAGTGGAACAAAATAATAAATCTGTTGCGAGAATTCTGGGTAGGGATCCCTTCACTTGATATCAACGTGAAAGATCTTTTCATGACATTTGTGGTGGAAAGGCCCTTGATTAACAGTTGGGTAGACAAAGAATGTATTGATAGCATTAAGAGAGCTGTGTATACAATATGCCAGATGAGTCTGATGAACTTATTTGGGATCCATCCTATGATGGTAAACTTTCTTTGAGATCTATTACATAGATTATATGGATGAGTGGACTAATCTAACCATTTTATGAGAGGCTTTGGTCTCCCTAGTCTAACAAAGGTTGCTCACTGCCTTCTTGTGGAGGTTTTTGCATAATATGATTCAGATATACACCAAAACAAAGAGCTTGGCACATTTCGTTTTATTGAGAGGTGATTGCTGCAGGCGAGTAAAGAATCTTTGGACCATCTGCTTTGGAGAGTTATAAGCTAGACAACTAGAGGGGCTGGCGGGAAGGGATTCGAATCACCATCAATGTTAGAATTCAGGGTCTAGGATGTTTTGGTAGAAAGCTGGCTTGAATACGTCGAGTGAGGTTCTTTCGGGTATTCTGCCACAGTTGATGTGTGGGTACTTCTAGGTTTATAGATGCAGGAAAAAGTATGATAAGGAGATTTTGGCCGGCACTTGGGTGAAGACCAAAACTCAAAAGGATAGCCAGAGGGGACATTGTCTTAAAACAGCAAAAGGATCAAGGCACAACTTCTAAATTTTGAGTTTCCGAAGCCTAATATTCTTAGCTCTGAGGTGATTTAGTAGCATCTACTTGATGCTTTACGATTGAAGTAAACCTTTTGTAATCGTGGCATCCAGAAGAACTCGCGTAAATGCAGTTATGTTGAGGGTTAATCAGTGACACAGGTGGCAGAGCAGTGATGACTTTTTCAGTGCAGCTTGGAGAAGAACTACGACAGGTGCTACTTTTTCTGCTATTCTGCAGGTACGTAACGTTTTGTGGAGCTATGGGCTTTATGCCAAACTCCTTAAAACTCGACAAAGGTAAGATCACTAGCGCATTGAGTTATGGAGGAAAGACATCCAGCAGATATGACGTTCTTAGGTAGATGGAAATATTAATGAGATCATGTAGCAGTTAGGTTCATCATTTCTGTTTGAAAGTCCAATCTGTTCTAACAAAAAAAAAATGGTATCAAAACACTGGATGCAAAAACTACAATAATATCTAAATTTCATATCACCTATGTTTAGTGTGCTTGGCTTGTTGAATGTTAGATCTGAAACATAAGACAAATTACATATTTTGTACTCAACTGGGAACCACCTGAGCTTGCCATATGCATCCTCTGCAACAGTTAACATGGCTAGCTGGTAGCCGTTGTCTTTGGATGCCTTGTGGAAATAAACTGGGTTTCAGTGATCAGGTTTTTTTTGGTGACATTCTAGTGTCCAGTACTCCAGTGCCTGTAACGCATAATCCATGTTATTATACTCCCCAAAAACCTAAGCCAAATTGTAACTCACATTCAAATGTAGTTAGATTTATTTCTTCTAGAAATTACATTTTGGATGTTTTCAACGTTTCCAATTAATCATATGTTGATTGCTGACAGTGAAATAGGGTTCCAAATAGCTGTTTTCAGTGTTACTTTTTGAAAATTTGTTTTAAGTCCATTAATAATTGAATTCGAAGTCCCTTTTGTTCAGGTGTATCCCCTTTAGATACAAGGATTCTGATGGAGAGGACCCAAAGGCCATTGAGGTTCTTATGATAAATTCACCAAGTGGACCAGGGCTTCTGTTTCCAAAGGTATGCATGATTAAGAGTGTCCTCTCTCTTGATTTGTCTTTGAAAAGATTTTGAGTTATATTGTAAGGATTTAACCGCTTGATCTGAAATTCAAATAATGTCAGCATTCAATTGCTTTGTTATGATTTGCTTGTAACCCCTATTCTTATATATTTAGTTTAAAAGGTCGCTGGAATAGACTGTTTTTGAACTGATTATCCATAAGGATCTGTAGTGGAACTGTGAAAAAACAAGGAGTCAAAATCATTACTGTAGTTTACCAGATTATCCATATGCATAAGCCACACATAAACAGTACCGCTATAGTATCAACAGATCTCTCCCTGAGCACAATTAAGGGGTATATGGTTGTAAAAATAAACAGTTCCGGTCTGTAGTTATTCATGTTCTACTGAGATTATAACTGTTTTGAACAGTTAGTCACCCTGAACACATCTAATAGGATATATGTTGGAAATCATTCCAATACACGGCATGTACTTCTTCATTCAATTTGTAATTCCTATGGTTTCCACGAAAACTTTGAAACAAACTAGATTATTTTCTGGCAGTTTATTGTGGAATGCAATTGAACGGGCAATAATTTACATTCAAATGTTAGATAGAACACCGTGCATCTATCTTGTGGCCTTGCATGGATGATTTAGTGTTTCGAATGACGATTTTGTTATTAGATGGTTTCAATAACAAAAAAAAAAGGTGATTGGCGACTTGATCCGGAAGTCGAAGATCAGAGTGTGTGTGAGTGTGAGCGGTTAACGTTCCGGCCCACACCGTTTTCTCTCTAACTTATTGCTAGCCTGTGATCTACTCACCCGGAAACTCATTTCTTCTTGCATCCTGTTCTCTTTATGTACTAACATTTCAGCTTCACATTCTTTAATATGAACCAGAAGTTGAATAATCATTGCAAAATTCTAGTGGAAACCCATTTGTTATTATGTTCTTAACCACCCAGCAACACGTTTAAGTCCTTCCATCTTAAGTATCCTTTTAATAAAATTCTGAAAAATAAGTAATTCAAATGGTATTTTGGCTTTTCTATATGCTAAATAAAGTTCTAGATTTCCTAAAATCTGAGACAAGTGCATCAATTTTCATATAAGAAACGTCTATTACGAATTTAAAATAAACTATCTGCACGATTGATTATGTGAACTTCGAGAAACCTAAGGGACATATTTTGGTAATATCTTTTTGTAATCTGTCTTAAATTTAAGCACTGTTTATTAAGTGATTAAAATTGTAAAGGGCCTATGTGAATCTCTTAACAAACTCACAGGATATGCTTTTAGAAAAGCCTATTACATATTCATGAACATGTTGATATAACTGTCTTAGATTAACATAATAATATAAATCCACTATTAAGAATATGGTCATATAAATCCACCTGTGGCTGGTGAGAGTTTGTTTATCCCTACTCTGCATTATTTTTTACTATAAGACCTCTTGAAACTTAATTATGTACATGGTTATAGTGATTCATTACCTTTGAGATGTTAGAATTTCAATAAATTGTTCGATTTTCTTTTTCAAAATTATGTCTCTAATTTGCATTGAACAGTCCCCAAACCATAATTCTTTGTTCTATGTTTTTGGTTAACCCTGTTTGATTATGATCCGGATGTTTAAATTTCAGTTGAGGCATTATAAGATTTTTGAGTTATATTTAGGAATCATGTTTTGAAAATACTGATATGGACTGAACTATGAGGTTACTATAGCATGTTAAACACATAAAATGTGTTGAACTCTTTTTTGTATGAACTCAACTAAATCTTCATTTAATAATGAATACTGAGGGCAATTATAATGAACTCAATTCTTTAACTTTGAAGTATAAAAAAGACTAGGCAAATTTAACTTCACCAGCTTCAAGTCACATCATGATCATGACATTCTTCTTCCAAATATCTGTAACAAGTAATGTATAAAAGTGATTATTAGTTCTTGTTGAGATTAGTTTCTACTTTGTAGGAAACATTATTGTAGGTTACCACCCACAATGTACTGTTCTAACCATACCTTACATTTTTATCTGTTTTAGACCATTCTGATTTTATTCTGTTTCCTTAGGAAGTTTGGTTGAAGTGACGAACACTATGTTATGATCCTCTTTTGTTTGTTTGGCATTGATGAATGAGGTTCAACTACCTTATGAAGCCGTGTCTCCTGCAATGCCTCTAGCCACCTCACTGTAGCTGACTCCCCTCCCTCCACTTATAGTCATGGTTTTGACTTTTGTAAGTAAAATTGCCTAAAAATTCTATCTAATGTGGAACCATTAATCTGAATATGTATGATTGGCTCATTGTATCAGCCAGAGCCTGGGGTTAACATATTATTCAACCTTTTCTTAGTGATCTTAGATACAACTCATGTCATCATTTTCTATTTTAGGGACCTATAATGCAGGATAGTGGTTTATAAATACAATAAGCACTAGTTATAAACCAAAGAAAGTCTTACATTAGTAAATACATTATGTATTGATTACAAGCCTAAGGTCTTATAAACAATCATCATCATCATCATCATAATCATCAAAGCCTCAATCCCAACTATGTTGGGGTCGGCTACATGGATCCTTCGTTTCCATTCAGCTCTATCATGGGCCATATTCTGATTGAGATGTAGAGATTCAAAATCTCTCTTTATAAGCTCATCCCATGTTAATTTAGGCCTTCCTCTTCTTCTATTTATAAACAATGTATTTTAAAAAATAAACTATGAAATCTAAAATGACCATTACATTGATTCTAAATCTAGCATGACTTGTACTTGAACTCGAAACCCATCACGACCTATATCCTTGTACATGTTATTCCTAAGGAAAAAAGAGGCGTTTGGCCCTTTTCTTCGCCGTTCTGACTTCCACTAGGTTGTCGCAATCTGACTGCCATCATCGCTGCATCAACAGCCTGCCAAGTGATTACTAGCTCCCCTCTTCTCAACTACCCAACCTCACCCCACTGGACTCTCTCTTAGTGGTTTCTGCACTCTCTCAGTGGTTTCTATTCGTTCTGCACAGACACTGCTGCATGGTTGTATAGGCGGCCAGGCATTCCAGCGGGACCCAAACAGCCTAGGCGCCCAGGCGGACGCCTAGGCGTTTCCAGGCGTTTTTATATATTAGTTGTTTTAACAAATATATGTAAAATTTCTGAAAAATACAAACCTTAGTTCCTTATACATATAAATATACATGATAAATATGCAATCAATGTGCTAGCATCATATGAAGAAAGCAACAAAATCATTAGATATAGATTGAATTGTGGAAGTTTTACCTAAACAAAATTCATATAGAAATCAGAAAGCTAAACATGTATTATGTTTGTAGCCAAAACATGTATAATACTTTGATGTAGAATTTAGGCTAAATTAAAACTAACAAGACCTAAACTAGAACCGATTGGCCCTAATTTGAACTCATTTGATCCAAATTTGACCCATTTTACCCTAATTTTTGCCTAAACCAGACCTAATTTTGTATACTATGACCTAATCAATCCCAATTTTCATATTTTTTCATATATTCACCTAAATGAGACAAAATTTGGCCAAATACGACTTAGTCATCCAATTTAGAACAATTTCCCCAAATCATACTTGTTTTTCTAAATTAGACCTAATGTGCCCAATTTTGACATGATTTGGCCTAAATAAAACTTATTTTTGTATATTACGATCCAATCAGACCTAATTTTCCCTATATGGACCTAAACAATATCTAATTTGGCCAAATTAGACCTAATCTCACAATATCAGACCATTTCCCCAAAATCAGACTTGTTTTCCCCAAATTAGACCTAATATGCTCAAATTTGACATAATTTGGCCTAAAATCAAACCTAATTTGCATAACATGACCAAATCAAACCTAACTAACCCTAAATTTCCCTAGGTTGATCTAAACGAGGCCTTACATGACCAAATCGGACCTAATTCCCCCAAATTAGACCTAATTCCCCCAGATTAGACCTAATTCTCCCAAATCAGGCCTGTTTTCCCCCAAATCAGACCTAATTTACCCTAAATTGACCCTCTTTGGAATAAATCAGACCCAATTTAACCATAAAATGACTCAATTTGATCAAATTCAGATCTAATTTATGCTAAATTAGCCTTGAATTGGCTTATTTTGGGCCTCAAAAGGCCTTAGGCAACAACTTAGGTCAATTAGGGGGCTAGGCGCCCAGTTTGAGGCGGGATGACTAAAGCCTAGGTGCCCAAACGCCACCCAAGCGGACGCCTGTACAACACAACACTGCTGGTGACATCAACAATTTCACTACTGTGGATTTTGGTAACAAGAACAACTTCACTACTGTTCTTGCTGTCACCAGAAGCAACATGCACGTGGGAGCGGGGAAACCGTGGGGCGTGGGATGGAGAGGAATATTGAGGTCGGAGCATTGTCACCAATCCAGGTTCATTCAACGCTAAAAAGTTTGGCATCTGGCAAAGTTTGGGCATTGCAATATGAAAGATATAAAGACATAGACATAGATATACGTACATACACATAATCATGTGTGTACGTCATATGTAAAGAATTGAATGCATACATCTTGATCTTCCATCACTAAATAATGCAATTTAGGCACTATTCAAATGATCATGGAGATATGTTCCTTCAATTAATCCCATGAAATAAAGGATCTATATTTTTATTAGTATAAACTATAAACAAGGAAGATAGTGAAAATGTCAGAGAATTTGTATTATGCAAATTTCGGCCTTAAGGTACACTTCAGATAATTTTCGTCTTGACTTTTTATAAGAAATTGGAGAATATTATGACCATGGTTGGGAGAGGGAGATAGAGAGAGATGAAAGAATTGTCTAAAGGGGAGCTGGCATGGTGGCTATATCTCACAATATTGAATGGATCTAGACCAAGTTCACAAGAAGCACAAAGTATGAAATGGGCGGTGGGGTTGACAACTGTACTTACAATCACTACTCTACATGTATTAGTGGTTTTAGCAAACTTATTTCTAGACTTTGTGGACAATTTATGTCTTTATAAGATGCCAGCTAAAATATGAAGTAAGATTGGGTAGAAGTCTCATAACACATGAAAAACCTTTACACAACTCAAACAAGAGAGCAACATGTTATATAAAATATCATTTTGCATACAAACTATTGTCTTAAGTGGCTGGGAAATCATTTCTTCTTCTTTTTAGCTTTAATTTTAATGTAGAGGGCTAGATGCTCGCCTCGAGCCACGCTCGTACGCGTGCCTTGCATCTAGGAAGACATTGTGGCATGTATTCATCCCATCAACAAACCAAAAAAATCACACTTAGTATTATAACCAAAGATTTACATTTTTATGTTAACACATTCTGGACATGCATGGTAATGGAAATGGAAATGGAAATCATGTAATTTCTGTGGAAAGCTATTTTGTGGATGGATATTTTGACAAGCGAAAAATATTGTAAGAATTCTATGTAAAAATGGCAACTAAACATGATATTCCATAATACATAATGATGCTATTCATACATAAACACAAATCTACGATAAACAACTCATCAAACAACCACATGAAACCACATTGGTAATATCAGTTGTTACTTGAAGCTTGGAACAATCAACAAGTTGAAGCCTATATGTAGTGGCTACTAACTAATGTTTTAAAAGTGGAAAGCGGGAGGCATGGTGACAACACCTTGTAACTGCTAAAGTACTAGTGGGCCCTCTTTGAAAAAGAGGGTGCTTAATTTCCTCTATAATTTTATACACAATTACACACACATTTGTATATAAATGATAACCTTTTGGGAATCTAAACAACATGATAGTGTAAAATTCACCCTACACAACCATATAAAACAATAAGTTGTTTATAACGCATCTGTAAAGCAATGAACAAATAAAAATAAATTACATGAATTTCAGACATGAAGAAGACAAGTAAAAGTTAGTATTGACTATTGAACCAATAGATGGATCATTTTTACTGTCAAGATAACTTGATACAATTGAAGAAACATTGCAACACGCCCACATGAAAATAAGGAAACAACAATAATTAATAATATACCACCATATATTTTGAGTGATTGAATTCATAGGCATACTGCATACAGAGTAAAGTTAGCGTGAATGTAATCAACCAATTATAAAACAAGTAAGCAATATCTATATAAACAACTAAACACAACCACAGTTCCGTAACATCTGCACAATCCCAAAAACATCAAAAATGTATGTCCAACCATCCCAACAAATAAAAAAAATGCTATAATATCAATGCCCCTTATTCAACTCAATGCCTCATTCCCTAGTAGTCTCCTTCGTCTCTTCTGGACTTGAGTAGTCCTTAAAATTAGGAACTTGACCAAGAACATCACTTGTGAATTGAACTCTTCCCTTTTAATATGAATCAAATCTTCTTAGTAATTCTTTTCACCCCATCCCTTTGTGTATCAAAAGGAGGGGTGGGCTGAACTGGAGTAGTGGACTAGGTGTTTCTTCTAGTTCTGGTATAAACTCTCTACAATCTAGATGCTTTAGCTTCCTATCCTCATATAACTCTAGCTCATTGATAGTTCTCATGTTCTTCTGCATCGAGATTGGCAAACCAGTCCTTTTCCCTGTCTCTACAGTCAGAATCCAAGGGATCCTTCAATCTTTTATGCTTTTCCTTTTATCTTTTAGCCTTGCATTAAATTGTACATACACCAAGTCATTCAACCGTTGCACGTAAAGTTTGTTCTTCTTGGTGTGTGCTAGACAAAATGTAAAAATGAAAAATGGAATCAGAACAGATAATAATGGATCTTGGTTTAGTTAAAACTTGAAATTTATCTATATTAAACGCTTTAATTATTTACCATCTCAAATGCGCTCCAGTTTCTTTAACACGCTAAAAAGTGCATGTTATAATTCAGGATCCTAAGACCATACTCGACAAATATGGAGTGTCATATCCATGATTTGTCCACTATTCCACTGTTTCAAGTAAACAAGAAACTATTAGGAAATGAAATGTAGGAGAATATAATCTATAAAGTTTCTTAATAGTGACAATTTACCAAGACCCAAGTCAAGATTTGATCTTTGCCTAATCACACTTGCTTTCATGAGGGCCCCTGTAGCACTCTTGTGGACTGGCAACTCCCCCAAGACAATTTAATCTTGGATATCACTATCAAGAAAAAAGTGTGTGCGCATTGCATGTGCCCTTCCATGACACCATCCCTTGCGTTTATCTCAAAATCGACCCAAAATCAATAGGGATTTAGACACTAGCTTGCAATGATATATTAATATATATTAGACCTAGGATGAAACTAACCCAAAAATGTAACTTAAACAATTATGTATACCTGCCACATATAAGGGTAAATGTATCCTCTTATCCCATTATTCATCAACAATGTCCGTGACCTTCAAAAACTTTGGATCATCACTCATGCTCTCTTCTAATTCCTTTTAGCATTAATCATAACCATGGTATAAAAAGTGCTCTTTGAGGCGCTAGAGGTGTATGCCTTGAGGTGAGGCAGCCTCTAGGATACCTCGAGGCGTGCACCTCAGTCTGTTTTGCTGAGGCATGCACCTTATTTTGTACGAGGCATACGAAAGTGCTGGAGCAACTAAGGCACAAAAAGTCAATACAAGTACATAACTATTACTAATACAATGTATACTTATACAGTAATATGTATATAACTTAACAATGACAATATACAATTAGACAATAACTTTATAACATGTTATATTGCTACAATGTAATCCACGAAACAATAATAATTAATTAGTAGGAAGGCATATGGTTACAAACAGATTATATGAAATACATTGCAGTGCTGTACACAGTACAAACATAACTTATCATAAGGTAGAAAGGAGAGAGATAGTACAAAAAGTTGCAAAAACAAAGATGAAATACATTACCTTTGATCAATTGCCTTTATTCCTAGGAATAGGTGTTTGCCAATGACAAAAGAGGAGAATTGGTCTCCTTGTACAACAACTAGAGCAGCTGATGACACACGCAAGTTTCCAGCAACCTAGATGACACTACGTCGAGGTCCTCGACCCTTGAAACCAACCACTGGTGGGTGGATGGAGGCCTTGAGCGGATTCTAAAAGGAACCCTCCACTAAGGAGCAACCTGTACAGGATGGGGGGCGGAATATGTGTTGTCGGTGAAGCCGACAACATTGCTCCTTTATGCATCTAGATTTTAAGCAGGGGTGTTCATGTAGTTAGTTTTTAATTGATTAGGTTGACCAAATTAGTCTGAGCCAATAAAATGAGCATCTGAAGGCCAATTAGTAATCAGGCGGGTCATAGCAGCTGCCGATATCAATCCTCATAGCCGCCGCTTAGGCGGGCTAAGCGGGTCAAAAGTGGGCGCTTATTGTTGCGGTGCCTAACAATGCCTATGAGATGGATTAGGTAGCCAGGGCCCATGGCGCTTAAGCGACCACCCAAGCCTTTTCATTAAATTTTTTGGTGGGGACACTGTCCACGTCATCATCCTTGTCTGTGAGCCACTATAGCAAGTGCTACCTGGGCCTTAGTAGTCTCTGTAGGAGCGGTGGCGAGCGACATGTCTAATTGGGAGAGACATGCATAGGCTTGTTCCATGGAGGGTAGAAAAATCTTTTGTGGGAGCAGCTGGCAGATTATCACACTACTGAGTAAAGGGCATTTAGGAACCATTATGAGAGAGCAGTCTCCCACTCTTTGGTAACATCCTCCAATATGGTGTGTGAGAAGTAATTAAGTTGATTTTCCACTGCCTTCATGGAGTCGTAGTAGACATCAAGTGGCCTGTTGGCCTGCTACTTTAAAAATGTTTATCCATTATATTATACAAGCAGAGGTAATTTGTTACTGTGTAGAGAGGTCTTCATTTTGTCCCACATGGCTTTCACTTATGATGAAATATGCATTTTATGACAACATGAATTTGATTATGTGAGTGTTGTTGGCTGTCTAATTAGGGTCATCCTCAGCTTTGTAGGTGGGGCATCACGTCAATGATGTACTTGAGCGCTTGCTATGTGATTTGAGGAACATGTAAATTGTATTTATCCACAAAAAGTAGGTGCTACCATGAAGTTTAACAACATATGTGGTAGGCATGTCTTTATAAATGATAGTAGGAGTAGGAATTACTTTTTTGATAACCATCTGATCAAGTAACATTTATCAAATTGTAGCACGATAAAGAGATAGTAGACTATCGAAGTGTGAGCACGATTTATAGAAAAGCTAAAAATCACATTGGTATAAAAAAGAAACACACTACAATGTTGTCTACCGTCGAAGGGTGGCCATATGATCCCAGTTCGCCTAGGTGCCTACACGTATTTTTTGTTTTCATTGATTTTTTTCATTTGTATTTTTTATATATAAGTATATACATATTATAATATATGCATGGTTATAGATTAGCATTACCTAGACAATGAGGATGAGGGGGAGGGAGAGGGGGATGACAACGTGAAGAGAGGGGGTAAATCAATAAGAGGAAAAATACTGTTGCTGGCTTGTCGTCTGTCCTGTAGCTAGAAGCACGAAGAGGGAAGACGAGGGAGACGAGGGAACATCATGTAAATACAAAAAAAAACTATATGTAAAAAAAGAACAGAGAGGGAGAGGAGGAAGAGGAGGGGAGGAGGAGGAAGACTTACCTGGGTCGGAGAGCTGGTGTGCTCTTTGCTATGCAACAATTGTCCACGTCAAAAGAGGAGAGCGACGCTTGGGAGAGAGGCTTGCTAGAAGAGGAGGGGAAGAAAGGAAGAGGAGGGAGAGAAGATACTTGTGTTGGGAGGAGCTATGGCAGGGAGTTGTCTTGTCACGTCGAGGGGGAAGCTATCGCGGGAGGGGAAACAAAGAGTGAGTGAGTTACTTGAGTGTTGAGTTACTTCATATTTTTAAAGCCCACCAACAATCACCACCGAGACGACGTCCATCATATGGAGTCTGGAGGGCCGCCCAGGCAGCTGCCGGGACAACACAATACAATAAAGAGAAAGTAAACGCTGCTAAAAGAAGCATATCAAATCCTTAATTTAAAAAGACAATGCACTCATCTAGGCGGTTTAAGGAGCCCACATGCAAAGGAAGAAAGAGGAAATCTTTGCCCTTGTTTTTTAATAAAAGAGGGGTTTAATAAAAGAGGGGCCTTTGTATTTTTTCTTTTTTCTGTTTTGTTTGATGCAGAGAAAGATAGAATGTCAACAAGGAGCACAGAGAGATCAGTCATAGGACAACTTATCAACGTGGGAAGGACACGACACGGTCCGCCTTCATGCTAATGATAGTTGGTCATGGGACCTTCAAGGATTGCTAGTCCTCAAGTCGGTAGTTAATGGACCTCCAGCCAGCAAGTAATGTTCCACCCACAGGGCCTGTTGCTGCATGGTACAACTACGACCACAGAGGAAGAAGCGACGTAACAAGGCTAACAACACAACAACAAGAGAGAGAGGAGAAGAAGAGAGGAGAAGAAGGGGTTAATGGCTAGGCTAGGGGAGTGTATGCTCTGATACCATGTTGTCAAATTAAGAGTGAATTGTCATTAGGTTAATGAAGGTCTACAAGAGGCTCCTATATATACGAGTAGGAGTAGAGGAGATAAACTGATACTTTAGTGGTATATGGGTCAACTTAAGTATAATGCAAAATAGAAGAAAGCATAAGTCAGGCTAAGCCCAATACACAATAACTAATGTCGGTCTAAGCCCAATATACAATAACTAATGTCATTAGTCATGGTCGTAATCAGTTCTATAAAATCATACTTTGTTGTAACCTCCTCTCACCCAACCTAGGGATGCATGACTTCAATAGTAGAAAGAATAAGTTTCTCCCCTTTGTTTTTTTTCTTCTTTTCTTGTTTTCAAACATTTTAGCTACATCCGATCCAAACCATATTCTTCAAACACATATAGTTGGATTATATACCGATTCAATAATGATGTCAAAATGGAATCTTCGAACTTTCCATATCTATAGTTTTAGGGTTAGTCTCGTTGAGGCAAACTAATCTTAATGTAGGAGATATACTATAGAAGATGTAGTTCTATTTCACACTACTTGTACTAAATGTTATAAATAGTGGGAATATCATGCAGTACACGAATTTGAGTTATTACATTGCTTTGAAGTCTGTCTACACAACGTTGCATCATGATTTATAGTCAAAGATAAATAAGGAGATGATATTAGAGTTAATGGCAAATAATGTTGTGAGTAAAGTAGGCTAGAAGGAAAAGATAACTTTTGACACTTGTCTTCGACTAATGTCGTACCACACACAGTGTTAAGGAAGAAGATCAGTCAAAAGGAAACAAGGGATAAAAGGAACGATGATTGCTTCCTGGGGTCACCAAGAATCACCGCATGGATCCATCTTGGTGTCACATTGGAGCGACAATGTTTGTTATTGCACAAGCAAATTCACCTAGCTAAGAGTCTCTAGATTTTTACCTAAACTACGCACAATAATCATCACCCGCAAGCGGACGGATCTTATCATAGTATAGTTAAGGATCGAACTCAAAATAAAACATTTTTAAGAATTAATTGATTGAGTTAACCAATTAGGAAGAGTATTTAACACAAAGGATGGTTGATTCTAATTGCTGCTAAAATGCAAGAATAAAAGACTGTAATAAAATTTGAGATCATCGAAGAATGGAAACACTAGGGTGGATGGGTTTTACCACCACTACCTACACTCGGTTCTATCACTGCACACAAGCAAGTATGAGCGAATAACATTGATGCTAGGTAATTTCCCTGTTCAACGTTAGGATTAAACTTGGACAAATATCACTCGAGGTTCGTCGTCATGTGGTACAGATCCTATACCCATCGCCTCAGAAAACACCTATTCAAAATTTTCATCAAAGGTTTGACAAAAACCGATTGATATCTTTAGATCTTGGGCTCAAAGTTCTCTACACCCAAGATCATGATAAACATATAAACTGTTGATCAGACAAGTATACAAGTAGAAAACGATCAATTCAAAATGCAACATAGTTCATAAAGATTTAGATGAATAAAATGGGGCATTTGGGCTACTTCCCACGCCATGGCGTAAGGAACTACTCCTTGCTCATAGTGAGGTTAGGATAAACAACAAGGAATAGGAAGGAGATAGCCATCGTCTCTGTGGATAGAAGAGATGCAACATAGAGTACGCCCATTGACTGTTGTCAGGTGACCCTTCTTTGTTGTCCCTCTTGCTTGGAACCGATCTATGGATGAGGAAGCAGTAGGTGAAATGATGGTGATGGAGGCGTCGTCAATCTTCCTCTTTCGAGGTCGGGTGATTGAGCCTAAATGGAGCAGGTGGTTGGCAGTTAATTTGGTCGTTAACCGATGGAAACCTTCGATGAGGATCGTCTTCCTTGGGGCGGAGTATGGATTTTGACAACCCGGCGGCTGCAAAAGAGATGCCTCCTCATGGAGGCTAGAGGTTTGTTTTATATCTCGCTAGTTAGGATTTGGAACTCCCTCTTGGTGATGGGGGCATGAGAGGAAGATGAAGGGTTGCTTGACCTTTAACATTCCCATAAGTGAAAAACGTCTGCGTAGCCAGCGGAGCGTCATGCAGGAATTCATCGATGGGCACATCAGTAGAATTTCTATCGGTGCATAGTCCGCCTGAGCCTAGCAGTGCTCAGTCAATAATGGTCCTTTCGTCAATGGCAAGATGCTGGATCTACGGTATGCACTCTCGTCGGTCGACGAGTTTCCATCGATAGGGTGGAGTCTGTCTAAACATAGGAGGGCAATGGTAGGTCCCACATTGGAGCGTGGATGCAAAACTCCCATCGATGGTTGAGGAGGATTTCCATTAGAGGTAGACCAATGGGAAATTAGAAGGGTCGTTGGTCTCACAGTAGGACTTCCTATGAGGGTCGGTCACTGCAAAAGATGAAGGATCGCTTGTTACCTTTGCGTGGTGTTTGCCTTCGACGCCAGGCTGGGCATGGCTTGACTTCTCGTCGGACTAACATGATTCCTAAGAGATGTAAACCCATCCCTGAGGGGTATTGGCGTATGGTCGATGACCTACGTCCATGAAACTTCTGACTGATGAAATGTGTGACCAGGTGAGGGTTCAGGTCAATGAGAACTTTGTCCATTCATCAAAACTTTGTGCCTGATAGTTAGTTAGCTAGTGAAGTTTAAGCCTGCCATGAAAACCTAGTATATGGATTAAAATCTTACAAATTAACATAAAATCAAGAAAATCTAAATGTAAGCTAGTTATGAAGTAAAATGACGGAAATGAACTTAAAACTAAGCTGAAAATGCAACGAAAACTAGGATTAATATGTATTCATCAAGCCACATCGTCATCCATCTCATCTAACCTTGTTTGTAATGCACTCTCAACCCTTACAACCACAAAAGGCACCACAATGTGGTTCAGAGACCAATACTCAACTCCAGAAGGTGCATACAACTTTATTAGAATACACATGACTCATTAGAAATTCAAATAAATAAAGGTAAAACTTGTATGCAATCCTTCCCATGACCTTTCATATATAGTAGGACAAAGGGTTTATCACAATTAAAAAATAAGGGCAAAAATAACATTTAATTCCCCCCACGGCCTTTCATATATAGCCCTATCAGAATATACTAGGACCAATTTATGATTTATATTAAAAAAGTTACATTCAAACCCTTCTATATTTTAATGTAGCTGCCTTATTAGAATAATAGACTAATCAGTAATTGAAAACATAATTTTTTTACATACAATACCTCCCACACTATCCTATATAGTCTAGATCAGGATATAATTCAGAAAAATATTTTTTTTTTGCGTAGAAAACCCTCAACGGATTCTTATATAGTATAAACATACTTTAAGGCTAACCGCGTTCGCTATTGGCTGTTCTCTCTCTCTCCTGCTACCTTGGACCGGGTCACCGGGGTGAAACTCCCCCACTATCCAAAAAAAAAGTATAAACATACTTTACTTAAACAATATTTATTTCAAATTCAAGCTTATATTCTAGAATTAAGACTTCCTAATTTTTCAAATTTTTTGAAAATAGCCTTTTAATATTTTTGTTATGCATCACCACTACTGGCACACAAATGATTACCTGAGATGTGATTTCTATATCGGACTGCTAATTGAATATTTTCTAATTATATGATTGTTTCAGGGAGGATGGGAAGATGATGAAACTGTTGAGGAGGCAGCAGTGAGGGAAGCTATTGAAGAGGCCGGAGTCCGAGGAGACCTATTGGTAAGATTCACCAACTTTATTTAAAGGATTGTTCCTACTTAGTCAGTGTAGAGTAGAATATGCATAAATCATGTATTTGTTGATAAAAGTCTCATTTTCGAGATTTGAAAAATAATTATTAGACCCCTCATAGCTGTTCTACTATAAACTGTTGTGTAAACAACTGCATCTTACCAGGTTGATGTATCGATTTTCTTTTTCTTTGAACAATGTGTTTGATTTTAGTCATAATTACATCTAAAGGTGTAATATATCTCATAGTTTACTTTTAAAGAAAGTGTTAGAAGTAGAATGAATCAGAAGTTTAAATGAGGTTGGTGTTGGCACTAAACTGGTCAATTTTCTTGGTAATAATAGTTCACCTATACTAATAAAGTGAAGGAAACCTGGGCTCCAGGTCCTGAAGTGACCTGGGTAGATCTTTTAGTCCCAATTTAAGTCACTATTAAGTTCAAATCAGGTCTGGATTAGTTAAATAAGATCAACTTAGTTCATGTAAGGGTTAGACTAGGCCTGGTTTAAGTCAAATTAGGGGAATTTAGGCCTCATTTAGCCCATGTCAGGTGAAATCAGGTCTGTTTTTTTATGCCTTATTTAGGCAACTCACGGCCAGTTAAGTGTGGTTTAGGTTATATTATGTGTGATTCAGGCAAGGTTGTCAGAACCGAACCGGTGAGGCTTCTGGTTCTCGGTTCACTGATTCAACCGCTGACATCAGCATGACACCATAAATTATATTTAAAACTTTATAATATATGAAAAGTCAAGAAAAAAGTAAGCAAATCTAGGAGTATATCAAAAACTAGCATGGAAATGACAATAATTCAATTTGAAAGTGCATTTCCCGTGTCAAATTATCAAGGAATCAAATAAATTTTCATTAACATGAAGAGATACCACGGTATAATTGGCATAAGGATATTGGAAACCTTATAGGAACATAAATATAGACAGTAGCACTAGACTTTTGTATAGTCACTGACCTGGCAGGACGGTAGGAATATGTTAAAGAATGAGAAAAGGAAGGTAGAACATTTTAACTATATGAAATTACTAGGGGACTAGATGAAGAAGAAGAGAGGTACCGAAGCAATTGCAAGAGGATCAATACAACAAAAGAAGGTAGCAGCAAGTAGCAACAAAAACAGAAGCAAATGCTACAACAAACTATTGAAATAACATGAAAAGGAGGATAAGGAGGAAGATAAGGAAGAGGAGGAATAGGGGAAAAGGGAGGAGGGTATAGCATGTACCTGCAACAACAACAAAATTCAGCAAAAAATACAACAAATCATTGGTCAGTCTGACTCGGCCGGTTCAGTAAAAATCGGACCGGTTCACTGGTTCGATCGGTTGGTTCACCGGTTCTTGACCGGTTCAAAGGGATTTCCGGGTTTGGGGCCAAACCGAACCGGTATAGGCACCGGTTTCCGGTTCGGTTCAGTTCTGATAACTATGGGTTTAGGTAAAATTTAGGATTGATAAAGCTTAGAAAAAGATTTAAATGCATATGTATGCGCGTGTGCATCTATATATATGTATTGGATAAAGAGAGACATTCTCTCTCCTTCCCATGCCCGTGACGGAGGCCGAACGTCCGAGAGGGTGGTAAACTAAGACGCAACTGAGATTCGAATCAGGATCCCTTCGTGAGGAGACACTGTGCTTGACCACTTGAGCCACTCCTTGTCGACCTATATATATGTATGTGTAAATGTTTGTGTATTTAAATTCAAATAAAGTTACTATTTTTCAAAGCACTAGTATGTACTGGGTTGCTAGGATCCCCTTTCTAGCTGCCCAAAAAATGTATGTTTTATCATGAAATAACTCAAAACTTGAGTCCATCCCAAATGTCCTGTCAGATATGGTCATTGGAAGAATCTCAAACTTGCATACTTTCTTGGCTATCTGTTTGCTATACAGGATTTATTAAGTGCATGGTTTTCTGAGACTGCAATAGTTCTGTATATATTGTTGACTGCATGTAGGTTCCTTGTTTCACTGTAGTTGCATTACATGTTTACTTTGATATAGGAGTTGATTGGGGTTATTGCTATGCTAAAAAATCTGTCAACCTTTATGTTGTAAGCTGTTGGCTATTATTATGCTAAAAATCTGTCAACTTTTATGTTATAAGCTGTTGGCTATTGTTATGCTAAAAATTTGTCAACCATGTATGTTAGCTGTTGGCTAGAAACTACGTTTCAACTTTCAATATTACAAATACACTTCTCGTTAATGAAACTAGACAGTAGGGGTTCGAAAATAGTAGATTACTTTTAAGACCGTAAATGTGATGTTCCATCACCTCATCTAGCCCCTGCCGATGTTTTGATTTTTGGATAGATCGGAGGGGAACACGCATGTGTAGATTTGACAGGAGTTTCTCCACTAGTTGGATTGAGGAGTGGTGCCTTTACAACAGGACATGCAGCCCTTAAAGCTGCCTCAGCCAAAATGGTCAAGTATGAGGAAGCGTGTATTGACAATCAATACATTCGACTTCTCCTACTACCTTTCAGAGCTTTATTATAATTACAAGGAGCAACTTGTAATTTTAAAAGCTGAAGAAAAAATTGCATCCAAATAATTTTATGTTCTCGCACACTGTCTTTTTAGAACAAAAGATTGATTTTCAATTAATAATATAAAAAGTTTGCATGCAGTACTCCCACACTCTTTCCTATATATCATAGATTGGAATACATGGTGGAAACTGAGAATGTCTTAAACATTCCTTTAACCCGGACATAGCTAATCGCAAGAAAAGGGATACAATAGTAATAACGACAGGGTAATATCCTGCAGCACCCAGATCAGGAAGCTCACAAAAAGGAAACCAGAATAACAGTAAACCCATAAAACCATAAACATGGTGCAAGCTCCCGATCCATGTAGTGGAAGCACGCTACCCTCTTATATAGGATTTGTAGGGAAAGGCATATGCCCAGCCAGTGGCCTTGGCTTGTACAGGGAGTCTACATATAAATGTGTGTTTTCCTACCTCGCATAATCATATAATGATACTTTGGAATTCTAGATGCACATTGAAAGCATGGGAAATCCTGCCGTATATTTGTTTATAGCAAAAGGTCATGTGGGTCCACCGCACGTTAGGACGGTGGGTTGATCTGCCTGCTGGCTTATGTGGAACCATCGTGAAGTTAATCTGGAAGTTTTTCTATTTAACATGCGTAGTTAAGCTGAATTATATGATTAATTAATATTGAATATTTTGTTCTGTAGTGGTTATGCTACTCTAGTGACTAGTTATTTGGGACTATGGTATTAAGCTTGATTTCTCTTCTACCTCAGGATTTCATGGGATTTTACTATTTCCGGAGCAAGACTCATCAGGATGAGTTCTGTCCAGAAGGTTGCTGCAAAGCTGCAATGTTTGCTTTACATGTGAAAGAGGAGCTAACTTGCTGGCCAGAACAAAACACCCGTAGAAGGAGTTGGGTCTCCACTGCTGAAGCAAAAGAGCAGTGTAGACATGCATGGATGCGAGATGCTCTTGTTGCTTTTCTCAAGTGGTGTGATGATCACATGGCTAATGGTTCAACATAGGAACCTGATACTCTACCGCAATGATAATTCTAAGATAACATTCTTTGCAATAGTCAAATAGGTTTCCTTTCTTTTTCTGTGTACTTGCCGACCATGAACTTGTACTGATATTCTTTCCCTGATGACATTCTTTTACTGAATATATGTTCCTTATTGGCCTGTAATGCTCCCAAAGCTCCCAGTGAACTCATGCTGACAAAGCTCTACATCTATTGATGTCTATCTCTTCACTCCCACAAGATTCCCCCCTTTTTTTTGTCTTGTAGAATTGACAATTAACCTTGTAGAAGGCTCCTAGTATCAAGGTTGAAGGCTCCTACTCATCCCTAAACATGCCTTCTTTAGCTATTACGTGTCTAGGCAAGTGTAAATTTAACCATTACAAATAAGAAGACATAAGTGATACCAAACTCAATCATTCCTTGTGGAAAAAATAGTGGGAAAAGTATCTATAATCACCTATTAGTTAAACACTAAAAAATGAAAGGAATGATGAGAAAATAAATGGAAAATGGAAGGAACGATAAGAAAATAGATGGAAAATGGAAGGAACGATAACAAAATAAACGACAATCAACATTGAAAGGCCCTTTTATATACAATGATCTTTAGTGTGAAAAAGAACTTATACGAAATCTTGGCACCACCCCAAAATTGGCACATTTGGCCAAAGTGCGAAGCGGGCAAGAAGGGAACCCAAAAGGGTTGTGTTCGGCACCATGGATCAATTGAAGGGCCTTTAGCTTCTTCTTTTGCTCCCTTAATTTTCACTTTTCATATTGCTACATACTAAACAATTTATATACATCCTTAATGTAGATCTACACTCAACACAGGGGGGGTTGGAGCAATCAAAAACTTCAATTGAACTTATTAGACATTCAAATTATATCACAAATTAAGCGAAATAAGTAGAACAAGCAAGTAGGGCTGTAAATGGGTAGGGTATTGCCCATTTACTTACTACCCATACCCTGTAGGGTAGGGTAAGAGTAAGCATATTTTTTTACCCACCACCCATTTACCCTTTACCCACATATAAAGAGGGTAGGGTAAGGAGAAGCTTTACCCTACCCACTTTACCCATTTACCCATTAATATAAGATTGAATTTATAATTTCAGATTCTAATATATGTTTTAATTCCTACCAAAACCCCCAACAAGAAACACCATTACTTTCTCAATTTCTAATATTATGATTTCCAAAACTTTAACATACAATGGGTAGCATGAAACTACCTTTTACAGTCATAAATTTGAGAGAAAAATGGATTCATCAATAAGAAACAATATATAAAAAATGTGAGGCCTTGTCTTTAGAAAAAACATCAACTTAAATATTGATATTTTTGTAGTATATCACACAGAATAATTATTAGTATCAAAAAACTAGTCTTGTATTTGATTTAGGGAACATTATATGATTTTTTTGTTAAAAATATCGTATACTATATTCATGTTCTTTTACCCATTTCACCCTTACCTTACCCATTTACCCTGTGGGGGAAGGGGCATGGTAAGGGTAGGGTAAATGTTGTTAGGCAAAGGGTAATTAACCTATCCTCTACACACATCTTTGACGCGAGTAAGGGTAAGCCTTTAAACCCTACCCACTTACAACCCTACAAGCAAGGATGAGAGAGATTGAGAGAACCACAAATAAACACAAGATCACATACAAGCACAAGTGCTTAAGAGTGATCTGGCTTGAAATGTCATAGCTCCAATGCTCGGAGAGGTCAACCTATAAGATTTCTTAACACCTATTACCAAAAACATACACCAAGAAGACATTTTTTTAAGTTTATGAATAACTAGCTTCTATTTTTGGACAAGTAACCAACAACCTAATCCAGAGAACCTTTCCTACCTAGATCCACCTACCCTCCACCTTCCTCAGACAAGGAAGAGCTTCATTGAACCTCTTTGAAAAAGAGATTGGGAAAGAGAAGCGAGAGCAATGATTACAAGTAGTGCTATCTTTCTCATAAACCATCCCTATTAACTCAATTGAAGTGAGAAAGTAGAAGCTCAAGAATGGAATTTTGGGGCTGTTTGAGGCATTATTTTAACTCATAACATGTGCCTCTTGGGTAAGAGAAATTCATACCTTTCCACTTATTCCTCTAACACAAAACTGAATACTTGATAGACATATAAGGGAGCTCTAGAAGAGAAGTGTCATAAATAGATTTGCAACACGATTCCTTTCCCTTCTTACCGAAAACCATGTCGGTGGAGATAGAGAGAGAAAGAAAGAGAGAGATGGATCTATATGGCTAGAAAGGCATAGGGGGAGTTGTAGAACCAAAAAATGCCAATAAATTTCCAAGAAATGAAGTGAAATGACCAGTGGAGATGATATGAGGTGTGGTGTCAAGGCTAAGGTTAATTAAGGTTCCTACACTAAATTTGCA
This sequence comes from Alisma plantago-aquatica, assembly GCA_963693085.1. NCBI lineage: Eukaryota > Viridiplantae > Streptophyta > Magnoliopsida > Alismatales > Alismataceae > Alisma > Alisma plantago-aquatica. The sequence continues at coordinate 1,004,502,378 of OY856411.1, read as the reverse complement.
AGAAATATTTTGAAAATCTAGACCACTAGGTTTGTGGGTAAATCGGGAGTTGTCAGAGTCAAATCGTAACTAAGACTTTTTGCATTTAAAACCAACTTGCTTCATTTGCTGAAATTTTGCTCAAACTTCCAAATGATGGTGTTTAAGGAAAAACACCTAAATGTCTTCAACTAGAATTTTGAGATGGATTTCTTAGATGATGGAAAATGCTTCTAGTAACTCTATTTAATTTCCAAAACTATTCTAAGTTCCCAAATTTTATATTTATATGATAGAAAGAAACCAAAAATGTGTAAAAACCAAGCATGGACAATAAAAGTAAACAACAAATACAACTAGGGGACACATAATTAATCAAGAGTAGTGATATGAAATTTATATCTAATGAAGTAGAATAACTTGTAGGTAGAGGTTTGGTAAAGGTATCCTCATTTTTTCCCCTATTCACATGTATAGAGATCTTTCTTGGAAATGTGGTAAAGAAGGAAATGATGACATCTCTCTGTATGCTTGGCTTCACTACAAATATATGATCACGACAGAGATTGATTGCACTAGTATTATCACAATAAGTGGAAGATGCATCAAATGATATCAAAATTGTTTAGCATCTGCTTCAATAAAAGCACTTGGGCACAAAAACTATCAATAATTATATGTTCGATTCCAGTAATTAAAAGAGCCAATGTGATTTGATTCCTAGATATTTAAGAAAGCAAACAAGGTCCTTGGAGGAAACAAGTACCTGTACAATTATACACCCACATTCAAAATTACTATAAGATATCAAATAATTAAACATTGATTTGAGGTACCATAGACAAAACTTTAGGGTCTTGTCTAGATACCTAAGAATCCTCTTCATTACAATAAGATGTAACTTTCTAAAGAAAGATTAAAAAAATAACACACAAGCCTATATTAAATGTGATATATGGTCTATAGAGGAGGTGATATATAGTAGATTTCCATTTATACCTATATAAAGATTCTCATCAATTTTCTCACCATCCTGATCAAGCTTTGTGGTGTTACACATATGAGTGTCAATTTGCTTGTAGTTATTTATCTACAAGCATTTGATGCAATCATAGTGTAGCTTCCTTGGTTGATGAAGTTCTCATATTTTATTTGCTGGATTTGAGATCTTAAGAAGAATGTAAGCCCCCCTCATCCATTTTCCACAAAAGAAATTTCTTACGCTATTCAAGACAAGAAACATATGAATGTATTCTAACCTTGCTACATGTTTATAAGTCTTATCAAAATCTATGCCTTCTTGTTGGTTATATGCTTGGTCTGTCTATATTTCTTACCACCTTTTCTTATTCATCTAGATTGTTTATGTTTACCCACTTTGTTCTTGTGATTTTTGTATCATTAGGTATTGGTACAAGTGTTCATACCTTGTCTGTGTATTTTTTTTCTATCTCCTCTTGCATTGCCATAATCAAGTCATTGTCTTCAAGAGATTCCTTTTTGGAATTTGGTTCGAATTTGAATTAATGACACTATTGTCTTGGTCTTGCAGTCAGTTCTTATTTTGGCCTTCTCAAAAGGATCATCAACGGTGAGCTCCTTTAAATGGTCCTTTGCGAAATTGTGGGATTGGATCCTTTTTAGATAATCTTGGGATCTTTCCTCCTGAAATTCTTGATCAAGTTCTTTCTATTGATCATTGTGGCATATGCGTAGTTTTATTCTAGGAGCAACATCATATAAACATCATCAAAATAAACATTTCTGGAAGTAGAGCGAGTAGTTCAATTCTTTTGAGAAGTATTTATTCTTGTACTCTAACATGCTCTTTATTCTAAATATGAAAAGCTTTAGTAGATAGATAATAAGCAAGGAAGATAACTTTGAAGTAATACCTTGGTGTTAAGAAAAATACATCTGCAACAAAAACATGTAAGCAATCACTATAGGGTATCCCATAATGCCATAACTCATAGGCATTTTTTACAGGTAGATGACTCAAAACATGGTTTTGTGAAAAACAAGCAATGCTTATGGCTATGACCCAAGATGTTTTGTTGTATCATATTCCAAAACCATGATAGAAACCATCTATTGTGGAAAATGCTTAATGTATATAACCCTATTTTTTGGGGTATTTTGGGGAAGAGTAGTCACACACATATCCCAATTCACCATAAAATGATTAAAATAAATCATTTTCCACTTCTCCCCCATGGTCAAGTTGTATTAAAGAAATTTTGGAGGAAGATTCATTTTCCATTCTTTTACAAAAAGACACTAATGATATAAGATTATCAACTTTTATCTATTAAAAAGAATGTCCAGGTAAGTCTAGAATAATAATCAACAATCACAAGACAATGTTTACTACCTCGAAGTTATTGTGTTCACTTTGTCTCCAAAAGGATCAATATGGAGCAGTTCTCGAGCTCTCTTGGTACGAAGAACTTGCTTTTTTTGAAAGAATACTTAGTTTGCTTCTCTTATGAGCAAGTTTGGAATTATTCATCTTTCTTTTAGTAGTCCTTTAACCAAGTATTTTTTTTCTCAATTTTGTCAACTGATTCATGTTTATATGACCATGTTGTCTATACTATAAATATACATTAATTTAATCAAAAGCTAAACATTTTAAAAAATTATTTAAGAGAACTAAGAATAATAGTATAACTATTATCATTCCTATTTTCCATATATATAACATTGAAAGTAAGGGAATTTGGTAAGAGAGATCCATGTGCGGTAAAAAGAACAAGATATCCATTGCCACATAATTAAGTAAGACTAATAAAATTGTGACATAGGGCATAAAAAGAAGCACATTTTGAATGTATGCATAATAACATATATCACCCTAAACTATTACATTACCCTTACCATTGTTACCAAATTTGACCGATGCACCTTTCTGTTCTTTAAAGTATTGAAGTAGCTTTTAACTACCATTGGGTTCTTGGAGCAACTAATATCAACAATCCATTTGAAGTTTCTTAGAAAGAAGAAAGGCTGGATGCATTGAAATCCTTTTATCTAAGGTTAGCTTTGGGACCTAAACCATATTCTCTTAGTAATCTTCTTCCTAAAAGGACATATGTAGTAAACTATTCCTTCTAAAAAAGTTACAAACCATTTTAGATATATAAATAGAACATTTTCCATGGTATCTTGAAGAACACTCTCCTTCTTTACTCTCATAGATACCATCACATTGATCCCATATCTACCATTTTTTTGGGTAGCATGGTGTAGGATGTCATCAAGGTTCTTCCTACCTTTAAGCAACTTTTGCAAAGAAGATATAAGAAAACAATTATATTGGGTAAGAGTAGAAATAGTAGATGAAGTTTTAGGAATATCATCAAAAATATATCAATAAATATTTCATAAAGTAAGAATTATTCTTCAAAGTAAGAGAAGAAAATTCAGTATATGTACTAGGAGTTATAGGTTGAAACTCAAGAACATTGATATTTAAAAGCACAAAATAATTTTTAGCCTTAAGATCATTCTCTTGATTGAAATATGCATTATTTTCTACCTCAATACCATTATATAACAAATATAAATCAAGGTAAAGTTACTTAAAATTAATTATATCTAGAATGCAATCTTACATGTTCAAGTTCATCCTTCTCCTCATACGAATTATCAACAACCTCAACAACCTTTTTCCTTTTTGAATTTATGAGAATACAGAGAAGCGCCATTGGTGAGAAATGGTTTCAAATAAGATGTTCTTATACGACTCGTTTCAATTGATCTCATTTGCTCCATCTCCTTCTCTTGAACTTTCAATAAGTGCAATATTGCATGCATCTCCATCTTCACTGAACAACTAGATGCTTGAGATGGACCCCAATAAGCATTATGGACTATTACCTTTCCCTTATTGTCCTTCCTCTTTCACTTGTCCTCCATCTTGTAGTTCCATTCTATATTATTTTGGAACTTATGGTGATTATGTTTCTTTATTTTGGACACTTATGCTTGAAGTGCCTATTTTATCAACACTCATAACATGGAGGAGTGGATAATTTAGCTTTACTTTGAATGACTTGACTTTGGGGTACCAAGAATAATCATCATCTTAGCAATATTACTCGCTTGAAGAAAATTCTTGAGATTTGAAGGCCACATACTTCTTATTTTAGGAAGACTCTTCATTCTCCTATTCATCTCTAGCATTATATTGACCTCATAAATTTGGAAATTACCTATATGGTATTCAACTTGAAGCTTTTACAGGTCAGGAGATTCTTATATGACTATCAATTCATTCTACGTTAGTGATTCTTGAGAATCTTGAATCCATCTCTCTAATGGACTTCATCTTGAACACATCAAATAAATCAAGTTGGTGTTACAACATCTTGATTTTGAGGTCCTTCACTTTATTCCTTCATGTGTTACGGGGAGCTACGCCATATGTAAAACACCATCTCAGAATAAGAGATTTGATATGCATAGAGGATGTTGATTGCCTTATCATTGAGTTAATACCTTCTCTTGGCTTCTTAATACCATGTCTTCAAGTCTCCCATGTGCATGTAGTAGATGACCATCGTCTTCCATTTTCAAAACCTAATCCCTTAGATGTGAAATTTCATATGCCTCTTGGTAATTGGAGCCATAAAATATCGTGGGCATGTGGAGAGACTCCTTCAAGGTTGAGGTACTTAAGGAGGTTACCGCCCATCTTCACCAACTCATGGGAGTATTTCTTAAAGAATACCTTGCTCTAGTACCACCTTTAGGATCTAGTCCTAGACGGGGGCACAGTATTGAGATAGTAAAAACTTAAACCAAACTTGTTAGACCTTCAAACTATATCACAAACCAAGTGAAATAAGTAAAATAAGAAAGCATGAGATAAATTTAGTACACTAGATATAAATATACAAGTTTAAAGTGGTCCTAGATCAAAATATTGTAGCTCCACTATGTAGAAAAGTCAACCTCTAATATTTCTTAACACATTGAGTACCACCTTGAATTACCATGACAAGAACATTCACCAAAAATCTCTCTCTTTTCATTTCAAGAGTATCTAGATTATTTAATTGGGACTACACCTATAGTCACCCACCCCTCACCTTGCTTAGACAACAAAGAGCTTCAATTAACCTTTGTAAGAAAGAGATTGGAAAAGGGAAGGGAGCGATTCACACGATCACAACTGGAGCTAGTTCTATTGCAAAAAATACTATTTACTCAATTGAAGCAAGAAAGTAGAAGATAAAAAATTAAATTTTGGGAATCTTTGAGACACTATATCAACTCTATAGCATGTGAGGAAGGAGAAACCTATATATGTCTCCAAATGATGCATATATATAGTTGAGGGTGCTTACTAGTCAATAGAGTTGATTATGATATAATATGGGGGAGTAGTTGAAGTCCCAATGAATCTACTTGCACTTTATTTCTTCCCAAATGACTAATTCTACACTTCTAAAAATTTGTTTCTTAGTTTTTTGGCTTGATGTTTTCTTAGGAATTTAAACAAACCACTAATTGTTGGATTGTCAAGAAATATGTTCAGCTAGAATTTTCTTGGGTAACTCCAATCATAAATATACCTTTGAAAATATTTGAACATTTTTGTCAAGAATTTTCATAGGTCAATTCCATCAAAAAGTTCTATCAAGCCAAGTCCAATTAGCAAGCCACTTGAAAATTTCTTGAAGAAAGCCAAGCTATAATTCTAAATGTGTTCAATATGTTACCAACTCAAGGAAATCACTATACTATCCATAAATCCTAATTTTGACTTTTCCATTTGATGTTCTTGTGAGGAAAAAAACCAATTTAGAATTAAATGTATGAATCTTTAAGTGACTTGTCATCATTATCATCTCAATAAATGCATTTCTGAGCTTATACAAGGGCTTACTTACAATTAATGTGTTAGATGTTATAAAGTATTATCAGTTAATAGGTTCATTTGTGATAGGGACCTAATTGTATTGTACCATTAGGGTTATGTACTATACATAGGAGGGGAGTTTGAGATCTAGAAATAATAAATGCATAACACATATTATTTTCTTCATGGTGCTAGAGAAATGATCATAACCCTAGTGAGAAAAAGGTAGAGCCTTTGCTAGTGGGAAATCACTGTCTCTTCTTGACTTGGCCACCCACCAGGCATCTTCTCAACCTCCATGATCATCTTCTATCTTCTTCTTATTTCATAAAAATCCCATTGTCTCTGCACTTTCTTGAGTCATGTTGTCTATTCTCGCTTAGTTAGTCCTCCCCGAATGCAACCTCTATACTGACGACCACACATCTCTAGAGAGTAGCAACAAAAAACCTAGCCACTACTTCTAGCTACTGCAACCAACAACAATGGTGACTTAGGAGCTTCTATCTACCACTACGATCAACAACCATGCTACGACAAGGCCACCAGAGTCAACCATCTCTATCACCCCAAGCATCATTCTCACCTGAGCATCCACCACTCACCAACATCAATCACACATCAACCATTGTAGCAGCATCTGCCAACTTTAGGAACTACTGGAAGCAATAGACTCACACCAGACTACCCCATGAGTAGTAGGCCTCTACTAACCAGGTTGTAGAGGACCATCAGACTACTGCCGCTAGCCATCACCTTGAAATTACAATGTACAACCAAGGCACGAAAAACATGCTTTAACACTCCAAAATTTCTTGCTGCCATCCTATTTTCACAAATTTTATGTTTAATCCCCACTTGAAATTCAATGTAGACCTTTTTTTGGGGCTCTTCCTTAGATCCCATGAGCAGATGCCTCCCCTTAACTGGGGACCGCATTCCAAACCCCCCAAAAGTACGACTTTCCATCTTGTAAGGAGTCTTTTTGTTTCTACCTCAAAAACATATAACCTCACAATTGAAGATTTAATTCCTTATCCTCCCAACCTCATGTATGTATCCCTTTCAACATGTAGGGGGAGGGGGTGTATTGTCTTTTTCCCACTCCAACTACCTATTCTCTTTTTAATTGAATAGTGAAGGGAATAAGAAGAGAGAAAGAGAGAGAGAAAATATGAAGAGGGGGTACAAATGAGATGATGTGTATAACCCCATGCTATTTTGATCTTTATAGATCTTCTTATTATTCAAAACATCCATATTCTGATGTCTTTGTGTAACCTCATTTCTCCTAAGTATCATGATTCTAGTACATTACTGGGTATCTCTTTCCTAATGAAACTATGGTTATTCATGTTTGTGCTATGATATGCATGTGGGTGACTATTTCTGCTTACTCCAGTTGGTCACCACATTCATGCAATGTCGAAGGATCTTAGTTGCAATATTGACATGTCAATATAAGGCTTGTTCTAATTATTCCAACATCTTGTTCCCTCTAGTGTTAGTGTTGTGGAAATCCTGTTGCATTCTCATGACATATATGGTTTCTTTCCATACTTTTTATGCTTGTCAATTTCTTGCTTGTCAATACTGCATCTACAAAGTTAAAGTTCATCCATGTTTTATCTTTATTGAGCTACTTTATTCATGTCTTATCAAAGTTACATATTCTATTTCTCAAGTGTTGTAATGGTGCTTCTGGAGATCTACTTGGGTTGTCTTTGATGGTTCTTTCATTTCTATCAAGCTCTTGAGATTCAAAATTTAGATTTATGGATTGAACATGAAAATAATCATCACATCATTGTGTCTGTGTTTGTGCCACGTCATACAAGTTACTGGTCTTCTATACTTTTGGTCGAGTTGGCTACATTTGTTAGATGAATTGAAGATATCTCTACTTCTACATCGACATCATTGGATGTGATGATTATGCATATCAGAATTACATATTCCTTTCCTAGTCATGATGACATACTCATGGTATTTTGGGATTCTACTCCATGTTATTCTGGCGTGTTTTTAACTATGGCACTTGGATTATATCAAATTTCTTTGTTTTAGATTCACTACAGAAGTTCTTTTCCTAAGCTCGAGTATTTACATCTTGCAAAATGCAACTTCAAATGAGGCAACATCATACATTTTCTATTGGTTGGAGAATAGTGTTTTAGGGGGGAGTGAAAAGGGAGACTGACATTTTTATTTATTTGTCCACATCATGTGATTGATTCTTGTACAATATGGATATGTGTGTTACCAATATTCCATCTTGAGGGGGAGTGATATATGTTAGATATTATTATTAGTTAATATGTTCATTTATGATAGAGGCCTAATTGTCTTAACCCATTAGAGTTATGTCATCTTCCTTGTGCTTGCCTCCTCTCCTTTATATAAGAGGTGATTTTTCCATATGTCAATAAGTAATACATCACATATCTTATTTTCTTTAATATGTATTACAAGAAATGGTCTAAAGAGATATTCAATAACCTTGAGTCAATTTGATCTTTGTTGTATGTCTTATTGAGTTTCTATGATCAGGGTTTTTTCATGTAGAGTGCATGGAGTGTGTCTATCATTATGATATATCTCAAATAGATTCATTGGACACAATAAAATAGAATGGTTAAATTATTACCATATTATTGTATTAACATAATGTAGCCTTGGTTCAACACACATATCTATGTTCAAGACTTGTAGAACTAGTGAAACCTATTTGCATAGGTGAAATACACCCAACATTTTGTAATATTTTTTGAAAAAATATCTTTACATACTTTATAAGGTAATATGTATACTATTGATCCTGTTTCTATTATGGTATCTCCCTTTTTATGTAGCAAAAATGTGGCGACAAAAGTGGCTCAATGGCAACAACACACACATCAATGGTATGGTGGTGGAAATGATGCACAGAGATGATGGAGGTACACAAGTCATGAAAGATGTTCAAGAAATGTGACCACATGAGTGGAAACAACAAAAAAAAAACGAAGTTGACATAATGACCCCAAAAGTGCACTCCACCACATGGTTAGAATCAATATATTAAGATCCACCATGAGATAAGAATTAGATGCAAAACAATCCACTTCCAAGCTAGTTGAGGAAGCAACACACAACACAATTATGACGTGTAGGATGAAAAATAGTGCATGTAGTAGCCACACCATAGTGGTACAAGTAGCACACATTTGTACTGATAACAATGATAACATGGTGGTAGAAACACAATTGTCCGAGAAAGAGATACTTATGTAGGGTATAGATTATTTCTACATAAATGTTTATCCATCAATCCTGATTCCATTGTCTTAGAAGGCAATGTTAGAGGGATTAATGTTCCCGTCTTTGAATGACACATATCATACAAATATAATATACAATAAAGAAAGATAAATGAAGAATAAAGTGTTGTACATCAGGGCCCAAGGCAACATGAAAAGAAAGATATACGAGAATAAATAAAGGAAACTACATCATCCATTTTCAACAAGAAAACCCTCTCAAAATTTTGATTTGGTGAATCTTGATCAATATTGTATGCATGTAAAAAAGAGGGGAAGAAACTGATTGACAATCCTTGATAAACACATATTAATACCTAAAACCATAAAGAAAAGACGCCATCATCGCAAAAATAATGGCAAAATGGCGATAAAGCAACCTGCTTGTTTTCACATGAAAATATTGTGTGCATGGTGGGACCTATAATGAGAGTACAATAATTCATTATTAGAAAAAACCTTATTTAGAAAATTCTCATTGTAAATTGTATTATTCCAATATATTTTAGCTATTTAAAGACAAGACCACTTCAACACATTGATGAAAATCAAAGGATATCAAGGCATATCTACTTATAATCAAGAAGGGCAATCAAAGGTGCTTAAGACATTACTACATCTAATCAATAAGAACAATCAGGGTGTACGAAGATATGGACACTTCTTATCCAAAGAAGGGCAATCAAAAGTGTTTAAAGGTATTGTCACTTCTAAACATAAATCACAATTGACAAATATCATTAAGATGAGTTCTTATTTATGTTTGAGGTTCATCAACATTTATATAGGAAAATAAAAGACTATTCAATAGGGAGAAATAGATCATTCCATACATATAGAAAAACAACACATGAGATAAGGAGTACATGTGAAAATGTATCATTTTAATACCACTAGTCAAGCCAAGTAGGAGTTAGCATACTTTGAGTTAGAATATTAGTATATCTAGGAAGAATCAGGTTCAAGATTCATGTCAAAGATTCCTGGTATGCAAGTATGGACATATAGATCAAAATTTTGCTATATCAAGTTATCATGGGTCATATGACCCTAGGTGTGGTCATACATTAATTTTTATCATTATCAATATCTTAAGTATCTGTGTTCAATATCACGATCAATATCAAGTAAATGTCACACATATGTCATATTAGGAAACTAACCCTAACATAATTAATGCCATCATCATTCCCATATATCATAAAGATATGATACACCCATAAAATAATTACTTCAAGTACTGTTGTGGTCAAGATTAGGGTTAAAAACTATAATAAAAATATTTGTTCAATATCAGGAAATTAGCACTGAGTTCCATATCACCATCATGTTTCATATCAAAGTTAGCATTATCATAATAAAAAGTGATAGGTATGATCTAGGGTTTCAAATAAACATCCCAATAACTTGCATGATTAGATATAGGATTTAGGGAATCATTGGTATACTGTTTAACCATTTAATCTATTTAAAAAATCTAATGAGAGGTTTGCGAGATATTGTGGAATAAGGAAAACATATAGTCTATGGAAGTACCTTTAAATGGTTCATTGTATTTTTTTCATTAAAATGACCTATATATGATATATTTGGATCAATGATACATTTCATATAACTTTTCTAAGGTTAGGATACCATTTTGATTAAAGAGGCAGAATATGCCTTATTTAGAGTAAGTGCCTACCGTTTCACGATCATCATTGACTGAAGTAAGATCAAGTGACTGAGATAAACTCTCTCCACTAAGAGTGTGTGTAAGAGATAGGAGTTGGTGGGAAATACATATGATCTCGTCATGTAATGACTGGAGGGGGATCAAGTGACCCAAGGCCTTCCCTTACGCTTGACTCATGCATAAGCAAAGCATCACTCAGTGGCGGTTGGATTCGTCAGAGCCAAGAAGAGTTGGGGAAGAGAGCCTCGGGAAGGGCCACAAATTGACTGGTTGACCTTACCTTCTTGTTGTGAGGTCGGCTTACTCCTTGTGGTAAAGGGATTGATAAAGAAAGTCCCTAAAGAGCGGGTGGGTGGTGTGTGTGTGGGGGGTGTTTTATGCTAAGAAATTAGGAAGATGGACAATTGAATTCACAATTTTAGGGTTTAGGGAAGCTAAGAAAGCTACAAAAAGGTGACGGGAGTTGCAGTTGAATATACAATGTGTTTTATAGGGTGTGAGGAGGCTAGGTTTATGGTTCATATTTCACTCCTCACTATGGGAGAGAGGTATATTTGGTATATGTAGCTAGGTCCCTAAAATCTCCAAATGCTTGCATAATTGGGGTTATATTGTAGAGATAGGGCATTTGAGAGGGTAAACAAGGGAGGAAAAATGTGCTACAATGATAGGAGAGTGAGAGACCTTCAAGGTTTCTGATCCTAGTTTCCTTTTGATTTTTTTTGAGGTAGAACACGATCTCATTCACATTGGGTAGAGAACCGATCCATGGTTCCTTGGTTTGATGGTCGAGATAAAGTGGATGAGAGAAAACATCAAATTTATAGAGGGTCTCCCATGAAAATGAAGTTATCCTATTAAGAATGACATTGTGGACAATGTTGAGTTCTAGATTTGGTGAACATTATGTGCATGCATCACTTTTTAACATCGTTTCTTTAATTTTTTCAATTATTCTTAAATTAATATAATTATATATATTTTAATTTTATAAATTTGTGTGCTTTTCTCTGATGAGAAATGAATGTGTCATAAAATTTAAAAGAAATCAATAAGATATAGTACATGAAACCAACTTCAATTACTCTACAATTAAACTAAGTATATTCACACTACACTTATGATGGTAATACTATAGTCATAATCTATTATGCAAAAAAGTTACCTATTACCTTCTGAACAATATACTATAGATTTTTTGTTAGATTTTGGACCTTGATCTCACATTATCTATCCTCCTTTGTGATTTAAAATTCGAATTTGGAACTTATCCGATTATGAAATAAGTCAAAATTCTCAGCCGTACAAAGAACCTAAGCTCATGTTAGATGTGTGCAAGTCTTAATATTTATAAACTTGAGCACTACCTCACAAGTATACATGTACATGTAGTATTATCGAGGTCATCCTAGGAGCAAGATACTGTTAGGCGTAAGAGTATTGAACTTCAACAATCTAGATCTTTTTAACAAGAGAGGTTTTATTTAGTTAACTAAGAAATTAAAAGGAAACAAACAAAAATAGAAATCACTTGTATTAAGGATTATATTGGATTGGGGATTCTTGAGAATAAGGTTTCACATGTATATCATAACATGAAGAACAACAAAGATCAAGAACACTAGTAATAACACAAGAGAGGTCCGTATCCTACACCCACCTCCCGGTAGTGTAGAACAATCATAACTTTGTATACCACTCTTGTGGATATACTTAGATTTAGACTACAGATCTTTGCTCCCCAACACATCCCAACCACTCCCGTGTTCAAGGTAGTGTATCTAAGGTACATCTCCTTACTCCTATGCATATCTTCCCAAATTATACAAAGTGCATAAATTATACACACAAAGTGGCTAGTAAAGTATGTAAGAAGAATTAAACACTGATGAACCTTAGAATAGTGAAACAACTAGAATTATATATGAAATTTGGGCTCAACATAAATATGACATGGGAGTTACACCCCCATACCAAGAAATATAGATCTACTCGTCCATGGCTGTAGAAAGTAGATACAAGTAGTAGAAACATGGATAGACATCATAATAGAAGGAAATGAACTCAGATGTTTGTGGAAGAAGTAGGATAAAGTTGAAACTCTAGTCAAAGAGTCACAAATCTGTCCTTACTATTGAAAACTCTCCAAAAATCTTCACACTGGAATAAAGAGAAGAGAATGGTGGAGATCCTTGCTGCAATTATTGAAGAAGAAGGAAGAAGAAGAAGTTTCCCTCATGAGAAACCAACTTTTCTTCCTTGGAATGACTCCAACTCCTCATGGCTCTCCCTTTCTTGAGTCCCACTCCAAAAGGTCTGAATAATCCGTGGTAACTGTCCCAAGACAGCTGGGGATCATATATATAAGTGTGAGGTAGTTAAATTTGCATTTGAGTGAAATCTGCAGGTCATACAGTGTGTTGGATGAAGCCCGATCCAAATTCTGGAAAGTCACATGGCGTGTCTTAATTTAGACAAGATGTGTTGCTGCAATTTAAGGAGTTCTGGATTCAAGTTCTGGACCAAGACACGGTGTGTCTAAATTTAGACATGACTTATCTTCTTTGGACACGACATGTCTTTTTCTAGACACAACGTGTCTGGCCTGGACATGGCATGTCTCGGCGTGTCACTGTCAGTTTCAACAACATTCATTTTCTAAATGTGTAGATGATCGAGGATTGTGTTGATGGATGAGGTGATGGTATTTTCTCCCCATTTTGATGCAAAAATGTTGTACCTACAATTGAAAACATAGAGCAAGTAAAGATGATAATATAGTAGAAAATCTAGCATGATTAAGAGTGAGTGTTAGGTGAAATATACTTAGAAATGCAACCAAAAGTGGCCCAAAATATGACATAAAATACACACATCATCTCACCATGCCTCGACCAAGCTAAGTCTCTATAACTGATATTTTTCTTCTTCTAAATGACTCTCTTTACCATATGCATGTTTATACTAAAAGTGCAAAATCCTCCTTTCAATGCCCCTAATAACTTTTGGAAAGCAAACCCATTTAAATTCAAAATGCACAATAGGAAACTATACATATTATACAATATATGATTAGATAATATCCAACAATTGCATGAACATGATGATACATGAGAATCTATTTATATTATTGGTTAGTGTAAACATTATCTCAGAAAGGCTTTATTAACATCTTCAATAAAGAGTATGTTCTCATTATGATAGATCACACTAAGAGGATGGAGGATCGGTGGAGGGGCAACATGATTCATTTATAAATGCCTATGAGATAAAGATAAAGGACACATATGAATGGGAATGTATCCATGCTTATAAATAAGCTAGGAATATCATCTCTTAGAAGATACGAAAGCTATTATGATCATATGAAACTCAATAAAAGAGTGTCATAGCTATATTCTTCAATAAGCTTGGGAGAAACATTTTTCAGAAAAAGCCATTTCCTAGTAACTACTTCTTTGACATCACATGCCATACACAATGAACAACTATTAGACAAACTCACCAACGGATCAAATATATAACAACATGACGTTGTATCTTAATTTTTATTCTCTCATCCTTCTATAAATAGCCACATATGTAACAACATCTAGGGTGTTGAAGTCCATAAAGAGCCCCCTTGTCAGTCCAAGTCCATAATTTCTACCTTACTCTTCATTACATACAAGAATATCCCCTTGCATGTACATATCCATGTATGTGAATTGTAATAGTATATTTTATTTCCTAAACTATTAATATAAAGTTTTTGAACCTTCTATATTTTTGTGTTTAATTTCTTATAATTGTGGTTATGTTTTGTTACAATGGAATTTTATTATGTAGTTCTTTATCCATTACTATTTACAACCAATATCATATTGTATGATTTATGAAGGTGATACTGACACTAGACCTAATAAAATGGCTTTGATCAAGAACTCACAATACCTTAAAATGACGATAAGACTCTCTCACTAAAGTAGAGGATTAAGATACCAACGACCGACAACTCATGTTTAGATCAACAGAAGTTGAATCCATAATAGAGGAAAATAGATGAATTAAGGTATCTGACATCATAGTAGGAAGTGGTATAATGATGGAATCATGGAAGTAGCATAAATTTATTTATTGCATTATTCTATACATCATATGACCTTAATTTCATCAACTTGTGCTTTATGCTTGTCTGCATATTGGAAATTTAGTGCCTATATTTTTTTTATTAATCTATAGCCTAATTATATAAGTTCAAGTTTTAATACTTCCATTTCATGTGTATTTGATACCTAAAATACTCATGATCTTCCATACACTTATGGTTTATTTTCCTTTCTATTTTTTCAAAGACTCAATGAGAATATATGTACATTTTAATTAAACATGATATATATGTGTTCTTCATATGTATGAATCTCTATGGGATTTTTCACATTCAAGATGTACCTCCTCCTCTTTTCTTCAACAAGACTACATCTTTTTAAGAAATATGGCCTACCAGTTCCACTTCTTCCCACTCACCTTGTTGACTTATTTTTCTCATATTCATCCAACCTGATGTCACTATGCAGAAATTTGATAAATAAGCTTTCACTCCTTGAACAACTTTGTCTTAGGGCAAGGTCACCATAAGAGTTGTGATTATGTTGGGTCCTCTCCAACACCTTGGTTATCATTATGAATAAATAGAGGGGATAGAAAGAGAGATTACCATTTAAAAAAAAAAAGGTGAAAATAAAAAATTGAATCCTAGCATACATTTATACACTTTTTAAACTCCTGACACTCATTCAAATTGCCACTTCCCCTAGTTATAAAGAGAAATAAGTCTACAATAATATCTTTCTTTTCTCTTGTGTATCCATTATTATGACATACTTGGATATGCCTAATCACATATTCCTTCTCCTTGTCATTCTTGAACATAGGAAATTCCCTTGATGACCCCATGGTCCATTTAGTGGTTCCAACATGCCTTGAGAACATTTAAAGAACTTATCACTAATGTTGGAACTTGTGATGACATAAGGAAGTGATTCCTCATTTTGCATATTAAATTAATCTTTTTGATCACAGTAAGAGATATTTACTTGGTCGGTCATTATATAGGAAAGGAATCCTCTCTATATTTTGTTTATATCAAAATGAAAAGAAAAATACAAAAGATTTGAGTGGGTTCATGTGGTGGTAGATATTTGTTGATTTCATTTAGAAAATCATAGGAATTATGTAGGAAGTCATAGAATAAGAAGGGATTGTTATGGTGTTGATTTGGTTTATTCATTTGAGTCTCAATCAAACTTGGTGCCACCATAAAAAATTTCTTGTTGGATACATGGTAGAGGAAAACAATTCCTCTACTAGATGAAAGTTGTAGTGGTGATCGAATGACTCAAAAACATGTGTATTCTCCTCCATGTTGGTGCTAGCTCAAAAATGACATATGAGTCCGCACATGATGGGTGAAAGTCATTCACATATCTCACCATGATGCTAATAAAACCCTATCTTTCCAAAATAATAGTACTTTTTTGATGCTCCAAGAGGTTCTTAGTCATCCTTCCCTCTAGTAGCAAGAAAATAAAATCGAATTACACTAATGTTCTATGCATTTTGTAGTCTTCTATGTACATATCAGAGATGAATATATGGAAAAATACCCACATATAGTTCCTAACTCATCTCTAGTTTCCCACTTAGCTAACAAGTCAACACATCTAGTTTTATTCCTTGTCCAATGACTTATTTGGATGCTATGTCTCATCTCCAAGAGGCTCAAGAAATGTTGATATAATAAAAACAATTTAGTAGAAGATATTGACATAGATGATAAGTAGCACAAGGAACATAACTACTAGTTGTGATGAGAATAACCTTAATGTTTTTTTAGAAGTACCTCCAACCCTCAGATGATGGCCATGAGTTCCACCTACAAGACATCATAACATTCTATCATGGGAACTCTGCATGTTACCCATGTACCCAAGTTGTCTCTTAGTATGTAGCTTGTATCAAGTTTTTTTTCCTCATGAGCATTGCTCCATCTATGTTTATCTTGTATTCCATCATGAAGTAGAAGGCATGTAGTTTGTAATGATATCTTTCCTATTTGAGAAATACTTGGTACAAATCTAAACTAGGCATCCGATCATTCAGGTAGCATGTTCCTACTATAGGTGATTGTTGTTGAACATGTGATAATTCCTCATCTTCCATACCATATCTAGGACAATATCATACTAGAGAGATCTATCTACATTGTTTCCTTTTTTATTAAAATCCTTGGCCGTCTAGTTCTTGAGTTCAGTTTATGTCCAATCACTAGTACATAAAGCATATTTGCAATGTCATTTATTTTGGGCATGCGTCGTGGGTCATATGCCGACACCTATGTGGGTGACACTGTAACTAAGGGCCTTTAGTGTTAGTTTCTATGGTAAAGAAAAAATCGACGACATATATGTAGTTTCATTTGCTATAAGGGAAAAACCAATGTAACAATACTTGTGTTCCTTCAGTTTTCAATATAAAACCCAAAAACGTAATCTCATATCAACAACAATTTATAAGATTATTATGGGATTATAGTCATCAATTATATTTATAGCAACCAACGGCGTAGCTCTCCCTCGTCAATTGTATGGAAGAACGAATGTTGGCGTAAGGCCTATGCCGTCAGTCTACTTAAGAAAATTGACAATGTACTTCCTTATGAATTAAAATTTAACTGATAAGGATAGCCGTGGCATTGGTTTTGTTGATAAACTAACAATACAGAGCTATGTTATCAGTTTTTTTAGGGAAACCAACGTCAGAGGTTCGTTTCTTATTAATAGTAGGTCTATAGACGTGGTGATACAATCCTAATTTAGGGCTTCATCCTGTGCCTTTTTGCATCTTAATCACATCTAGACGTGTTAGAATGCAAGTTAATTCTCTTAATAAATGGTTTCATATCAAATGCACTTATGGCTGCTTCTGTGTGTTTTTCATGCATTTTCACTATGCATTGGATGAAAAGGAGAGAGAGAGGGAGGATCCTTAAGTTTCTACACCCAAGGATTGGACATAGATCATCTCCACACATCCTATGTACATGAAAAAATAGGTTCAAAGCAAAGAAAAGTTGATTGAAGGATTTTGTAGCACAAACATGCAGTTGGGTCCTCAAAATGGGCTGTGGTACAATGCCATGGCCATGGCCAAAATGCTCAAATCATAGTAGAAATCCAAAGTTCAACAAGCCACAACAACTCGACCACCATGACTGTGTCCCGCCGAACAACCATGGCACTTAGGATCCACTACGCCCATGACCATGGTGAGGAGTGTCCACAACCTTCAACAACAAAATGCCCGTGGCCACTTTAGCCAACACGACCATGCCAGACGCCACATCTGTACCACCCTTCACCCACCACAACCGTGGTGAACACCATGGTTATTCCACTGGCCCTCCAAAACCATCATTAAACCTTTCATTTTATCCAATATTCACTTTTCCCATGGCCATCCACCATGGCCATGTTCACTCCACTCCACCACGACCTTGGTGACCAAAACGGCTGTGGTGTCCAGCAACACTAGTACATTTTCCCCGCTTAACCTAGTTCTTTCCCACCACCTATACATACCTAGGTGGTGGCTGTAGCGTGAGGTTACATCCCCCTAGCATTCACTCCTACCTTCCTTAGTGAATTCAAGAGCTCCCACCTACTCCCACCTATCTCCACTCCATTTCCACCTTCCTCCACCTCAAAACCCTAGTTTTCTAGGGTTTTGGATACTTCCACCACCCATTCCATGTCCTCTTGCTACCAAGGAGGGAGAAGGACGTGATCTTCATGTTGGAGGTGAAGAAGAAGAAGACTTCCATGAGATTTGTGGCTTTCATTTCTTCTTCTACCTCTTCTTTTACTCTTTTTTGCACTATGAGTAGCTAAGCCCATTGTGGTGGGCTGCTTGAGGTTAAAATGTTACTTTGATACCATGTTGGGGGAACATAATTTGTAAACTCCATATTTTCATCCTATGATGATTTATTTCTACTTCTATCTCATTTCCCATGTTGCTTCTTGTGGTTTGTGCTTGAAAACATGAGTTACTTGTTGTTTTATGCTTGAAACCACCTAAGTCTATGAGAAGATGGCATATGTGAGGCTATCTTGGGATTTGATCATAGATCCAACTAGTGGATCCCTAGCTAGCACCCTATCTTCTCATACATATATCCCTTCTCTTACTCCTAAGTGTGAGATTTAAGTAGCTAGTGTAGGAGTGTATAGTGTAATTGCCTAGGAGTTTTCTAAAATCTCTATGGTGAGTAATGTGAAGTGAAGCACCCTCATATCTACTCCCCACTCCTACCTTTGCCTCTCAATTACACTAAACATCCCTATCGTAGATGACTAGATTAGTCAAATCCTAAAGGAATCTCAACTATACCTTAGTCCAATTGAGCTTTGTAAGGCTAGACAAAGTTTGCAAGGGTGTACTTCCCCTTCACACACTCTACTCTATCCATGGCCAACTAATAGTCAAGGTGATTGTATAGCATTTGAATAGTTGTTTGGAATAGCAATCTAGAATGAGTGGTCAGGTTTCACATGATATGTTCCCCCCAACTGATATCTTACTAACATTACCCCAAATGGCCCATCTCTCCTTAACTTGCACTAAAACCTCAATTTCTCTCTTAGCTTGTTCGTGCTAGTTTAGTTAGTTGCTTTGATTGCTTTGTTAGTTAATTGCTTAGTTTAGGATAGTTAGGCTTTTCTAGATTAGTTATTTCTCTTTTGAGCTTGCTAGTTTTAATCTTGCTAGTTAGTGATAATCTAGGCCATTAATTACTTTAGTGTCTAACTTGCTTAGCTAGTATAGCTTAATATTAGTCTCTTTCTCTTGTTCACTTAGTTGCCTTTCTTTGTTAGCTAGAATTAATTTGTTTAGGGTTAAATTAGGGTTTCTCTTGTTTTACTTCCTTTCTTGTCTTTCTTGCATGAAGCTTAGTGTAATCAAAACAAAACCAACTTTAAACCCTACAAACTCTAATCTCTACTTTAGGAGCACAACTTAATCTAACTTAGCTCTAGTTCCCCCCTCTCCCTATGGATTGACCCCTCACTTGCCACACACCTATACTATAATACGACCCCGTGCGCTTACGGGTGATATATTCTAGTCTATGTGGATATACTAGTATAGGCCCCACTATAAATTTGAAAAATTCAAATTATGTCTCTTCTATAGTATGAGCCTTTGGGGTTGCATCTATTTCTAATTCAATTGAGTAGTGTGTAGTCCCAAAAGCAAGCTATAGGGGGAGGTGCATCAAGCTTTCTGGCACCATTTCTGGGGATAGATGCGCTTGGCCTAGCTAGTCATTGTAGCTTTGCATTTCCTACTGCTCTCACCATTTATATTGTATATTCTCTATTTACCATTGAATAGTTGTCTTCTAAATTAGCTCTTGTTGCTTGTTTGTGCCTCGTGCACGTGACAACTGTGCATTCTTGGGTGACATTTGACTTCTACTGCCTTGGTTCCACTTGATCCTGAGATAGGTAGAAGGAGACATCAACACCAACACATACAACACCAAGAGGTTGAAATGGAAAAATGGAATGCCCAAATCCCTTCGGAACTACCACCACACAAGCCACTCCATGAGTACTTCACCCCAAGGAACTACCCATTTCCCATTGCCACCCTAGTTGACTGAATTCCAGGTCAACAATTCTCCATTACACCAGCTCTTGATGGACTCTTACCCATCTTCTATGGGTTGGAGAATGAGAACCCATAACACCACGTCGTCGCCTTCTTGGAGACATGTTCCACCTTCCGCACCCCTACTGTGATTGATGACTCTATAAGGAGGATTTGTTCCCCTTCTCTCTCAAGGAAAAGGCTAAAGATCGGTAAGACAAAGTTGGTTACTAAGGTAGCCATCAAGAATGAGTTTTTGAAGAAACTTTATCCTATATCCAAGTTGACCTAAATGAGGAGGTACATCACTTAGATCAGATAATAGGAGGATGAGAAATTCCATGAGACATGGGAAAGGTTCCAAATGCTTCTTAGAGACTACCCTCACGATGAAGTTCTCATGTGATAGCTTGTGCAGTCCTTCTACACCAGTGACCTTGAATAAGGATTTCCATAAAGGTGATGCTTGGGTGCATTGTGAGGCATGGGGATCGAGTGTGAGTGATGTAGATGGAATTTGTCCATCCTATAGGAGATTGATATCCAAGCCACTTGATAAGCGAGATTGAGAAATGTATGGCTATACTCATCTGACTCAACATGTGACATGCAATCTCACATGCATCTCATACAATCTACTCTAGTTCAAGGAACATGGATTGAATGTTGAAGAGGATGAAAATTCCATGCCACAAGTTCAATTTGAATATCAGAGACAAAGAAACTATACGATCGTCTGACTGCTTTGGACATTGTATAAAATAAAAGTAAGATAACTAGAAATAACATTTTATGTGCAAATGGTTCAAGAGTATTCTAACATATTTTCTCTTGAACTACTAGGCTTATTCAACCAAGAGATATAAAATGTGAGATCAATCTTACATCTAGAACATTGCATATATATAATTAACATTGTATCCATTGGCATTGACATACCTGAGAGAGTTGAATAAGAAACTGCATGAGCATTTATATGAGGGTACTAGAATAACTCAGATAATTGAAGAAGAAAGAACATAAATGTTAAGATATAGACTTAGTACGACAATGAAATAAAGTAATACAAAGTAGTAAGGTCTATGAATGGTGATGTAGTCTAGGGGTTAAGAGTGGACCCATCAGATGGGCAAGAGGGTTGCATTTTAGTTAGGTCAATGTCCATGTGGGATAAAAATACTCTTAGCTTGCGATTGGTTTGGAGCTTGTTGTTATATTGAAAGATTTAAAACTGAAGTAAAATATATATAATTAAATAGTGACATAACTTGACATGATGATGAATGGTTGATCAATAGCTCAAGTTAAGGGTGCATATGTTCTTCTTCATAGTTATCACTCTATATTATTAGAAGAGTACCCTAAATGGAACTAAAGTACCTCGCTATGATATCTAAGTACTTCTCTATGCAATATCATGCCTCTATGACTTGAAATCTTTCATTGGACGAGCATTCCTATGTGGAAGTAACTTGCCTCGAAAGAGGGCGGTGTATAATTATTCTAATGGAAGAAGGCAAATGAATAGAAGTGGTCAATGTTTAATATGATGTTTATTTCATATCGAATATCATGGTTGGATTGATGCATCTGAGATATGGATCTATAAATATGATGCATCTGAGATATGAATCTATAATATGATGCATCTGAGATATGGATCTATGATGCGACTAGGTCCATAACACAGTAAATGATTATTGTATTATATTGTACTCAACTATATGTCACAGTCAAGTCAGAACGTGATTGAACACATTTTCTCTCATTTGTGGGAGAAGATCGTGTAAGTATAATGCAAGTATTCAAATCTACAAAAAAAAATAGTGTCTTACCATGATAATTTCCCATTCTAAATTCTTCTTATATTGTACATCTCTCTTTTAGTACAACTTAGAGTCCTATTCAAATTCAAACAAAGACCTCTATATGATAGTCTTGAAACATGTATTACGTAATGAAAAATGTACACAATACTTACAAAATCATGAGTTTTTCCACATTTTTGCATAAATTTCCTCTTACCGGATCAAGAAAGTAGCATGTACCTCATGTAGGGTCGAAGACACAAAGCATCTACCGGGTTGCAGTTCTTGACTCCGATTATTTTACCCTAACTATTGATAATTTAGGAAATCATTTTCCAGTTCCTGGAAGTAGAGTTTAGGTGATTGGCTTAGAAATACAGTGTCATGAAAATATTTGTGCTTTTTTTTAACATCAAAATATAAAAATCAATTGAAACTTTAATAAATCACTGTGATTACTACATCACAATTAATCAACAAGAGCCATCTATAATCAAAGATGTTAGTGACCAGGTAGACATCTGCACGTTACAAAAAGCACAACCGCAAAAGCACTACGATAAAGTTCCCAGATGTGAATCTCGACATGATAATCTCTTACCTTTAATATATTTTAGACATCGGCGATTATTAGGATCTGACTTTGTATATAGAAAGCGGTGAATATTTGATACGGATTCCAATTTCTAAGAGCGTGATCTTTTTATTTAGAATACCGGTGACGACGAACAGCAGACCAGCAGTGAACGATAGAGTAATTTCAAGATTGCATTGACTTGTTTTTTTTTTAAAATTATAAATAGTCTATGCATTAAATAAAAAACGATGTTTACAAACAGAATGTCTGCAAGCAATGAGAACAGAAAAGTGTTCTAAAGGCATCAAATGTAGATGTTGTCACACTACGCTGCACGAAAGCTGGATGAAACAATTAAGGATAGAGCGGAAATAAAAAAGTTTGCGGGAGAGGCACCCCTTAATATATGGCTCAGCAAAATGGAGAGAGATGTAATTGATATGGCATGGTTCTAGTCTAGGTGATGGTCTATTAAGATCTCCGTTTTCTGTATGCCAGCTTGTACTTGGTTAAAAATTTGGGATTTCTCAATGATTTCTGTTGCTCTCAGCCATACAGTACGACTGCATTCGCCAGACCATCAGCGGCGGCTGCTTCCTTTTGGTCGCCCTAATCTTCCGTGAGAGATGGGAACTTGTTTTCCCTTTGTTTGTTCGGAAACTCAGAAACTTAAACCTATATATACGCGTGGAAGTGGAGTTCCGGGTTGGAAACTTATTTCAGTAGTTACCGAAAACCGACCATCAGATTTTAGATTAGGAACTGGAGTTCTTTTCTTTTCCAGCTCACTTATGGATCGGATCAGGCCATAGATCGCAAAATATGAAAAACACAGTCCATAGACCGGACCGAAATTACAATGGACCAGACCGGACCGAGACAGAACCGTTGAGACCGAACTGGAAAATGTTGTTGCCGTTTGAAAATTTAGAAATCTACTATACATTGTATGAAAGTGATATTCTCATTAACATTTTTAATCAACATAGTATGTTCTGGTTTATGTGTTCGTAAACTAGACACACATGGATAACATCTTAAGAATTGATACGTGTAAGAAAGTCTGTAAGAAAGCCTCTAGAAATATCACAAAGAAAACACACTGATTGAATTTCTAATTGTCCCATTCAGTTCTCTTCAATCCATTGCATTTTAATTTTTTAAAGAAGAAAGATTCAATGCAATGAAAAAGAAGGGGAGCCAAGAGGTAACGACAAGGGAGTGCCAAAAGAGAAGTACCTGTTAACAATAGTTTACTGACATACCAATTTGCAGTAGTATCTATGACTACAAAAATTGGATGAGCAGGTTGGTAGCTTGATTATTGAAAGCAAACTCCAACCACCGTGCTTGATGTTTAAGTTGATTGTTCTGACTCTGTTGGAAATCGAGTATGTCACTGTGTTTGTAGTTGAAATCACAAATATCCCTGATTTGTAGCTCTGCAATCATGCCGCGGATGACACACATTCGTCAATGATGGACATTTACACAGAAAGGAAATCAATGGAAAAGAAAGGCCAACAAGAAGGATGATAAATAAATATAAAGATTGGTTACTAGTTTGCAAGTTGAACGACTGACAGTAGTCTAGTCTGATCGCACAAAGTTGAGGCTCTTTCTTCACTTGTTGTTCTGTTGGGTTTGTCGGCACTCACAGACGCTGTTGTATGATGCGTTGACAGCTAATGTAAGCAGAATCATCAAGAGTGTAGTGTTGACTGGAGTTCGGCAATTGTATACATGCAAGTCGGTGATGCGCTCCAGGTAGAAGCACGACTGTTGAACTGAACTCCGGTATGTTGTCCATAGCCTGCGATGTTAAACTCCTGTGCAGCGGCAGCACGTCGACACTTCAAATCGAGCCCTAGTCTTTTGTTTCACTGCAATGGCTGATGGGAGTTTTGGGATAGATGACCCACACGAGATGGTTGGGCGTTGTGCAGGAATATAAGTCTGCCCTAAATTAATTCAATTTAGACATTTACTCAACTAACTTGGTCCATGTTCGAAACTGTGCTTTTGTCGAGTTCGGACCGGATCGGACCGCAAACCCAAAATTCAGAATTTGTGGATTGTTGACCGGACCAACTTACTATTCGGGTCCAGGACTGGACTGCACCAAATGTACAGTCCAGTCCGGTTTTGTGATCTATACTAAGATTTACTCACCCCTAGATCCTACACAATGACTATAGCAAATTGGGGAAGTCGAGATCGCGAGTGGGCAGTTGACGCAAAAAATTGGAGAATAGGGAGTTGACGCGAGTAATGGGGGAAATGCATGTGACTAAATGTTTAGGCGTCTGTCTTTTTTGCCTTACTATTATTTATTGAATCGAAAATAAGAAAAATGGCTTACAATATACATCTAAAGAAAAAAATACAATTAGAATATAATTTGTCTGTAATACTTTTTATATTTAACATATAATTTTGAAGAAAATACATATTTACTAATTAGGGGCTTTTGTAAAAGGACAACGATTTGTTAGGATATTTTCAGTTAGTTAATTATTTAAGAGTTGTGAATGACGTCCAACTAACAAAGAATGTTAAAATTGGAGATCTAACCACAAAAGTCCTATCAGTATATTTTAGAAAGATGAATGAGAGGGGAAGAAAGGACTTATTCATTGCATCAAATTAAAAGAAGTGGAAGTCAAGGCTAAGGGTGATCATCGGTCTAAAACTAGACCGAGGACCGTTAATATGTAAAAATATGGACCGTAGACCAGACCGTTTTGAAATAGAAGACTGGACCGAGAACAACCCATTTCAAAGTAGGACCGGACCTGGAGCCCGTTTGGACCATAATTAGAAGTTTTTAGCATTCTATAACTCATTTAATATAGTAAAACTTTGACAAATTTAATTACATCTAAGTATTTTTTAGCATTACTATCAAACATTTACACTACTAGTGTTTCAATATGTGATTTGTCTATACTTGTGATATAATTAAACTACATATTTAAAGACATTTTACATATAGAACGGTCTACGGTACGCACCGCTGTCTGATCGGTTTTGGACCGAACTGAATTTCCAAAATTTCCAGATTGTAGACCAAACCGAACTCAAAGTGGTCCAGGACCAGATCAGACCTAACTGACTGGTCCGGTCCGGTCCAGTTTCGCAGGTTGGACCATCACTTGCTCACCCTAGTCAAGGCGACTGGAGATTTTGTATTTTTGTACTCATGGGATTTGTTGAATAATAAGGACACATGTGATTATACAAGGGGTTGGAGTCCATTATGTAATCATGGCATATAACAACAAGTCAGACTATGTTGTATGATCTTGGTAACAAGCTACAACATGTTAGGTGATTGTGGTCTATTACAACATGCATCTATTATAATGGGTGAACTCCTGTTGTGTGATTATGATATATTATAACGTGTTAGTTTATGTTGTGTAATGGTAGTCTATTATAATGATTTATCATGTGTGACTATTATAATGAGTCACAACATGTTGTGTAACTATAGTATATAACAACAAGTCGAAGTCTATTGTGTGATCTTGGTATATAACAACGGGTTTCAAAATGTTGTGTTATTGTGGTCTATTACAACATATACCTATTACAACAGGTGAACATATGTTGTGTGATTATGAAATATTACAATGGGTTGGTCTATGTTGTGTAATGATGGTCTATTACAACATGTTATCATGTGTGACTATTACAACAGGTCACAATATGTTGTGTAACTAAGGTCTTTTACAACATGTTTGAGTATGTTGTGATACTACAATGTATTACAAATAACTTAGCACATGTTGTAGTATCATGTATACTACAATGAGTTTGGTACTTTGTAAATAACTTGTGTTGTACAAAATATAGAATATACAACATGAAAATAGTCTTGTTGTGATAAGTATGCTAACTACAACACAACCAGTAAAACTGTTGTGTTTCTCCTGTTGTAAAAAGTATTTTCTATAGTGGTGATGAACAATTTTAATAAACCATTGTATGAGTTGATTGCCATGTTGAAACCAACCAAAACACAATTGAAGAAGAAAAATCCTGGATCTGTGATGAGGATCAGTAGAGGAAAGGGAAAGTCAAATGGTAAAGGAAAGGTCAAGAAGAGTTCTAAAGTCAGCCAAAAACCCAAGTCTTCTTCACTAAAAGTAAAGGGAGGAGTGAGTACAGAAGGGAAGTGTTACCACTGTCACCATCCTGGACACTAGAAGAGGAAAACTACCCACTTTATGTAGAGGAACTAAGGAAGAAAAAGAAAGAGATAGAGATCTTGACTTTTGGTATATACATTATTGAGGTACATATGTTTACTTCATCAATTTTATAATTTGATATCGGATAAGGATCTCAGACATACAATGATGCACATGATCTAATAAGAAGTAATCTAGACAAGGTGGAACTTCATGTCGCAAGAGTGTCTTCCACTCCAGTTGGAACCTATCATTTAACTTAGTCCAATGGGCATGTAATAGAATTATGAATTGTTATTATGTACCTTCCATTAATAGAAACATCTTTTCTGTATCTTGTTTGGACAAGGTGGATTCAGATTTCATATAATGAATAATTGATGTTCTATTTAAAGATAGGATCTTTTGTGGTAGTACCCCAATGTCTCATAGTTCACACTTGTTAGTTATAGAGACAAGTATGTATAACATAAATACTGAAATACGCGATGACTCAAACGAAACATACCTAAGGCATAGTCATCTAGGGAACATAAATAAAACACATTTCTAGACTCCATAAAGATTGTTATCTATACTTCTTTGGTGTTGAACCAATATAGGTATGCAATTTTTGTTTGTTGGTCAAGATGAAATATTCTCCTTTCACCGGAAACAATGAGAGAGTAATGATCTACTGAGACTCATACATATTGATGTATGTGGACCTCTTAGAACCAATGCTAGAGGTGGTTACTAGTACTTCATCACATATGTTGATGATTTCAGTAGATATGGTAATTTGTACGTAATGAAATACAAGTCTGAACCCCTTCAAAAGTTCATGGAGTTCAAGAATAAAGTACATAACCAACTTAGTAAAAGTATTAATGATACGATCAATGTGTAGAATACTTCACCCAGGAGTTTTGAGAACTTTTTGTGTACCATGATATTGTATCAAATGGACTCCACTTGAAACATAATGTCGTATCAGAAAGAAAGAATCATACCATGTTGGTCACAATGCAATCAATGATGAGTTTGGCTGATCTTCAGATTTCATTCTATGCCACATGATTCACACGAAATCATGTACCATCAAGATTGGTTTGAAAGACATCATATGAGATATGGAATGGGAAGTTTCCCAACATGTCTTTCATAAATATTTGAGGATGTAAAGTATATGAGAGAAAATAGTTTTTTGAAAAGCTTGGTCCCAAATCAAATAAATGTTATTTTGTTAGATATCGTAGAGAAACCAAAATATACCACTTTTATATTCCATTAGACAACAAAGTATTTTTTGCCAAGAGAATTGTGTTCCTATCAAAGAATTTAATTCTAAAGGAATCAGTGGGAGAAAAGTATAACTTGAAAAGTTTGAGACCCACACAAAACATTGAACCTATAGAGATATAGTGGGAACAAGGAGAATAGAAACTGTTAGAATGTCAAAGTTCCTCATATAAAACATGAACCTCGTAGATCGAATAGGACACTCATTGAGCCTGAAAGATTTGGATATTTTGTGACTCGAGAAGGTGATGAGTTGGTAATAGATGATGAGCCAACAACCTACCTAGAAGCTTTTGAGAGACTGAAATTTTAGAAACGGCTTGAGGTCATAAGATCTAAGATGGATTCCATGTACCCAATAAGGCATGGACCTTGATGGATCCACCTGAAGGGGTAAAACCCATAGGGTGCCAGTAGGTCTCAAGAAAAAGACCAACATGGATGGAAATGTACAAAGATATAAAGGTAGATTGGTTGAAAAGGATTTCAAACAAATCCAATGTATGAACATGACAAAATCTCTTCACTAGTTTCCATGGTTAAATCAATCTGGATCATGCTTTCCATTACAACTGATCTACAAAGATCAATCTATATATTGAAGAAGGCATATAGAAATTGGAATCTTCCATTTGACGAGGTAGTCAAATAGTTTGACTTTTGTCAAGATGAATATGAAGACTATGCTTACAAGAAGGTTAGTGGGAGCATAATTGTATTCCACATATTGATGGGGAATGCCATCCCTACCTTACATATGATATAAACCTACCTCGAAATATCTCCACTATGAAGGATTTAGGTGAAGCATCCTTTGTCTTAGGAATGAAAATCTCTATAGATAGATCTAGAAAGATTCTTGGCCCAAACCAGAGTACATACATTGATAAGGTGTTAAAGAGGTTCAGCATATAGGAAACAAAGAGAAGAAATTTGCCCATGTCTCATGGAATTAGTCACTCTAGATCCCAGTATCCCAGCTCTTGTGAAGAATGAGAACTCATCAGTAAGATGCCATATGCGCCTGCTATTAGATCTATCATGTATGCAATATTATGTACTCATGTTGTCTAGTATATTTTGGATATGATGAGTAGATATCAGTCACATCCTGGTGAAGGTCATTGGACTATTGTAGAAGATCATACTTTAGTACCTGAGAAGCACTAAGGATCAGTTCATTATTTATGACGATAAGGAAGAGGGTGTAGAGGGTTGCACCAATGCAAGCTTTCAATATGACAAAAAAGATAAATGATTGCAATCTGAATTTGCGTTTGATCTTAAAATAGAACTATAAGCTGGAAAAATTCAGAGCATGAGATATTTATTGATTCTAAAATAGAAGTTCAACATCTTGCTGATTTGAACACAATAGAGGATATTGTATGGATGAAAAAGTTCATTTGATGATTTTGGGAGGTTTCAACTATTGATAATGCACTAGAAATACTACAACAACAATGGAACTATTGCATAGGCTAAGGAATCCAGATAGCATACTATGGCATTCCCATCTCATACGGGAAATCATACATTAAGGAGATGCAAATATTTGCAAACACCGACTAGAAGCAAATGTTTCTAACCCGCTGACAAAGGCACTTGCACAACACAAGCATGATGATCATGTTAAGAACACTTGGAATAAGACCCATGGGTGATAGGATCCAAGTGTAAGAGGGATTCTATTGGTATATATTCCTAGTGATCCAATCATATAATCATTATATCGAGCATCATGTAATTGATTTGATAATAGTAAAGGTAATTTTGTTTATTATGTTTTTATCAGACATGAGATGATGACATAAACATGGTGGATGTCTAAAGAATGATGTTACTCGATGATAGATGTCTTCATGTTGAGGACCTAAACAACAAGATCATATCTATGATAAGAGTACGTGCATTCTTGCTATGTCCCTAGTCAGATATTATTGTGGAAACAAAATAGACAATGATAATACATACGACTAGAATGTGTGTTGGTTGATGATAGAATCTCATTAGTCATGAGATATGATATAAGGCCAAACACATAGATACTTGTTAAAGAATAGTGTACCAGACATACTCTTTTTGAGAGTGATATATGGAAACCATGGATGGTAGTAAAAATCATCTCTCAAAGTGATAGTGGTGATTGTGGTTCCTAGGTTCAAAGTTACTACAATAATCACATGATGTTCGATGAACTTTAACACCATTCAACATGACCTTAAATCAGGGTTTCCATAAAGAGGGTGGTCAATTACGTTTTGACACATGAGGATTGAATGTGAGTGATGTAGATGTGATTTGTTCCTCCTACTAGAGTTGATATCTTGACCAATTGGTAAGAAAGACTGAGAAACGTATGGCCATAATCATGTGATTTAATATGTGATATGTGAACTCACATGCATCCAATATAGTCTGCTCTAGTTCAAAGAACATGGATTGAATGTTAAGAGCATGACAATTCCATGCTTCATGTTCAATCTGGATATCGGAGACAAAGGAACTATACAATCACGGTAACACTGCTCACTGATGTAGGTTGAAGTTGATCTCAAACTTTCCAATCATTTGGGTAGCAATGAAGTGTTTCCAGATGTCACATATTGCATGTGATGTCATAATCTGGTTATGAACATTCACTACCAACATAATTTTGGACTTATAGGATCACACACATAGGGTGCACTTGGAATAGGATTTTACTCATGGATAAAGTTTAACTTAGTTACTATTATGTTTAGGTAATCAATTTAATAACACTAGATGTCAGTTGACTGACTTGAGTGTCCATTAGACTGATAGGGAATGCCAATGTTTTTTCCTGATGCAATGACATGCATTAGTCGTCGCATTAAAAGTTAGTATGTTTACGAATAGGAAAACAAATCAATCGAGCGATTGGATTTTCCAGTCAATTGATGGCATGCCAATCGACAGACTGGCATGTCATTGGACCGATTGGGGGTCTAGTTGATCGACTGGTAATTTGCAGAAATCGTCAAACCATTAGATCTGACCTTTCGTATCCTCAGGGTTTGTGAAAACTCTAGCCCATCCACTCCTATATATGGGGGTGTGTCCAAGGGTCTCAATACTCTTGTATGAAAAGACTCCTCATGTCACAGTTTTAGTAGAGTGAGATTCAAAGGGATCTTACCCATAAAAGGGAGAGATGGACAAGGGGAGAAAATTCGACGCTAGAACGTTGACATCACAAAGGGACAACTCCCTTCCGCCAACTCTGGAAGTGCGACGAGGAGTTCTTAGTAGTCCGTGTGGACTACATTGAGGCATGGAGGTTGTTGCCACTACGCTAGGAGGACGTCCTCCATCGTCGACTGCGGTACAACACCAGGAGGCTGCCACTGGCTACTGTCCATGTGCTACTTGAGAAAGAGGTACAACTCTGCGAAGATTATTGTTGGACTTGTTCTAGGATCAGGTATATGCCTTGCACCTTCCTTCCCATTTCATAGTTGTTGACGCGATCTAGTGGTTATGAGGAATATGGTAAAGAGATATTTTGTTTCCATTTCCATATCACACGTCATATTTCCCTACAATAAAGACATATCTCATCCTTCTCTCTCTTTCCTTATTATTATATTTTTTATATTTTCTAAAAAATAAATAAAAATGGGAGAAGAAAAAAAAGAAAATGGATTGGAGGAGGAGGCTAACTAAAGGGAAGAGAAAGCAAATCCTAGAAGGGAATGAGAAGCAAATTCAAGAAGGAAAAAAGAAGCTAGTCCTAAAAGTTGTGATCGTTAGAAGATGTGGTAGACGTTGTACTACCATATAAATTAAAAGATAACATTGAAGAAATATTTGTTTTTTTGTTGGCAGAACAGAGGTTCTTTCTCACTTCACTAACAGAAAATAAAAATGACTACAAAATCCTTTTTTTTTCCTCTAGTGGATCAAAATGTTCTACTGAAAAAAATACCAACACTTCAAATCGCTATTAAGAAAAGTTTTAAAAAGCACATCATTTTAGTGAAAATAGAAAGAACGATGAAAAAATAGAAACTTCGATCGATTGACAAAAATATGATGGAAAAATAAAAAATAAAACTTGAATTATTTATTGTCTCCGATGGAGTCGTCAAACTATTGTATCCGACCTTGAAATCCTATGTATCCTACAATCATGAAAACAATGGAGAAGCAAAAGAATAACATTACATTGATGAAGTTTGAAGTTGCCTTCTGATTTTATTTGTGGAACAAGAAAAATGGAGGTCAGCTTTTATATCAACGTGAAATTGAGAAAAGCCAAATTTTCACTCTACCCAAGGGTAGATAAGAAAGGTACACATCATTTAAAGATCAAACTCAACAATCTCAGTATGAGTGGGGAAGGTGTTAACACCCCCATCTAAACCAATATTGGTATTGCATCCTTCTTAGTCATTTTAGATAAAAAAGTGATTATGGAGATTATTATCAGCAATAAAAATGACATAAAAATGATAAAAGAAAGAGTTTGTATTGGCGGACCTCTGGGATGGATAAGGTCACAGTTTTTCCATCATACTCCTAAAGTACCTTGTTTTTAGGTGTTTTATGATCTCAATCGCCTCATGACTTCCCAAGGGAAAGATCCATCATTGGCAATTGAGATCGATGCGTAGGAAGAGAAGAGAGGCAAGAGATATTTAGTAGAGTAGCATCTTATATTTTTAAAAATGGTGGGCATATATGAACAATTATGAATATAACATATCAAAGAAAGCAATAGTTTTTTTATAGAAGAGGAAGTAGTAGTTATCATTGAGTAACATATTAACGTTAGCAGAAGAGTTGATGTCATAAGAAGGATCATTTGATCACATATAGAAAATAAAAGAGGGGGTAGTGTGCTCTCTGGTTTCAAGAGAGAACAAGGTCCATCATATGTCACTACTACAGAAATGTCTTATAACGTCACATTTATAGGCGTTGGTTGTATACAAGAAACTGATGCCTAAATCATACAACGTCAGTTGAATATACAAACCAACATCTATATATGAAGAGTGGCTAGACATGGGTATCGCTTTTTATTCAGCGCCGGTTCCTCAACTATCAACCGACATCTAAAATCAACCGCCAAATCTAAATTTTGCAGTGAAAAAATTACCTCCAAAATTTAACATACAATGTTGTTTATTAAATAATTAACCGACGACTAAAGGTTTTTTGCGAGATAGAAATTGGGCCCATTTTTATCGTCGATGTTCTTTCAATAACCGACGCCAAAGTGTTTTTTCGCGCTGTCCCCGCGAAATTTTTTACCCCCCTTTGGCGTCAGTTTTCTATGGCAACCGACAACTATGGTTAAAATTTGAGAACATTTTTTTTGTCGGCATATGTAGATAGACATCAGTTTTACTAGTTGAAACTGACGACTATCATTGAACATATGTGTTAGTTTGTTTGTGGTGACCGACGCCTATTGTTATAAGTGTCAGTTGTTTTTAATAACCAACGCCTATTGTTAACTTAATAGCACCAACGAATCAGACTCTTCCCCTTTCTCTCTGTTTCATTGCCCTCCGCTTATGTCTGGCGATTTGTGCAATTCCCGCCACCGCTACTGCTCCCTACTCGCCACCACCATGCCGCTCCTTCTCCTTGCTCACCACCGCCACCACCCTT
The DNA here is from genome assembly GCA_963693085.1 of Alisma plantago-aquatica. Taxonomy (NCBI): domain Eukaryota; kingdom Viridiplantae; phylum Streptophyta; class Magnoliopsida; order Alismatales; family Alismataceae; genus Alisma; species Alisma plantago-aquatica. Next base: position 1,004,468,358 of record OY856411.1, on the reverse strand, counting down.
CTCCCTGCTCGCCACCGCCGGTGCTGTGCTCGCCGGCTCGATCCCTGCTCGCCGCTGCCCAAAATCACAACTATGATATGCTCGGTCCTCCTCCGCCCGCTCCCTGCCCTCCGCCGCCCTAGGTTAGCCCCAAGGTCACCGCCGCCGCCCAAGATCAGCCCCCCATGACCTAGCTTTGTTTCTCCCTTAAACATGTACTCATACAAACTGATGGTCCAATGAATGATCACTACACATCACTATTTTTTTTTTCTCTTCCATCGTTTTGGACACGGTTGAGGTGATGCTAACTCAAATTAAAGGGATCATCACCACATGGCTGCACTTGCTAGCAACTTGGGCCTCCTTGCTTTTGATCATATTACTAGCATTAATATTGATTTATTAGCTAGCAAGAATAATTCCTAGGTAACTTTCTTCTTAGAAATTCCTAGGCAACTTTCTTTTTTATTTATTGTAGTAGCATCGACAACCTTCTTCTTGGAAATTCCTAGGTTACTTTTTAACATATACATTAGTTCATTACTTATCAATATAGTTTGCTCATGATTCAATTAATTATATGGCACGATGATACTGATATGAATCCATGATAAAAGTTTGATGGATCATCATAAGACATTTTATATGAACATAGTTTTACTTAATTTGACAAAGTAATTAGGGTTGTCTCATGTTTGAACTAGGAGTTAGGGTTATAAACCCTTATTCCATCATATCATTGTTTTTAAGATTACAACCTTTAGTTATGCATATTAGGTGAAACCTTATTCATCATCTTAAGCATATTAGGTTATCCATGATACCTATATCATATTACTAGCATTAATATCATAGTAAGATGTCCATGGTTTCAAAACACTAAATCAGCATGAATAATATTATTAATAAAAAAACTTCAATTATTCATCCAGAGTTTCTAATCATATATGACAAGATCAGTTATAATTTTTAACCTAACCCTAATGCAAGTAAGAGATGATGGTACATAACCTCTTGTGTGATTATTATAATGATAGAGTACTTTCTCTCTCTCTCTATATATATAAGAATGACAACACGTGTATTTGTTGGTCCAGAAACCCATCCAAGATTTACTTATTAGGAGTAAATCTTGGATAGTCCCCAGTTTGGGACTATTATTGAACACCTAATTTCACTTAGGATGTAAGTGTATAATGTGTATTTGGTTTTCAAGAAAATTTTGGTAGCATTTCCCCGTTTGTTCTCTAAGTACATATGTACTTGGAGAACAGCGGGGAAATGCTACCGAAATTTTCTTGAAAACCCAATACACATTATACACTTACTAGTGAAATTAGGTGTTCAAGAATGGGATAGGTGATACACATTTATTATATATAAGACCTTAAACCCTAAAGTTTTAGCCATAAACCCTAATCTTTTAACCCTAGACCCTAATCTTATTCTAATATATACTTGTTTTCTCTTTGATCATAGAATGGATAGATCAGGGATGTCCATTCCAAATCACTGCACCCCAGAGTTTATTTCTGGTCTTGATTAGTTTATTAGATTTGCCAAGGAACATAGGAAACAACATGGAGATAGGTTCTACTATCCATGTAGGCATTGCAGTAACAACTTGAAAGTCAACACTGGTGACAAAATCAAAAGTCATGTCATGTGCAACGAGATTGTATATGGCTATACAGAATGACACTAGCATGGAGAGATTTCAAACCTAAAATCAGTGGATGTCGATAGCAGTGCTTGTATGGAAGAAGAAATTGCCTCTGATGATGTAGATGTGAACGAACCAGTTCCAGTAGACATCGTTGATCCGATGCTGGATAGTTGTGGTGTAGAGCACACCGATCCACCTCCCATGTTTAGAAACATTGTGCATGATGATGAGATACCATTATACACATGTTGTAAGTTTACGAAGCTTAGCACTATGTTGAGATTGTATAAGCTGAAAGCTAACAATAGATGGAGCGATAAAAGCTTCACGTCATTGTTGACTTTGTTGAAAGAAATTCTTCCTGAAGAAAACGAGCTGCCAATCTCAACATATCGGTTAAAGAAATTGTTGTGCCCAATGGGAATGGAGGCCAAGAAGATACACACATGCCTGAATGATTGTGTATTATTTCAAAAGGACTATGCATATTTGAAAGATTTTCCCAAATGTAGTGCGTCAAGGTATAAATTGACAACTTCGGGGGAGTCTAAAACTAGTTCTCCTGCCAAGGTGATGTGGTATCTACCTATAATACTACGGTTTCAATGCTTGTTGGCCAATCCAATAGATGTGAAGAATTTTAGGTGGCATGCAGATGTTAAGAAAAATAATGATGGGATCCTATGACATGCGTATGATTCCCCACAGTGGAAGAAGATTGATTTATTGTACCCTGAATTCGGTGAAGAAGTCAAGAATATAAGACTTGGGCTTTGTACAGATGGGATGAATCTGTACGAGACATTGAACATCCAACATAGCACTTGGCCAGTTATGCTTGTTATATACAATCTTCCTCCCTGGTTGTGTATGAAAAATAAGTACGTTATGCTGTCGTTGTTGATATTAGCCCCTACACAACCTACAAATGATATCGACGTTTATCGTGAACCTCTAATTGATGTCTTGAAGAAACTCTAGGGTGAAGGTGTGATGACCTATGATGCTTCACAAAGAGAGACATTTCATTTGCACGTTATGTTGTTTTGCACTGTGAATGATTTTCCAGCATATGTGAATTTGTCTGGAAATAGTGTCAAAGGATCTAAAGCGTGTTCTATATGTGAAGAGAACACTGATTCAATACGACTAAAACACGGCGGCAAGACTGTATATCTTGATCATCAAATGTTTCTTCCAAAATTTCATCCATATCGTAGCTTGCACAAGGCATTCAATGGACGGAATGAGGAACGAAGTGCACCTAAAACTATACCAGGGGAGTGTATTTATGAAAGAGTAAAAGACTTTGCCAATGAATTTGGTAAGAGATCACAATGTACGATGGCCACACAGAGTGACAAATCTTTATTCAAGAAGAAGTCAATATTTTGGGATCTTCCTTATTGGAGTTCTTTGGCAGTCAGGCATTGTATCGATGTCATGCATGTTGAGAAAAATGTCTGTGATAGCGTCATCAGTACTCTGTTGAATATACCAGGTAAGACTAAAGATGGGATAAAATCCAGAATGGACCTACGTGAAATGGGAATAAGGACAAAATTAATAGAAGTAGTTAGTAGTGATCGGAGAACATACTTACCTCCCGCTTGTTACACGTTGTCGAGAAAGGAGAAGAAAGCTTTTTGTGAATGCTTGGTAAATGTTAAGGTGCCACATGGTTACTCATCCAACATCCATACATTGGTATCAATGAAAGATCTGAAGTTGATAGGTATTAAATCTCATGATTGTCACACTCTAATGCAACAAATATTGCCCGTGGCAATTCGATCTATATTACCGAAGCATGTAAGGTTTGTAATCACCAAACTTTGTTTCTTTTTCAATAGTCTGTGCAGCAAAGTTATTGCCCCTGATACTCTCGATAAATTGCAAAGAGAAGTGGTTGTTACCCTATGTCAGCTTGAGATGTATTTTCCTCCTTCGTTCTTTGATATCATGGTACATCTTGTTGTCCACTTGACTAGGGAAGTGAAAATATTGGGACCAATTTTCTTGCATTGGATGTATCCCTTTGAACAATACATGAGCATTTTTAAAGGTGATGTTCGAAACCGTTATCGACTTAAAGGGAGTATTATTGAGGGTTATGTGGCGAGAGAGGTTATGAATTTTTGCAAAGACTTTCTGAGTGCTAATGATGTTCCTGTTAATGACAAGAATATTGAGGAGCATTTTGGCAAAGGAATTTTGGGATCAAGGATGAAAGTAATCAGCCGTGAGCAGTTGGAACAAGGTCACTTGTATATTTTACACAACATCGACGAAGTGAGTGTTTATATTGAGGAACATACCAATTTCATCAAGAGACAATATCCTCGAGCCAATTCAATGTGGCTTGTTAGAGAGCATAACAAGACATTCATTTAGTGGTTTGAAGATAAAGTCTTACACCAACTATCTCAAACACCAAATAATCTTACTGAAACTATCAAATGCCTTGCCTTTAAACCAAAATTGAATGTTATGTCTTATGAAGGGTTTGACATAAATGGATTCTCATATTACACAAAGCGTCAAGATGATAAGAGTGTCGTCCAAAACAGTGGGGTCACCCTTCAAGCGTCTTCATTATTTTTAGAAATGCAAAGGATAAGAGTCCATGTGAAGCTAAAATGTCATATTACGGTGTCATTGAAGACATATGGGAGTTTGACTACATAGATTTTAGAATTCTGCTCTTTAAATGTAATTGGGGGATAACACCAAAGGAGTTATAGTGGATGAATTGGGTTTCACATTAGTGAACTTTGAAAAGATTGACGAGAAGGGTGAACCATTCATATTGGCATCACAGGCGAAGCAAGTACTTTATATCAATGATCCTGCAAATGATAAATGGTCAGTTGTTCTTCATGGTAAAAGATAGTTCATTGAAGATCCTATAGATGAAGAAGAGTATTATGATAAGTATGATGACTCTAGTCCATTCTCAGTTGGGTTGCCAACACCACCAAATATTAAAGCTAATGATGACTTGTATGTGCGCGGAGATCACAATGAAGGATTGTTAATTGATAAAAGATCACAATATTAGAGGCATGCATGTTTATATTTTTTATATGTTTTATTTTTCTGAATGTGAACTTTACAATGTGAACTTTACATTGTGAATGTGAAATTTACAATGTGAATTACTTTATAATGTGAATGTGAACTTTACAATGTGAAATTTACAATGTGAATTACTTTACAATGTGAACTTTACAATGTGAATGTGAACTTTTAGACGGTTGAACATTCTCCTGATGATCGTTCTGATGATTACAGTGAGGGTGAGGATGTCAATGCGCAACCTCACAATGTAAGTTTTAAAAATATTTTTTTTATATGTTTTATTTTTCTGAATGTGAACTTTACAATGTGAATTACTTTACAATGTGAATGTGAACTTTACAATGTGAACTTTACAATGTGAATTACTTTACAATGTGAACTTTACAATGTGAATGTGAACTTTCAGATGGCTGACCATTCTCCGGATGACCGTGCTAATGATTACCGTGAGGGTGAGGACGTCAATGCGCCACCTCACAATGTAAGTTTTAAAAATATATCCCTGAGGTTTCTATCTATATGTTCATTTATAGTTATATCCTGTAAGTGTGTTTTTTGTCAAATTTTAGGTTGGTGATGTACCCCCTGAAGAAATTGGGGCACTTGATGAGCAACAAAAAAATTGAGAAAGTGAGGGGCATCACAATGATGAACAAGTTACTACAACAAAGGGGCAATGGACCCAAACTGGCTATGGATTTCGATCATGCATGAAATCCAGTTGGAGTGAACCGCAACTCATTTATTTCATATCTTGGGGTTCTTATTCACAGCCATTGATCCTGGTATAAAGTTCCTAAGGGGAAGAAAGACTTAATATGGAAGGAACTATGCATGAGTTATTATTATTTGCAATTCTATTTTTGTATATTACTAATTTTTAGGATACTAGTTAATAACAATTCTATTTTGTAGAGTATATTTGATCTGGATGAAAAGCTGCATTGTAAATACATGATGCAATGCTGTGGGAGGGTCCTAAGGAACTATAGGACAAATCTCACTCGAGATTACAGACGCAATGCTGAGAAGAGGTTCTTGATTGATTTCCAATTCTAGACATTGATCACTTTTTGACTAACTCTACACTAATAATTTTTGTTTGTATTCTCTTTAAAAAATAAATTTAGGCAAAAGACAGCCACTAAGCAATGGAACTACCTGGACACCAAATACTGGGAGGACTTTGTTACCCAAAGAAAAATGGATGAATTCAAGGTATTAAGCGCCACTCCCAATTTAATTAATATATATTCTTATGTATTCACCTATTTAAGATTAACCTTTAGTGTTACTGTGATGGAGTGGACTTTTGGAGTCCTTAATAGTCCAATGAAATAAGTGAAATCATAAGGTTGAATAATATTGAGAGTTCCAAGGTTTTGACAAAGTAGGTGTGTTGATGTGATGTTGATATCATGGTTAAGATCTCTCTTTTATGCCTTTTTGAGGAATTTAATTGGATGGGAGGTATTATGGATAGTTATGAATCTATGGCTATAGGTTTCACTATATTTTTCATGTTCCCATAAAGATTTATAAAGGTTTGAAGTTGATTAAATATTTTGCGTGAAGTTAGAATAAAGATTACTAGTTGATTTCTACAACCATGCATCATGTGTCCTTTTAAGTAATGGAAAGCATGACCAACAATATGAATGTGCTATAGAAGGAGCTAGGGATCGACTCTTTTGTGATTTGTCATAGATCCTAGGATGCAATCCGATGGCTGGTGAGCACTTTCCTTGCGTCAGTTGCAACTGGGTGCGGCAATGACACCCACAACATGGGAATGTGGAAGTCATGGGTCATGCCATCATGTTGTGAGGTCCAACAACCCTCATTAGGAGATATCAAGTGTGAGGATAGGGAGAATGAGCTCTGATTCTTCTACTGCATTCCTTGTTAGTGCCGTTGGAGGAGTTCTGGAGGAGAAACACATCGTCAACTTCACACCCAAGAGAAGATCACCAGGAGTTGGAGAAGAGGCCAGCGAAGGTGGCACCAAGGATCACTGATGAGGAGGATGAGGTTGAATCGCTTGCCAGATATAAAGCCAGCGGCGTCGACTTCGTATACCTCACGCGGGTGTCGTGCAGATTGCGTTCACGTGAGGTGAAGAGAGAGGAGCTAATGGAGCTCCGTCTTTCTCACCGAAGATGATCTTCATGGCGGCCAGGTGGGAGCACGTCGAGTAGGAGAGATGCCATCCAGGCAAAGGCGAGCAGAGAGGCAGCAGTGGCGGATTGCCCGCTAACTCACGCCCAGATTGGGAAGGAATACAGGTGTCAGGTTTTGAGTGGCGGCGACAATCAAAAAGAGGACCTGAAGGTGCTGCGCTGGGCCACTAGGCCGGCAGCGACCCAAGAAGATCTGGAGGCGGAAAGCTTTCTCGTCGTTCCTCCACCCACAATGAAGGCTGTGAGGCAGAGAGTCGCACGACGCAACCATGGGGGAGAAGTAGTTTAGAGATCCAGAAGCAGGCTATGGCGGCGACTGTTCCAGGAGACGATGTAGGACGGGTTTCGAGGAGGAGACATAAAAGAGGAAGACTTGGTAAGAGAGAAACTTTGGCAAAGAGGAGACGAGAGTGCTTGATTTCTCACCAGAATCTCCCTTACAGCGACGATGGTCCGAGTCATGGAGAACAGAAGACACTGCGGCGGTGCTCACGCACGCCCAGAACGGAGAGAGCATGGGAAACCGATCCCGTCAAATGTGAGGAGAGAGAGAGAGAGTCCGATCATGAGAGAACAGGGCAAGAGACCAGATAGGTTCCCAAGAACCAGTGAACTGGCTGGCTCAACGTGAGCCTAGCAGCGTTAGCGGCCACGTGGCGATGACCGATTGGCCGGATGAGGTAAAATCTCAAAAATTACCATATCTTGCAAAATTCCTAGTAATTAGTGCGATTGTCAAAAAAATACATATAATATATTAAAATTCTCAGAAAAATACATAGAACAAAATAGAAGCATAACATTAGGCTTTTGATGTACTAATATCAGTGATATCATGTGAGATGGAAAATGGTCTTTTCATGTCTAATAAATAATAAACGAAGATATAAAATTATGAGAATATGTCACTAAGTCTATAATCAGGTTTAGAATCCACCTGAAGTCAATAATTATCATGTGATGACACATAATCATGTAATTTACTTAGAATGGCTATTTAGGGCTAATAACCCTAAATAAAATGTAATAAATACATTAATGATTAATAAATGATTAAATTCACAGAACACCCTCATATCAATAACTGTAAGCTGATGTAGATATTTGATATCAGTTAGACGCATAAACTCCATGTTACATGGAGATGACCCTTAATACATGGAATGAAACCATGTTTTGTATAATACATGTAACCTAGATTTAATATGTATAAAGAATGATACATAACCTAATGTTCATATAATGAATCATAATCTGGAAAACAATATCAGTAAGATAAATATAAGGCAAGAATATAAGTAATCATGAGAATATCATAATGAGATAAGCAAACCTTAATATGAACATGATTAGGGTTAAGATGGGATGCAAAATGATAAGAACCTGATGGTGATATGTGATCTTGTCTTAATCAGGGTTGACCAGGATGTAGACGATATGAGGATATGATGATTGGGTTTTTCTTGATCAAGGTATGCCATTACCTCTTACTTGGCTTATTATACAATATGCTTGTGTTATATGCGTAGTAAAATACTTGGCATATGATATTGGTTGAAATGATTGTTCCTGTATGTTATGTTGCTTGAGCTTTTCCATACTTATTTCTATGAACACATCAAACATAATATATCTGATCCATCATATGATAGCACTAAACTCTTTGGTAGTACAGTGCATTGAAGTGATCTCAAACTCTTTGGTAGTTGATCACATGTGTTAGATCTCAAACTCTTTGGTAGTAGATCACACGTAATATGATCTCAAACTCTTTGGTAGTAGATCATAAGGCCTAAAAACATCAAAGCCCTTGGGGAAAGATGCATGAGATATATGATGGAAATGTGCTTAAATATATGTGTTCTCTTTTGTTAATGAATATCTTTTTTCCAGTATACGCTTTTCCTTATATTTGTTTTATGCTTCTAAGTATTAGTTTTATCTTATTGCCAAGATATGATGAGAGGTATATAAAAGACACGTAGGTGTACTCAATACAATATTCTTGAATATTGTGCTGAGGTGTACCACATGTTATCTTTTGTTTAGGTTGTGGTTATGCTCTTGAAGATCCATGTATAGTTGAGAGTTGTGTGGCGAGCTGATGTACAGGTGGACCTGTTGTCTTAAGATCCTGTAGTTTAGTGGTAGTACATGTATATGTATAAGTCTGCTATTCAATATGTAATATCAAATGATGCAACAATTCTTATTGTAATTATATATTGAATGGTGAACATATGTTGTATGGTTTTATTATTGTTCATGTACATGTCCTACTGATTATTTCCTTCTGACTCCCTTGATTTTCTTCTTCTTAGCCTAGTGTGTGATGTTTAAATTGGGATTCTCGCTGAGGTGAGGTTTCATTTTGGACGTCACACATCAAATTAAGTTTTAGAAAATCCGGGGACGTCATAGGTGGTATCAGAGCATGAACAATAGCAAAACCTGACATTTTTCTCATTATGCAACTCAAAACTAAAGAACTTTAAACTTAATAATCTTTAGGGTTAGATTAGTCGACTTTTAGAGACTAGATCTGACCTAGCCTATAGGTTAGCACCTAGATGTCCGAGAACTAGGTCTAGACTGGTGTTTGTTGAGTAGCAAGTCCTTAGATGTCGTTCTTTCCTTGTAGTGCAGCAGTATGGGACGTTGCACTATTTGGAAATGACGTGCATAAAGGGAAGAGAAACCCTAGACATATTGCGCACGTTGTCTAGAGTAGCTACACTAGTCTACACCATGTTATCACCCTTTTTACTAGTTTTCATGACACTGTTCTCTCTACTATGTGTGGGACACTCATTTTCAGGATTTGGTTTTTGATTCCAAACGGATCGAACCTTGATAGTTTTCTATGATGCTTATTTTATCGGAGAAAAACTATACAATATTTTATTATGTATATGTATTACAAAAATGTGTCCCCACACATGTACGAGTAGGAGGTGGTCATGCAACCTAAGTGAAAGTGAATGACATCAGTCTAGAAGAGAGAGTAGTTCTAGATTAAATGTCTAGAGCCTTGTTTGGAATATGTGATAGATGGAATAGGTGAAATAAGTTTTGATATGATGTAAGTCTTATATAGATGATATAAGATGGTTATGATGATTTATGTTTGTCTTTGAGGACATGAGTTAGGTTTGAGGTTTTGAGATAAGTCTTGATGATGCAAGTAACTAGGCTTTTATGAGATAAGATGTCATAAGTTAAGACAGGGTTGTGAGTCAGCATGATCCTCAAGATCTTTTACAAAGGAGGACCTCTAGTGTTAGGACCAGTTTTGGGGTTAACTCTAGAAAGAGTGAGACCCATTGGGGGAAGGTTAGAGAACCTAAACTCCAAGATATGAGAATTATGAGAAATATGTGTTATGATATGTCCTAAACTAGACTACTCCTGAGTGAATGAGTTGTGTTGCTTAATACATGATTCCTATAGTCTTGTTGAACCCTATATGTCCTTAGGAAGACCAAACCCTAGAGTTAGAAGAGGCTGGTTACATATGCATATGTGAAAAAGGAAATATGAGTGCCTTCCATCTGGGTGAGGGAGAGAGCCCAAGACCCTGGAGGAGGTAGCTATGTTTTTAGTTTATGTGAAGCCTCATGCTCGGGTTGGTGGTTTCCCACATATGAATCTAGTGGTGTATATAAGAGAGTTTTGGGGTAAGCATGACTCATGGGTAGAGACCTATAAAGAGAATGTCATAGCATGTTTTGGTTTGTGCTTATGTGGCTAGAGCTTGTAAAGCTATCACTAGTTCCAATGAGGTAATCTGAGAACCCTAGACTAAGAGAGGAAAGATAAAGTATATGCATATAAGATACTCATAGAGTTGAGTTAGCTCAGAGAGGATGAGCATGGCTTTACCCCCATGTTATGGGTCAATGAGAACCTCAGTTGGACTAGGTAAAGTTTTGATATATGTTTGATCAGCCACTCACATAAGTTTGTTTCGCACAACCATGATATAGTAAAGGTAAGGATGTGATCTAATCTTGAGACGTGATACATAAACATAATATGATGGAAACCTAGAAATGGTTTAATACATATCGATGCATAAATGGTTAACCATATACATGAATAATGATGATAATGTGATACTACTAGTTAATCTTGTGATGAAATCATGAGTAAATGTGACAATTTATTATGAGCAATGAAATAAGTTCATGTGAATGAAACATGTTACATGAAGTGTTAATCTTAGTGCCTAATAAAGATGAAAAATATAGTTTGTCAGTTAACACAACATAACGAGTATGACACCTTGATATGATCTAGATGGATAATGCGGGGTAACTATAGTTAACTCCCTCCTAAAAGGCATATGTTAATGATGAACATGTTCTAACGAGCAACTCAATAAAATGTTGATGACACATTGATATATGGGTTAATTTTAGTTAACTCATTTAGAACATGGTAATATGATGTGGAAATCCTAATGCATGGGTAAAGATAAGGATGCAACCCTAGCATATGAGATATGTAATGACATAACCTAAGTTTCTAAACCCTGAGTTTAACCTTGAATGGAGTGTTTGTGCACCAAGATGGTTGTAAAACCCCCTAATAGTGCTTTGGATACATGGTTCTAGGTAACCTTTGCGGATATGTTACACATAGAATAGTGCCTCCATGTGGATGAAGACATGATATTTTTTCTTGGAGTACGAGTATGGTTAACTTTCGAGGACGAAAGTTCTTTTAAGATGTATATGATGTGACAAAGTGGTTTTCTGGCTTAATTCTGAGGACGTAATTTCTTTTAAGGTGTGTAGGATGTGATGGAGTGGACTATTGGAGTCCTTAATAGTCCAATGACATAAGTGAAATCATAAGGTTGAATAATATTGAGAGTTCCAAGGTTTTGACAAAGTAGGTGTGTTGATGTGATGTTGATATCATGGTTAAGATCTCTCTTTTTATGCCTTTTTGAGGAATTTAATTGGATGGGAGGTATCATGGATAGTTATGAATCTATGGCTATAGGTTTCACTATATTTTTCATGTTCCCATAAAGATTTATAAAGGTTTGAAGTTGATTAAATAATTGGCGTGAAGTTAGAATAAAGATTACTAGTTGATTTCTACAACCATGCATCACATGTCCTTTTAAGTAATGGAAAGCGTGACCAACAATATGAATGTGTTGTAGAAGGAGCTAGGGATCGAATCTTTTGTGCTTTGTCATAGATCCTAGGATGCAATCAGATGACTGGTGAGCACTTTCCTTGTGTCAGTTGCAAATGGGTGCAGCAATGACACCCACGACAAGGGAACGTGGAGGTCATGGGTCATGCCATCATGTTGTGAGGTCCTACATCCCTCATTAGGAGATATTGAGTGTGAGGATAGGGAGAACGAGCCCCGGTTCCTCTACTGGATTCCTTGTTAGCACCGTTGGAGGAGTTCTAGAGGAGAAACACATCGTCAACTTCACACCCAAGAGCAGATCGCCAGGAGTTGGAGAAGAGGCCAACGGAGGCGGCACCAAGGATCGCTGATGAGAAGGATGATGTTGAATCGCTCGCTGGAGATAAAGCCAGCGGCGTCAGCTTCGTATACCTCATGTGGGTGTCGTACAGATCGCATTCACATGAGGTGAAGAGAGAGGAGCTAATGGAGATCCGTCTTTCTCACCGAACATGATCTTCACGGCGGCCGGGTGGGAGCACACCGAGCATGAGAGATGCCATCCAGGCGAAGGTGAGCAGAGCGGAGGCAGCGACGGCTTGCCCGTGGACTCACGCCTAGATTGGGAAGGAATACAAGCGTCAGATTTTGAGTGGGGCCGACAATCGAACAGAGTACCTAAAGGTGCTGTGCTGGGGCACTAGGCCGACAGCGACCCAAGAAGATTTGGAGGCGGCATGCTTTCTCGTCGTTCCTCTAGCTACGGCGGTGGCTGCAAGGCAGGGAGCCACACGATGCAACCATGGGGGAGAAGTAGTTCAGAGATCCGGAAGCAGGCTATGGTGGCGGCTGTTCCAGGAGATGACACAGGCCGTGCATCGAGGAGGAGACACAAAAGAAGAAGACTTGGTAAGAGAGAAACATTGGCAAAGAGGAGATGAGAGTGCTTGGTTTCTTGCCGGAATCTCCCTTGCAGTGACGGCGGTCCAGGTCATGGAGAATAGAAGACGCTGTGGTGGTGCTCACGCATACCCAAAACAGAGAGAGGACGGGCAGCCGATCCCGTCAAACGTGAGGAGAGAGAGAGAGTCCGATCATGAGAGAATAGGGAAAGAGTCTGGATAGGTTCCCAAGAACCAGTGAACCGGCTGGCTCAATGTGAGCCCAGCAGCGTCGGTGGCCATGTGGCGACGGCCGATTGGCCGGATGAGGTAAATCTCAGAAATTACCATATCTTGCAAAATTCCTAGTAATTAGTGTGATTGTCAGAAAAATACATATAATATATTAAAATTCTCAAAAAAATGCATAGAACAAAATAGAAGCATAACATTAGTCTTTTGATGTACTAATCTCAGTGATATCATGTGAGATGTAAAATGGTCTTTTCATGTCTAATAAATAATAAACGAAGACATAAAATTATGAGAATATGTCACTAAGTCTATAATCAGGTTTAGAATCCACCTAAAGTCAATAATTATCATGTGATGACACATAATCATGTAATTTACTTAGAATGGCTATTTAGGGCTAATAACCCTAAATAAAATGCAACAAATACATTAATGATCAATAAATGATTAAATTCACAGAACACCCTCATATCAGTAACTGGAAGCTGATGTGGATATTTGATATCAGTTAGACGCATAAACTCCATGTTACATGAAGATGACCCTTAATACATGGAATGAAACCATGTTTTGTATAATAAATGTAACCTAGATTTAACATGTATAAAGAATGATATAGAACCTAATGTTCAGATAATGAATCATAATCTGGAAAACGATATCAGTAAGATAAATATAAGGTAAGAATACAAGTAATCATGATAATATCATAATGAGATAAGCAAACCTTAATATGAACATGATTAGGGTTAAGATGGGATGCAAAATGATAAGAACCTGATGGTGATATGTGATCTTGTCTTAATCAGGGTTGACCAGGATGTAGATGATATGAGGATATGATGATTAGGTTTTTCTTGATCAAGGTACGCCGTTACCTCTTACTTGGATTATTATACAATATGCTTGTGTTATATGCATAGTAAAATACTTGGCATATGATATTGGTTGAAATGATTGTTCCTGTATGTTATGTTGATTGAGCTTTTCCATACTTATTGCTATGAACACATCAGACGTAATATATCTGATCCATCATATGATAGCACTAAACTCTTTGGTAGTACAATGCGTTGAAGTGATCTAAAACTCTTTGGTAGTAGATCACATGTGTTAGATCTCAAACTCTTTGGTAGTAGATCACACGTAATATGATCTCAAACTCTTTGGTAGTAGATCATAAGGCCTAAAAACACCAAAGCCCTTGGGGGAAGATGTACGAGATATATGATGGAAATGTGCTAAAAATATATGTGTTCTCTTTTGTTAACGGATATCTTTTTTCTAGTATATGCTTTTCCTTATATTTGTTTTATGCTGCCAAGTATTAGTTTTATCTTATTGAAAAGATATGATGAGAGGTATATAAAAGACACGTAGGCTTACTCAGTACAATATTCTTGAATATTGTGCTGATGTGTACCACATGTTATCTTTTGTTTAGGTTGTAGTTATGCTCTTGAAGATTCATGTATAGTTGAGAGTTGTGTGGCGAGCTGATGTACATGTGGACCTGTTGTCTTAATATCCTATAGTTTAGTGGTAGTACATGTATATGTATAAGTCTACTGTTCAGTATGTAATATCAAATGATGTAACAATTCATATTGTTATTATATGTTGAATGGTGAACATTTGTTGTATGGTTTTATTATCATTCATGTACATGTGCTACTGATTGTTTCCTTCTAACTACCTTGATTTTCTTCTTATTAGCCTAGTGTGTGGTGTTTAAATTGGGATTCTCACTGAGGTGAGGTTTCAATTTGGACGTAACAAATCAGATTAAGTTTTAGAAAATCTGGGGACGTCACAATTATTATAACATCCCTGACATGGGTTATGTACTAACCCTAGGTATTTTTCCTAATAAAGTCAATTAGATACTTTCCCTTATCTTTTGGAATTTAATTAGTGCTTTTGAGGAACTTATATTTCAATTTCAGTCCTTTCTGAATAATGTTGAAACATGGTTTTGTTACTTTAGGACTAAAGTGCAAAATACCCAAGTTGAGGGGTTAACTTGCAATTTGTATATGATAAGATGTTCCTTTGATGCTGCAACATCATAAAAATGTATATGATGTGGTGGTATGGATTCCACAAGCTTGGGCATCAAGATATAGCTTATAAAGCAATCCTTGTGCATTAAAACCTAGTTTTGGTGTAATGTGCAAATTACCCGAAACCTAGGGTTCAATATGCAAGATATCAACTCTAGAGGGTCTCTCATGTTTCTTGGCATCAAGTAGAGAAAAGAAAATGAGAAGGGCGCCTCATGTGAATTATCATGGAGGAGAGAGAATCATGACATTAAAATAAACAAGGTTTAAGCACAAATGGCTCTTTAATATAACTTAATGTAAAAGGGAAATATATTAATTATGGAGCCCTTCAACTAAAAGTTGTAGGATGTGTTTGCAATAGTTTGGACAAGCTTGTGCCATGCTTGGGCACCAAAAATATCTTGTTTGAGTGGAAGCTACTCACACTAATAATATAATATAAAGCAATATCCACTAAAATAATGGATATTAACACAACTTTTTAAGGTGTTTAGTTTCTTTTCCATTATTCTTGGATAATGGAGAAGTTTTGCAAGGTAATATAAGGTGGCCACGTAGCCAAGAAGTGGAGGAGGACTTGGTAGATATTTTGGGAGATAAAAGGAAATAATCCTCTTTTTCCATTTTTCTTGAAAATCCATATATATATATAAGTATCCTTTTCCAAACACCCAAGGATCATTTCCTTAGTTTATTTTCTTCTCAAACTTGCTTTGACTGACCAAGGAAGAGCACTGGACCAGAGGAAGGATGACCGAACTAGCTTGGTAAGTTTTGATCATCTTCTACCTCGAATTCATGGTGGAAACCATAAAACAAGGTTAGATTCATGGTTTTCTTCACACGATTTCCTTTTCTAGCCACCTTGTTCATCCAAAGATTGAAGAACAAACCTTGGACAACTGTTGGAGCTCAATCCACCATTAAAGTTGCAAACCTTGGAGCTCTGGATCAGTTCTAGAGGCGGGTTTTATAACTCTAACCCTTAAGCATTGCTAATGCATCCATTTCTCTAATAATCGTTGGCTATTTTCTTCTTTGGTATTCTTTTGGTTAATTGCTATAACTTCCGTAAAGAACAACAACAATTCTTGGTTTCTCGTAGGAAGAAGATGATGATGTTAACTTTGATGATTATCCAAAGAAAATCACTTTACCAAATGGTTTGCCTTTGTGCCCAAACAGTTTCCCAAACCGTTTGGGAGCAAACGGTTTCAAACCATTTGATTGCAAACGGTTTCATCCAAACCGCATAGAAGCAAACGGTCCAAAACCGTTTGGTGGCGTTGACCAAGCGTTGACTGTTTGGAGGTATGTTGGGAATAATGTAGACTAATCACCTATCAATAATTATCAATTAACTCCAAGTAGTTCACCAATTAAAGGTCCAACAATCATCAAAACCCTAATCAGGTTAATTGATGATTCGATAATTGAATTAGGTTGAAGTTTGGGTTAAGTGACCCAAACGGTTTCAAATCCGTTTTGATCACCCAAGACCGTTTGGAGGTCTAGGGTTAAGCATGGTTGACCAATTGAAGCTCCAAAGGTATGAAGGTGATGTGTAATTAATTGCTGATTTGGTGACTAACCCTAGGATCCAAACCCTAAATAAATGATATGGTTATTGATGAAGTGATGGGAAAACGGTCTCAAGACCATTTGGAGAATATCCAAATGATCCCAAGACCGTTTGGAGGTAACCCAAGACCGTTTGGAGGTCTAGGGTGGACTATGGTTAAGTGGTTGATGATTAGAAGGTACTAAGTTGAAGAGCAACTAATTGTTGACCTAGTGATCAATCTAATGAGTCAAACCCTAATTGGTTGACTTAGTTTTTGATATTGACTTGAGAAAATGGTCTCAAGACCGTTTGGGGTCAGGTCATGACCAAATTGGATGATGGTTCAATGGGTTCAAATCAACTTGACTCACATTGAATTATGTTGAAGGGTCAACGATTCCAAACCCTAATCCAATTGATTCAAGCCCTAATTGATGATCAATTGAGGGTCAATTGAGGGTAAAATCAGTTGAAGGTTGACCTAATTAATTCAATTGAATGATGGTGATAGGTCTAATTGATGATTGAATACATATATACAACTGTTGAAGGAACCAACAATGGAAACCCTAATTCATTTTGACTTGTTGAGACCATACTTGGTCCATGCGGTTTTGAGGGGGTTTTGACCAAACAGTCTCAAGACCGTTTGAGTCCAAATGGTCTAAAGACCGTTTGGGACCAAACGATCCCAAACCGTTTAGGGTTCATACAGTTTCAAAACCGATTGTGTCCATGCGGTTTCAAAAGTCAAACTTGGGCAAACGGTCTTCACCTCCTACTTTAGCAAACGGTCTTGAGTGGGCTACTTTACCAAACGGTCTCAAGGGTAGACCAAGACCGCATGAAGGTCCAAACGGTCTTAGACCATTTGGAGGTTAAGTATGCAAGACCATTTGAGGTCTAAGTTAGTCAAGATCGTTTGGGGCCTTAATGGCCAAGATCGTTTGGTGGTTGATTAACCTGAACCCCTTGGGTATTTAAAGTGGTTAAGGGACAAAGTGATTAGTTATTTAATACAAGGTGTAATCAAAGGTGATCCTGGTACTTGTACCTTAAAGGGGTAGTGTGTTTGAAACCCATGAAGTAATTAAGCTCTAATGATTACAATGGTAATGATATAAATCATGAAGTCAATTCTCTTTCATGATTAAGTTACTTAACCTAATCAAGGCTGAAGTAAACATCATCCTATAAAGGATGAGAGAGAGAAGACTCCTTTTATGAATGATTAATCAAGTAATGGACTTCCTATATGAATGAATATCTAATTAGGGTATGATCCTTCATAGTGAGATCATGAACACCCTAATTATGATGGCCAATGAATCTTAACCCTAAATTGAGGGTAATAATGGAGGTATCCCTAATGTATGATGATGATGTAATCTTAATTCATAATGATGACATGACAAACCCTAAATCAAGGTATGTGAATAGTAAACCCTAATTCCAATTAAGGTGGATAAAAGTGCAAAACCCTAATTCTGGGTTATGCTTTATAGCATGAAGCTTTATGATTAAATAATGAAATGAGGAATTACTATTCCTATTGAGCTAAGGGGGTTGGTTAACCCTAATTGAATTAAAAAAGGAAACCCTAACCCTCATAAGGGCATAGTGGTGCAACCCTTAAATAGTGATATTATTAATGTTTTGCATTATGTTGATATGAAATAGATATGCATGTTATCATTTGTATTAATCATGCATGTTTTTATGAAATAGTGAGCATAGCCAGGTAAGAGCTATGGTGCCATATTCATTAAAAGCACTTTATAAGCTTTGAAAGCAATGATATACTATCTTGCCTAGTGAGAGGTAACAAAAGAGATTGATAGGCTATATGAGCCATGTGAAATATCTGCATTGCTACTATCATGTTTATACTATCAAATGACTTGATGGCAATGTGTTACTTGGTAACAAGTGTTTTGATGATTTAAGGGTTTGAACACCCATATTGTTGAATCATAATGGTGAGATGATTAGGGATCGAGATCCCAAAGTTAACAAGATGTGAAATGAATTTGATACAAATAGTACTCTTTCTTTATAATAATTGTTTTAATGGTTTATGTTTGAAAACATGCCTGATGCTAAAAGAATGCCATAATGTACTTACATAATCAAGTATAATGATATCATGTAGAGCCCTGACCATAGATCCATCATCGTCAGAAGCTAGATGATGGTGAAATAGGTTTTCCTAAGGGAACTCCTGCAGAGCATACTTTTGAGTATGTGGGGGTTATGGACGCGAATATCCTTACGTCCTAATGGGAGAATTGATGTGAGATGAACATTTAATCTCTCAATCCTTCATTATATATTTATGCTGGGATGATGTATCACTAATCTCTCGATGATGTTGTTAATGCCTAATCGATGTGAGATAAATAAGAAATCCCTCAATTGCGAAGAGAGTACAACATGGCACTGTAACTCTAATAGCAAAGTTGCCAGAATACCCTGGAAAGCTATTATGGCAGAGACACGAGATGTCTTGCATGTTTTTCCTCACACTGACTAAGGAGGATGAGGTCATAGAAATCCGGCTCTTCTGATGACCTATGTATGGTACCGATTTCGATTTCGCAATGGTCGGTTGGAGTATGAGCGGTATACCTCATCTCCTCAGGGCATAAGTATATTTGTAAAATGTAATCAGCCGTGTAGCATAATTGCTTATGTTGAACTATGAGAAACAATGACTGATGATACATTGTTTATTAAGTCCTAGTCGGACAAATAATATACATGTTCTTCATATTCCTTATGGATTAAATGATTTGCTATTCAATCAAGTTATAATTGAAATGATTGCATAAGGAATACTGCTTTATTTAGTTATTTAATGAATTACCTGCTGTTAAATAGTTATCATCCTACTGCTCAGTATCATTCTATTATTTGCAATAACAATGTTTCTAGTGAAGGGTTATAACTCTCGCTGGGACAATATTCAATTGTCTCACCCCTGTGGGATTCAACTTTTTAGGTAGATGCCGAGGAAGAAGAAACGCATCAGTGGGTGAGCAGCAACAACAGCAACAACAGCAACTACAACAACAAGGACAACAATGATCTTTAGGTGGAGACACTATCTGTTAAGTCTTGTATGTAGAGATTCCTATGTGTCGTCTCTGTACTCTCAGGTCCTAGGAGTCAGTAGATGGTGTAATATAGATCTGATATTTTTTGGCTTAATGCCTCGAGATTTTTGTATACTGCTCATGTACAGTTTAACATGGCAGTCAGTGTTATGACTGTCTAGATGAGATAATACAGAGATGTACTGATGAATCAACTTGTAAATAACTTGTTTCTTTATGAAAGAGTTTTATAGTTGTGGATCTTTTTACAAAAAGTTTTAATTTTTAGTGATTTTTAGTAATTCCACTGCTAATTAATCGCTTCCGCATCGTTAATAACATTTTGATCGCACAAGGTATTTCAATTAGTGGTATCAGAGCTCTAGGTTCGCTGAGTCTACAAAGACATAGGACTAAGGTTGTTGAGTCTGTTCTAGTGTCTTCCAGTATATCTGATAGTGTCTTCTACTCATATAGGAGGAGAAAAGAAAACTAAAGATGTCTGGATCACACGAGGAACATGTTGCTGAGAGTAGTGTCGCTGCACCTGGAGTAGGTGCAAGAAACCAAGAAAGGGAGGAACCTATACCTGAACCACCTCAGTTCAACCCAGCTGACATGGGGAACCCAACCTTCCAAGCCATGTTCGGGCAGTTCATGACTGCCATGACACACATGACTGATAGGATGCCTATACCTGTACCTAGGGCACCTACCCATCCAGAAGGACAAGGAGCCGGCAAGACGTTTGAACGACTACGCCGGGTTGGGGCCACAGAATATGCTGGAACAGCTGACCCAACAAATGCTGACTTGTGGCTAACTGAACTAGAGAAGGCCTTTAGAATCCTGAACATCCCTGAAGCTGAAAAGGTTAGACATGTTGTGTATCTTCTCAAGGGGAGTGCTGGTCACTGGTGGACCATAGAGGAGGGGAAAGGCCTGGTGTGGAGATCGAATGGGAAGTATTTCGACGAGAATTTTTCAACATATACTTTCCAAAGACATTCCTGGATGAGCAAAACTCTCAGTTTGAGAGATTAAGACAAGAACCGATGAACATTAGTGAATACGAGGCTAAGTTCATGGAGCTTTTACGGTTCTATCCGCATATGGCAGCTACAGATGAAGAAAGGATTAGGCATTTTGAGAAAGGATTAAATGCTGAGTTGACCACCTCTGTGTCTGCACTAGAGAATAGGGAAAGGTTTGCTACCTTTGTGGAGTCTGTCAAAAGAATAGAGAGGTCTGTGACGGAGAAGCGACAAACCAAGAACAAGAAGATGTACCCCCAGTTTCAAGGATCCTCATCCAAAGGTTTGAAGAGACTAAGGTTTTCCGTGCCTACACCACCACCTAGATTCAGTACCCAGACGTAGTGGACGTCAAATAGGGGTAGAGGACGAAGTCTACCACTAGAAGGAGCTCGTAGCTCAGCATCTGTGTCAGTTATAGGACCAACCAGATCACAGCAAGGGGTCAGAAGCTGTTATATATGTGGAAAGGTGGGACATCTGATGAAGGATTGTAGAGCCCGAGAGGCGAGTGTGACTCAACCCCAAAGACAGAGTCAACAAGGATCTCAAAGGAGACAGTTTCTAGGAGGATCTATAGGACATGGACAAGCGTCCCAAGCTAGATCATCAGCACCCAGTCATCAAGCACCGAATCAACCACATGCAATGATGAGATTCTACGCGATGAATCCACCTGATGCAGTGATCAACCCTCGGGTTGTAGCAGGTCAGATGGAGTTGTTTTATTCAGATATGTCTACATCTTGCGTCGTATCTATTTTAATTGATCCGGGTGCTACACACTCCTTTATCACTCGAAGGGTGATTCTTGACTACAATATGATGGTTAGTCATAGGGTGGAGAGTTTGAAGTTAGAAACTCCTTTAATGGGATCTGCTATTTTACGGGAGATGTGTTCTCCCTACATCCTCTCCTTTTCTGATCATCGCATTCAAGTGGATCTTATACCACTTAAGATGCATTGATTCGATGTAATCCTTGGGATGGATACCTTAGAAAAGTATAAGGTTGTCTTGGATTGTGAGTCCAAGCAAGCTGTGTTCACAAATGATAGTGACTCATGGATCTTTCAAGGAGATAGAAAGATTCTTCCGACCTGTCTCGTGTCAGCTATGGTTGCTGAGAAGTTGATGAGGCAAGGATGTTATGCATTCTTGGCCCATGTGGTAGATACCACCATGGAGAGTTCTAAACCTGCTGAAGTTCCTATAGTCAGGGAATTTGAAGATGTATTCCCTGATGAACTTCCAGGTGTACCTCCGCCCCGAGAGATTGATTTTGAGATTAATCTAATCCTGGGCACGCAACCAATAGCACAAACACCATATAGAATGGCGCCTACTGAGATGGCAGAACTCAAGAAGCAGCTGCAAGAGTTGCTTGAGAAGGGTTTCATCCGACCAAGTACTTCGCCTTGGGGTGCTCCGGTCCTCTTTGTTAAAAAGAAAGATGGGTCCATGCGGTTGTGCATTGATTATAGACAGTTAAATAAAGTAACAATAAAGAATAAGTATCCTTTTCTGAGGATTGATGATCTCTTTGACCAGTTGCGTGGTGCAATAGTCTTCTCAAAGATAGATCTGAGGTCAGGATATCACCAGTTGCGTATTAAGGAGGGTGACATACCTAAGTCTGCCTTAAAAACAAGGTATGGTCACTATGAGTTCACAGTTATGTCATTTGGACTAACCAATGCACCAGCTGCATTTATGGAACTCATGAACAGAATCTTCCAACCTTTTCTTGATCAGTGTGTTGTTGTCTTCATAGATGACATCCTGATCTACAGTAGAGATGCTCAACAACATGAGAAGCATCTTCGTCAGGCTCTAACTTTGCTAATAGAGCATAAGCTATATGCAAAGTTTAGCAAGTGTGAGTTCTGGTTACCAGAAGTTTCTTTTCTTGGACACATAATATCTGCCTCAGTCATTCATGTTGACCCTAAAAAGGTAGAATCTGTCCTGCAATGGGAGCGTCGATGACTCCGACATAGATTCGAAGTTTCTTAGGGTTGTCAGGCTATTACAGGAGGTTCATTAAGAACTTTAGTTCCATAGCTTTACCCTTGACTAAGTTGACCAGGAAGGATGTTCCTTTTACCTGGAGTGACAAGTGTCAACAATCTTTTCAGCTGTTGAAGGAAAGGTTGACAAGTGCACCTGTGCTTGTGTTACCTGAGCAAGGGAAAGGATATATAGTTTTCTATGATGCCTCTAAGAATGGACTAGGATGTGTGTTAATGCAGGATAAACAAGTGATTTCTTTTGCTTCTCGAAAGCTTAAGAAACACGAGGAAAATTATCCAACACACGATTTAGAACTAGCTGTTGTAGTTCATGCCTTGAAGATCTGGAGACATTACCTCTATGGAGAAATATTCTAGATTTTCACAGACCATAAGAACCTAAAGTATATCTTTTCTCAACACGAGCTTAACATGAGGCAACGCCGCTGGATGGAGTTAATCAAGGACTATGATTGTACAATTGATTACCATCCAGGGAAAGCCAATGTAGTTGCTGATGCTTTGAGTAGGAAATCATCAACACTAGCCTTAGACAGAGCACAACTGAATTCTTTGGTGTGCTCTAGGAGAGATATGATTATCTCTTTAAGACAAGATAATGTACAGTTAAAAGTATCGTTGTTATCTGGACTGCTAGCTGAGATGCATATAAAACCTACCCTGAGACAACAGATTAAGGAGGCACACCAAGCTGATGCTGCAGTTCAACAAATTAGATCAGAGTATGGTAGTGAGAAATGAGAAGGTTTCCATGACTCAGATGATCAGGTATCCTATTATCATGGTAGAATGATAGTGCCTGATGCGGATAACTTAAGAAAGTTAGTCCTGGAAGAAGCTCATTCTTCGATGTATGCTATGTATCCAGGAAGCACCAAGATGTATCGTAACTTGAAAGACATGTATTGGTGGTCTGGTTTGAAGAAGTACATTGCTGAGTTCGTTATGCGGTGCCCTGTGTGTCAGCAAGTTAAAGAAGAACACCAGAAGCCCACAGGAACAATGCAACCTTTTCCTATACCTCAATGGAAGTGGGATCATGTAACCATGGACTTTGTGGTTGGTTTACCCAAAACAGCCAAAGGCCATGATTCCATCTGGGTAATAGTTAATAGGTTGAAATAGACAACACAATTCTTACCTGTCAAAACAACCTATTATGCTGAGAAGCTGGCACAATTGTATGTAGATGAGATAGTGCGGCTGCATGGGGTCCCAGTTACCATTGTTTCTGACAGAGGTCCCCAGTTTACAAGTCATTTTTGGGAGCGACTCCATAAAGCCTTAGGCACAAAGTTAAGGTTTAGTACAACCTTCCATCCTCAGACTGATGGGCAGTCAGAAAGAACTATACAAACCTTAGAGGACTTTCTTAGGGCATGTGTCCTCCAATTTACAGGAAGTTGGGATCTGCACCTAAGTTTGATAGAGTTTTCCTATAACAATAGCTATCAACATAGCATTGATATGGCACCTTATGAAGCTTTGTATGGAAGACGTTGTAGATCTCCCCTATGTTGGTATGAAACTGGTGAATATCAACTATTAGGTCCTGAACTTGTGCAACAGACCACCGAGAAGATTAAAATAATACAACAACAATTGAAGACTGCACAAGATAGGCAGAAATCTTATGCTGATAAGCGTCATAGACCTTTAGAATTCCAGGTTGGAGACAGAGTATATCTTAAGGTCTCACCTTGGAAGGGAGTTCTTATATTTGGAAGGAAAGGAAAGTTAGCTTCTAGGTTTATGGGGCCTTATCCAATCATTGAACGAATTGGAAAGGTAGCTTATAAGCTAGAGTTACCACCAGAGTTGCAAAAGTTACACCGTATGTTCCACATTTCCATGTTAATGAAATGTCATCCTGAAATAGAATCAACTCTGCAACCTATGGAAATAGAATTGAATGATGATATATCTTATATAGAAGGACCTGTGTTGATCCTTGACAGAAGAATTAAAAAGCTAAAAAAGAAAGACATAAGTCTTGTGAAAGTCCTCTGGAATCACCGTGGAGTTGAAGAAGCTACATGGGAACTAGAGGAATAAATGAGGAGGAAATACCCTACTCTTTTCTCTTAATATGTTTTGTTGATGATTTCGGGGACAAAATCCTTGTAAGGGGTGGATAATTTGTAACATCCCTGACCTGGGTTATGTACTAACCCTAGGTGTTTTTCCTAATAAAGTCAATTAGATACTTGTCCTTATCTTTTGGAATGTAATTAGTGCTTTTGAGGAACTTATATTTCAATTTTAGTCCTTTCTGAATAATGTTGAAACATGGTTTTGTTACTTTAGGACTAAAGTGCAAATTACCCAAGTTGAGGGGTTAACTTGCAATTTGTATATGATAAGATGTTCCTTTGATGCTGATACATCATAAGAATGTATATGATGTGGTGATTATGTGGTGGTATTGATTCCACAAGCTTGGACATCAAGATATAGCTTGTAAAGCAATCATTTGTGCATTAAAACCTAGTTTTGGTGTAATGTGCAAATTACCCAAAACCTAGGGTTCAGTATGCAATATATCAACTCTAGAGGGTCTCTCATGTTTCTTGGAATCAATTAGAGAAAATAAAATGAGAAGGGCGCCTCATGTGAATTATCATGGAGGAGAGACAATCATGACATTAAAATAAACAAGGTTTAAGCACAAATGGCTCTTTAATATAACTTAATGTAAAAGGGAAATATATTAATTATGGAACCCTTCAACTAAAAGTTGGAGGATGTGTTTGCAATAGTTTGGACAAGCTTGTTCCATGCTTGGGCACCAAAAATATCTTGTTTGAGTGGAAGCTACTCACACTAATAATATAATATAAAGCAATATCCACTAAAATGATGGATATTAACACATAACTTTTTAAGGTGTTTAGTTTCTTTTCCATTATTCTTGAATAATGGAGAAGTTTTGCAAGGTAATAGAAGTTGGCCACATAGCCAAGAAGTGGAGGAGGACTTGGTAGATATTTTGGGAGATAAAAGGAAATAATCCTCTTTTTCCATTTTTCTTGAAAATCCATATACATATATAAGTATCCTTTTCCAAACACCCAAGGATCGTTTCCTTAGTTTCTTTTCTTCTCAAACTTGCTTTGTCCGACCAAGGAAGAGCACTGGACCATAGGAAGGATGACCGAACTATCTTGGTAAGTTTTGATCATATTCTACCTCGAATTCATGGTGGAAACCATAAAACAAGGTTAGATTCATGGTTTTCTTCACACGATTTCCTTTTCTAGCCACCTTGTTCATCCAAAGATTGAAGAACGAACCTTGGACAACTACTGGAGCTCAATCCACCATTAAATCTGCGGATCTTGGAGCTCTGGATCAGTTCTAGAGGCAGGTTTTATAACTCTAACCCTTAAGCATTGCTAATGCATCCATTTCTCTAATAATCGTTGGCTATTTTTTTCTTTGGTATTCTTTTGGTTAATCGCTATAACTTCCATAAAGAACAACAAAATTTCTTGGTTTCTCGTAGGAAGAAGATGATGACGTTAACTTTGATGATTATCCAAAGAAAATCACTTTACCAAACGGTTTGCCTTTGTGCTCAAACGGTTTCCCAAACCGTTTGGGAGCAAACGGTTTCCAACCATTTGATTGCAAACAGTTTCATCCAAACCGCATAGAAGCAAACGGTCCAAAACCGTTTGGTAGAACTGACCAAGCGTTGACTGTTTGGAGGTTTGTTGGGAATAATTTAGACTAATAACCTATCAATAACTATCAATTAAATCCAAGTAGTTCACCAATTAAAGGTCCAACAATCATCAAAACCCTAATCGGTTTAATTGCTGATTTGATAATTGAATTTGGTTGAAGTTTGGGTTGAGTGACCCAAATGGTTTCAAAACTGTTTAGGGATCACCCAAACGGTCTCAAGACCGTTTGGTGATCACCCAAGACCATTTGGAGGTCTAGGGTTAGGCATGGTTGACCAATTGAAGCTCCAAAGGTATCAAGGTGATGTGTAATTAATTGCTGATTTGGTGACCAACCCTAGGATCCAAACCCTAAATAAATGATATGGTTATTGATGAAGTGATGGGAAAACGGTCTCAAGACCATTTGGAGAATATACAAATGATCCCAAGACCGTTTGGAGGTAACCCAAGACCGTTTGGAGGTCTAGGGTTGACTATGGTTAAGTGGTTGAAGATCAGAAGGTACTAAGTTGAAGAGCAACTAATTGTTGACCTAGTGATCAATCTAATGAGTCAAACCCTAATTGGTTGACTTAGTTTTTGATGTTGACTTGAGAAAATGGTCTCAAGACCATTTGGAGGTCATCCAAACGATCCCAAGACCGTTTGGGGTCAGGTCATGACCAAATTGGATGATGGTTCAATGGGTTCAAATCAACTTGACTCACATTGAATTATGTTGAAGGGTCAACGATTCCAAACCCTAATCCAATTGATTCAAGCCCTAATGATGATCAATTGAGGGTCAATTGAGGGTCAAATCAGTTGAAGGTTGACCTAATTAATTCAATTAAATGATGGTGATAGGTCCAATTGATGATTGAATACATATATACAAATGTTGAAGGAACCAACAATGGAAACCCTAATTCATTTTGACTTGTTGAGACCATACTTGGTCCATGCGGTTTTGAGGGGGTTTGGACCAAATGGTCTCAAGACCATTTGGGACCAAACGATCCCAAACCGTTTAGGGTTCATGCGGTTTCAAAACTGATTGTGTCCATGCGATTTCAAAAGTCAAACTTGGGCAAACGGTCTTCACGTCCTACTTTAGCAAACGGTCTTGAGTGTGCTACTTTACCAAACAGTCTCAAGGGTAGACCAAGACCGCATGAAGGTCCAAATGGTCTTAGACCATTTGGAGGTTAAGTATGCAAGACCGTTTGAGGTCTAAGTTAGTCAAGATCGTTTGGGGCCTTAATGGCCAAGATCGTTTGGTGGTTGATTAACCTGAACCCCTTGGGTATTTAAAGTGGTTAAGGGACAAAGTGATTAGTTAATTAATACATGATGTAATCAAAGGTGATCATGGTACTTGTACCTTAAAGGGATAGTGTGTTTGAAACCCATGAAGTAATTAAGCTCTAATGATTACAATGGTAATGATATAAATCATGAAGTCAATTCTCTTTCATGATTGAGTTACTTAACCTAATCAAGGCTGAAGTAAACACCATCCTATAAAGGATGAGAGAGAGAAGACTCCTTTTATGAATGGTTAATCAAGTAATGGACTTCCTATATGAATGAATATCTAATTAGGGTATGATCCTTCATAGTGAGATCATGAAAACCCTAATTATGATGGCCAATGAATCTTAACCCTAAATTGAGGGTAATAATGGAGGTATCCCTAATGTATGATGATGATGTAATCTTAATTCATAATGATGACATGAAAAACCCTAAATCAAGGTATGTGAATAGTAAACCCTAATTCCAATTAAGGTGGATAAAAGTGCAAAACCCTAATTCTGGGTTATGCTTTATAGCATGAACCTTTATGATTAAATAATGAAATGAGGAATCACTATTCCTATTGAGATAAGGGGGTTGGTTAACCCTAATTGAATTAAAAAAGGAAACCCTAACCCTAGTAAGGGCATAGTGGTGCAACCCTTAAATGTTGATGTTATTAATGTTTTGGATTATGCTGATCTGAAATAGATATGCCTGTTATCATTTGTATTAATAATGTAGGTTTTTATGAAATAGTGAGCATAGCCAAGTAAGAGATATGGTGCCATATTCATTAAAAGCACTTTATAAGCTTTGAAAGCAATGATATACTATGTTTCCTAGTGAGAGGTAACAAAAGAGATTGATAGGCTATATGAGCCATGTGAAATATCTGCATTGCTACTATCATGTTCATACTGTCAAATGACTTGATGGCATTGTGTTACTTGGTAACAAGTGTTTTGATGATTTAAGGGTTTGAACACCCATATTCTTGAATCATAATGGTGAGATGATTAGGGATCAAGATCCCAATGTTAACAAGATGTGAAATGAATTTGATACAAATACTACTCTTTCTTTATAATAATTGTTTTAATGGTTTATGTTTGAAAACATGCCTGATGCTAAAAGAATGCCATAATGTACTTAAATAATCAAGTATAATGATATCATGTAGATCCCTGACCATAGATCCATCATCGTCAGAAGTTAGATGATGGTGAAATAGGTTTTCCTAAGGAAACTCCTGCAGAGCATACTTTTGAGTATGTGGAGGTTTTGGACGCGAATATCCTTATGTCCTAATGGGGGAATTGATGTGAGATGAACATTTAATCTCTCGATCCGTCATTATATATTTATTCCGGGATGATGTATCACTAATCTCCCGATGATGTTGTTAATGCCGAATCAATGTGAGATAAACAAGAAATCCCTCGATTGCGAAGAGAGTACAGCATGCCACTAAAACTCTAATAGCGAAGTTTCCAGAATACCCTGGAAAGCTATTATGGCAGAGACACGAGATGTCCTGCATGTTTTTCCTCACACTGACTGAGGAGGATGAGGTCATAGAAATCCGGCTCTTCTGATGACCTATGTATGGTACCAATTTTGATTTTGCAATGGTCGGTTGGAGTATGAGTGGTATACCTCATCTCCTCAGGGCATAAGTATGTTTGTAAAATGTAATCAACCGTGTAGCATAATTTCTTTGGTTGAACTATGAGAAACAATGATTGATGACACATTGTTTATTAAGTCCTACTTGGACAAATAACATACATGTTCGTCATATTCCTTCTGGATTAAATGATTTTCTATTCAATCAAGTTATAATTGAAATGATTGCATAAGGAATACTGCTTTATTTAGTTATTTATTGAATTACATGTTGTTAAATAGTTATAATCCTACTGCTCAATATCATTCTATTATTTGCAATAACAATGTTTCTAGCGAAGAGTTATAACTCTCGCTGGGACAATATTCAATTGTCTCACCCCCGTGGGATTCAACTTTTTAGGTAGACACCGAGGAAGAAGAAACCCATTAGTGGGTGAGCAGCAACAGCAGCATCAGCAACAGCAAGGACAACAGTGATTTTCAAGTGGAGACACTGTATGTTAAGTCTTGTATATAGAGAGTCCTATGTGTCGTCTCTGTACTCTTAGGTCCTAGGAGTCAGTAGATGGTTTAATATAGATCTGAGATTTTTGGCTTAATGCCTCAAGATTTTTGTATACTTCTCATGTACAGTCTAATAGGGCAGTCGGTGTTATGACTCTTTAGATGAGATAATACAGAGATGTACTGATGAATCAGCTTGTAAATAACTTACTTGTTTCTTTATGAAAGAGTTTTATAGTTTTGGATCTTTTTACAAAAAGTTTTAATTTTTAGTGATTTTTAGTAATTCCGCTGCTAATTAATCGCTTCCGCATCGTTAATAACGTTTTGATCACACAGGGTATTTCTGTTACTAACCAAATCAACGTGCTTACTAACAAGGCTACCAGCGATGCTCAAAGAGCAAGGCGTGCACTGAATGTGCATGACCACACAATGGGTCCAAGAGGCTATGCAGACGTTCGCCAAAGACTACAGGCTGAATCTACTGCTCAGTCTGCTGCTATTCAGGAGTCCTCTACTATTGGTCTCACACCTTTGCCTCGCCATGCTATGTGGATAGCTGGGAGGCAAAACAAGAAGGGAGATATAACGAAGCCTGCAACTGCTGAGGCGGTTGCAAAAATGGTAAAATTCAACTCTTAGAGTAATCGATCGATATTGATTATTGTTATGTTTACTTACCAATTTTTGTTGATGGCGATTAGCGGGAGCTGCATGAGCAGAGGAAGGAAGGAAAGTTCATCCCTGAGGGCACAAGGGATGAATTGACAGTTGCTCTGGGTAACCCAGAGCATCCTGGACGTGTTAGGGGTGCAAATGCTGGTGTGGGAATCAAAATGTTCTTTGGGCCATCCCAGCGCAAACCTGTCTGAAAAGTGGGAATTTCACAAGTTGAGACAACCTATTCTTTTTTTATAATGTTATTGTAAAAGGGAATTCAATAATCGACTATTTTTCTTTTATCCATGTATAGGTAGATGAATTAATTGAGGGGAAAGTCCAAGAAGCAATGGTGAAGTGGCAGGCATCTCAGACGGCCACTCAGACAGTACCTGTGACGTGCCACACTTCTATTACTCCTACTGCAGAGGTTGAGAGTAATCCTGTAGACCCACCACCTAGCACATCCTCTGTAAGTATGTTTATGACATAGTAGCTAGTCTTTTCGAGATGATATGCTTATTTATATATGTATATAACATTCTTTATGTAAATTTATAGGGGTTGAAGCCATGCCGTCTGAAAAATAAAGAATATATCGTTGCAGAGGCACATGCTTATCCAGACCTTCCAGGGGAGATGTTTCATGGGACTCTAGTACCAGCTGGTGCGGTTTGTGTGAGTCCGATACATATACTCCCCGATTGGAAGGATCTTCAACTGCCATATGCCCACCTATATTCTAAAATGCTTAGCGAGGGAGAAGGCGGAGTGATAATGTGGCCCAAAGCAGATGTCATCTATACTAATATTGTATGGTAAATTTATATTACGTTAATTTGTTAGTGTGTATATATGAGTCAATTGATATGAAATTATATATACATGTCAAAAAGACAACACCCGCTACATCTCGGCCTCCACGTCCACCTCCTCAACTACCAAGTTGGCTTCCAAGGGACCTACACACCTCGTTAGGTCCTAATTGTAGGGGTATGTCAGTATGGATCGGCAAACATGATTAAAATTTCTCTATAAATGTTACAATTCCGGAGGATGCGAGAGGTCAATCATACGATAACAATCTATTTATACAAGTTTTGCATACATATTAATGTATATGTATTAATGCAGGTCAATCATACTAAAACAAGCTATTTTTACAAGATATTTTGGAGTTGTTTCATTATGATTGGTTGAACACATCTATGATAGAGGTGTGGATATGGTGAGATCTTGTTTATACATCCGTATACCTTGTTTTATATACGGTGATCTAGTTTCTTATATATTAATGCATACGTAATACATGTTTTGCAGCCACTTATACAAGATATGTAAAGATTTTGCATTTTCCCATATGGATTTTTTGGTTCCATCTTTGATTAGTCTTATAGATACAAACCCTTGTTCAGTTACTTCATACTGCTGTGATGCTTTTGAATATTTTGATAAAAATAAGAAGACGGTGATAATAGTTCCATTCAATGTCGAGTAAGTTTACTTTACTTATAATTTGGACTTAAGAAAATTACATTTTTATTGTGGATTTTGAGTTATTAATTTTTAACTTTCTTACCTGTAGTGGTAGGCATTAGGAGATACTAGTTATTGTCTCCAAGATGTTCACTTTCTATTATCTAGATCCTGCGGGGAATGAATTGAATACATTATATGGACACACAATGAAAATTCCATTATTCTTGTGAGAAATATTTCATATTTTTATATCCGTTAACATATGTTATTACATTACTATATAATTATGCAATTTAATGTGTTACATTAACATGTAGGGCTTTACAAGCGTTCAAAAAAGCTGGAGGAAAGGTCCTCAGGAAAAAGAATCAACCACTAACTTGGGAGAATGTAAAAGTAATTTCCCGACTCCAATGTATATATTATTTATGTGAACTGTGCTTATTTTTATTTTTGAATATTTTGTATGTTTCAATTTATAGAGTACTACACAAGACAACGGCTGGGCATGTACCTACTATGTGATGCGATTTATGGACCTAATCATCAAATATACCGTAATGAAAATCGATACTATACATCAGGTATTATATATAGTCTCATTAGATAATATGAGATATATCAATCTTATTATATATTATTAATTATATATACATCATTCTCTTTGTAGGTGTTTAAAACTGACTTCAGTACATGTGGAAAGTTATTAGATGTACATACTCCCTATACGGGGGAGGAATTAGATGTTGTAAGAAAAGAATGGGCAAAAGCCCTATAAGTAGTGGGAATTTTTAAATATAATTGGGACAACGATGACAATGATGACGACGATGAATAAAAAATGATATTTCTAAACTTTGTTCTCATAATTATTTTTGTGAATGTGAATGACTTTTTCTGAATTGTCATATGTGTGAATGTGAATGACTTTTTCTGATCAATACATGAATGTCTGAATGTGAAAAGGGATGAAATGAATGGAACTGAATGTGAATGTAAATGACTTTGCATGTTTCTACATGTATCTGATCAATACATGTGTCTGAATGTGAATGACTTTGTAAGTTTGTGACTTGTTATTGGCTGATATCAATGGATGTTGTACACCTGCAGTTCAGAACTGAACTACATGTTCTGCATCCTGCGACCAACCATACAATAGGTCTGCAAACTGATAAGAAAAAAATCAGAACATAGGAGTCGATTATTTGTATAAAACTGACACCAAAGACATACGATGTCGGTTATTAGCAAAAAACGGACGTCTCTTCCATGGCTGGCGTCGGTTATCAGTAAGAATCGACACCTATTGTGGCCAGACACGACCGTGCTGGCAGGGATATGGCGTCAGTTATTGTTTAATAACTGACATATTTAACCATGATATACTGTCAGTTTTCTGTACCAACCGACGCTTATAGTTCCCTTGTTGGCGCGTTTTCGGTGGCGGGAAGAGTTATGACGTAGATGTTTGTTTAATAACCGACGTCTTTGATCATGATATAGTGTCAGTTTTAGTTAAGAACCGACGCCTATGGTTCCCTTGCTGGCGCGTTTTCGGTGGCGGGAAGGGTTATAGCGTCGGTTAGAAACCGACGCTGAAGGTGTCGACTTTTAGTGGCGCCCATTTGGGTGTCGTTTGGAAACCGACGCTAAAGGCTCGAAATAACCGACACCAAAAACTTTTTTTGTAGTATGGAGGGTGTGGGGGTCTATGTATAGGTGAATTCTAAGCTTTGGGGTTTCTAACTAAAATTCTGGAAGAGACATTGATTTGTGTTGATAGACCTCTAGATGTGGGTCGTAAACCGAGGCAACTTCCTAGGGGCGCATGGTATATTGCATTGATCCACCGGGTGACCCATGTATGATAAAAGTAAGGAAATAAAAGAATCAGAAAATAGAATTCACGAAGAGAAATTCATTGACGGATTTCCGTGGTGCACCACATATTTCTGCATCAAAAAAAGACTTTTGCCATAAGATGCCCTAGCGGAATGCCTAGATCGACCGGTTGTCCCCGTGTAGAAAAAATTGGTGTTTTGTTTTACAAATTTAAATATTCTAAAACGTTTTGGGTTATATTTCAGATTGAATTTTGTAAGATAGAATCAGATGCATAGAATTCATATTAAAAATTATTAAAAAGTGTGAATTTTGAAAGGAAAAGAAAAAGTAAAGTAAAAATTGAAGGAGAGAGAGAGTATATATTAATTTAGGATCATCCTTCATTGTTAACTAAAAGATATAGATTTTGTGTGGATAAAGACAATTGATTTTCATGTTAAAAAAGAAAATATTTAATTTAGAATAACTCAATTGAACAATTTATAAAGATAATAACAAATCATACTTAAGTTAACTGAGCAATCCCTTAAAAGTGTCGAAAGAAAGTTTCATGAATGACTAGGTTTGTTGTAGTCTTTCTGTTCTATGAGAACAGAGAAACGATTTGTTATAGACGGACACGTGTCTACCGTTTTCTTCTCAATTTGCAGGCATGCGGCTGGCTAATTGTCAATCATCACGGCTGAGACTCTTGGGTACTGATTCTAATCGCTAATCATAGAAACAGTTGGCGCGGTTAAGTAATCATATATGAGCATGGTTTGCTTGGTGGTAGGCAGGAGGTCGCCAGTTTGGTATCTGGGCGCTAGTTAGCTTGCAGGCATGGCGGATGTCAGGAGCAAGTGGAATGGTACGTACTAGCGCTACTACTGGCAGTCGGCTGCAGTGGCAAACAACGGACTGCGTGACTGCTTTGGGGACCCGATATGGCTGCATGGCTGCGTCCACGCCTGTGTGATGGCGACGCGCATTAAATTGTATTTTGGCCGCGTACGGTTGGGACGTCTATTATTTGGTACGTCCACCATGCTACCTAACGAGAGTGAATACTGGTACCACAACAAGGCTATCTGACTTCTCCAACTTTAATACCAATTAATGCTCAGCAACCAACATCTATGAACTAAGATTTGGGGACGCTCACGCCCGCGCGTGAGCGGTTTCACGCGCGCCCCCAAACCAGCCACAGCCAGCAGGAAATAGCCACCACGTGGCGGATTATCATTGGGTCGATTTTTTGAAACTCTGCAATAGGCCAATAAATTTGTTTCGCTTATAACTTTTGAAACGTAATGAATTTTTTAACGAAACAAAAACCGTTGGTTTCGCTACGAAAAATGCAATCTAACAAACCTAATATTGACATATTTTTGAGATAAAAAAATTAAAAAATGATATATATAGGTAATTGACAACCAACTACGGTGCCCATACCTATAAATGGTTATTAACACCCAAAAAAATGATAAATTGACGCCCAAAATAGTGTATTTACACCCAAAAATATAAAGATGGTGCTCACATAAACTAATGACACCCATAAATGGCTAAATCTAACAAGCCCAATATTGACATATTTTTGAGAAAAAATATATAAAAATAATAAATATATGTTAATTGACAACCAATTATGGTGCCCATAAATAGTTATTGACACCCAAAAATGGTTAGTCAACGCACAAAATGGTTCGTGACACCCAGAAGTATAAAGATGACACCCAAATAAGATAATTGACGCCCAAAATAGTTCATTGACACCCAAAAGTTAAAAATGACGTCCAAATAAGGTAATTGACGCCCAACATTCCCATAAATGGCTAATGACACCCATAAATGGCCAATGACACCCAAATATAGTTATTTGACGCCTAAAATGGTTCACTGGCACCTAAAATAATAACGACGCCCACAAATGGCTAATGACACCTATAAATGGCTAATGACACCCAAATATGGTTATTTGACGCCTAAAATATTTCACTGACATCTAAAATTATAACGACACCCATAAATAGCTAATGACACCAATAAATGGCTAATGACACCACGCCTAAAATAGTTCACTGACACCTAAATTTATAACGACGCCCACAAATGGCTAATGACACCCATAAATGACTAATGACACCCAAATATGGTTATTTGACGCAGAAAATGATTCATTGACACCGAATATTATAACGACACCCACAAATAGCTAATGACACCCAAATATGGTTATTTGACACCTAAAATGGTTCATTGACATCTAGATTAATATATTAATATTATTTTTATATTTTTTTGTTAAAAATATATCAATATTAGTCTTGTTGGAATGCATTTCTCATAACGAATCCAATAGTTTTTATTTCGTCAAAAAATTCATCACGGTTCAAAAGTTATAAACAAAACAAATTTATTAATCAATTACATAACCTCCACAACCTGTCCAATTAAACTGCACCACATCATTTCTTGTCCACCTACCAAAACCACCTTTAAAAAGGCAAAACTTCCCAACTTTTCTCAAAACCACCCAAAACCACTCATGGGCGCGCGTAGCAGCAGCGCGTGACCAAATCATTTCCGAACATCTATTATTTGGGACGACCGCGTCTTCCCGATACGAGAGTCCATCACTACAACGAGATGAGAATCTACTAGTTAAGTGACCGACGGACCATCACCATATAAGATCCCTCCCAGGCTGACTGACTCTTCTTTTTTTAGAAAAATTCTAGACGTAGTCACTTGTCCACCTACCCGCCCACTTATTTTTAGAGAATGAGAGTCGATACCTGCTCCCATACAGTCAACAACAATTAAAGCAATAAATGATGAGGGAGGTAGAAAAGATAAAATGTTTTTGTCCATACCTTTCAATCCAGAATGTATATTTTCATGAAATAAATTATATTAGAATTCTCGAAAAAAGTTCTTTCTAACAAGACTATTGTTGACATACTTTAAAATAATGATAATAAAAGAGATATATAGTATATGTATTTCATGTTCTGGATACAGAACTCGTGATATAAGGAGGCAGGATCACCCCCTTATTAAAATTTTGAAGAATTAACATCCATTCTAAACACACTCAAAGGTATGTTGGAATAGGTATACAATTTTCAAATTTCAATAAATGGTATTCAAAACAACCAAAGTTTAGCAACGGAATTAAACAAATGACTATATTCAATTTTTACAAAATATTACAAAAGTACATCATAATATCCCATAAGGGTTTACATATATGATATAACATAAGGATCTAAGTAGAGGGAAGTCTAAACTACTTCAAATATTATCTCCATAGAAACATCTCCAAGTGCTAGGTCCATGCCCAAAGCGATATTCTCCTGATTCAACTCAACATCTTGTTCTAACCTGGGTGATTGGGAGAACACTCATTAAAAGGGAAAGGAAAACTAAGTATGTGTCAAAATATTGAACAAGTACAAAAGATAACAATAACATTGAAACATAAATATATGGATTCATCACATGATGAGAGGGCCAAGAGGATGAGGCATATAAAAAAAATAGATTCTTGCCAAAAACCAACAAATAATAATGAATTGCATGAATGATCAATATTGGACTACATTAACTAAGTAGGATTGAGGCACCTACCAGACCTTAATCTATAGGTGAGGGGAGAATTAATACATTCCCAGTCACCTACACATATTTTTATAAGGGGGAAAATAAGACGTTCCCCAGGGAAAATTAACACGTCCTACTATGGGTGATTGTACATAAGTACCACTACTATAGCAAAATAGTTAAATAAACCATCATGCATAAGAAGTAGTAAATTGGTATGATAAATGATCATATAATTGTAATATGGTAGTGGGGTTCCAAGACCCATG
Source organism: Alisma plantago-aquatica (assembly GCA_963693085.1). Taxonomy (NCBI): domain Eukaryota; kingdom Viridiplantae; phylum Streptophyta; class Magnoliopsida; order Alismatales; family Alismataceae; genus Alisma; species Alisma plantago-aquatica. The sequence goes on along the minus strand of OY856411.1, from coordinate 1,004,430,414 downwards.
AAATAAAATATCAATACTAATTTTGAGGCAAGTACATCAAAAGATTCATGAGTAGATGAAATGGGGTTCAATAAAGCCTCATTAGGGAAAGTAAGGTTGGTTCACAAGTATCCCAACTAAAGGGTTAGATATTCACATACCTCTCATAAGATTTCAACTATCAACTTTCATCATTTTATTAAGTCCAAGACCAACTTCTCTTATTCCAATGTATAACCATGTATTAGGGTATGTTATATGCATTAATGTAAAGAAAACCTCTATTTTTGACTTTTTACATAAAACTTTAATTTAGACTCTGAAAACATCACCATTTATCTAGTTAGGTTCTTCTGATTAATAAAACATATAATTTTGCATATTTTGGAGTTATGAAGGTTAAAGTGTATTTTTGGTGATTTTTAGGTATTTAATTCGTTTTCTAAAAATTCTTTTCAACAAAACTCCAAAAAAAACCTTAGAACTATTTTTTTTAAAAAGAGCACATTTTTCAGAGTTCAAAACATATTTTCTTTTTATTTTTGGATAAGAAAATAAATAGTTATGAATTTCTCAAAACTGACCAATAGGAAATGGCCACATCATCAAACCGATCGAGATAAGCGGAGAGAGAGAGAGAGAGAGAGAGAGAGAACACCATTTGATCCAAGATTAGGGTTGGAGATGGATATGCAATTAAACTAGATCTTATAGGGAAGGTAAAACAACATAAAACTAAAATCCTAGAAGAACATGGTAAATAGAGATGGAGATCATCGGTTTTAAATATAGAAGCATGAGTTTTAAGCATGTAGTAAGTAATATATGAGAGGGGGGCTATAAAACTCGCCTCTAGGAAGGTAAGAAGGTCAAAACAGTAAGTATACCAAGATTAGAAGGACTGGTTACTCCAAGCCAAGCTCCTTTCTTGAACAAAGATCACCTTCTCCACTTTAGATGTGCAAATCCTAGCAAAAGAGCATGGAGATGAGATGTTTTGGGGCTCTAGGTGGAGTTTTACCATAGAAGGTCATGGTTTTGACCTGGAAGAAGGTGGGAGGACGACTAACAACATGAAATAGGAAAGGAAAGGAGGAACCTTATTATTTTTAGTTGAAATCACCAAGAAGGATCTTTAAAAACCCTAAATAAAGAAAATTTGGAACCCTAAGAGCCTTCTTCACCAAAGTAAGCACTCCATTTTATCTTGGGACAACACCTTTGTGGCTAAACATAGTAGGAATGATGCTCTAAGAGTGAGGAAAGAGAAGGAGATGATTGCTTCTTGGATTGAGAGGTGGGAAGGGGTAGACATGGCTTTATAAAGAAGGGGGCAAGCATGAGGTGTCTATGGGACTTTTCATGTGTCCTTAGGCTAGGGCTTCATGGCCATACAAGAGGAAAGCTCATAGAGACTTCTTGTATATCAAATATCATTCCTAAAATCCCATAGAGACTTCTAGGCCATCCCCACCATCCTTCAATCAAAGAAATAACCCCATTGGTTGATAGCTTTTAAAGATAAGCTCATTTATAAAGAGGGTAATCCCTAAAATGCCCTTGGCGAGAAACATCTTCAAACCAAGGTGCAACTAGGTGCCCCATGGTTCAAAAACTCGAGAATGGTAAGGGAATATCTAAAGATTATACATGTGACAATTTTAAAAAAACCTCCAAATTGGATAAATGGCATAACAATCCAAAATGTACCTAAAATTGCATAACTTGCACAAACAACATTCAAATTGAACCAAATTTGAAACTTAGGCTCATTTTATGATTTAAAAATACACAAAAAGTTAGATTAATGTTTAGAACACCCAAATAAGATCCTTAAATAGACTTTCACTGAGGTGTTTGTGCATAAACCCTTTTATTGGTACAAATAGTGAATAAATGTTCACCAAACCACTATAAATTCTACTAATTAAACATGAACGACATAAATGACATAAACGAAAGGGAAACTTGGGAAAAAGGGTTACATGGAGATTACATCTAAGATTCAATATGTTACAACACTCCATCCCTTTAAAAGGATTTCATCCTCGAAATATCAAGCAAAAAGAGAAGGGTGAGTATCTAACATCCCAACACTAAACTCCCAGGTTGTTTCCATAAAATTTCCACCAAAACTTTCACTAACTCAAACTCCTTATTTTTTCAATTTCTTAACTTGGGAGTTTAGAATCTTCTCAAGCAACTCCACGTAGTTTAGGTTCTCATCGATCACTAAGGGTTCCACTATTAAGATTTCTTTTTATTAGATATAACACAATTGACATTTTAGGCATATTAATATTATATTAATTATTTATATCATTCTTATTATTCTTTTATTTGTGTCATGTTATATTTACTTTGTTGCCAAAAGATTTATATTTTATTATTATACACAAAATCCTATATATTTCTTATTTATCTCATTAAGATTTTTAGCACAATCAGGGTTTACTCATTTATCTCAACATACTTGATTATTATCCTTAATAATTTGGATTTAGTCTTTGTTATAAAACATATTGTATTGTAGCAAATTGTTTTGCATGAACTAAGACATTTTCTCAAATATTTTACAATTAATCAAAATAATGTCACACTTATATCTATATTACACATTGTCACATTAACTTTCTTGTTCACATTAATGTCATCATTAATCATTTTCTCATATTTATCCAGTTCTTATGATTGATTATGCATTTTTATGTGAATCAATTACTTCTTATCCATATTGAAGTCATTATATGTATTTTAGTGATAAAGGTGGGACATATTACATATTAATGATTTAATTCACGTACCAAGTAATGATGAGGTGATTACTTAGGTGTCTATTAGAGAACAAGGTGATAAGCATTTCATATTGATGACTTAATTAATATATGATTAGGTGATTATATATCATTTATGTGTATTAAAGTATGTTATCTGATTATGACACCTAATGTCACTAATGTATCAGCAATGTCATTAAGGATGTATAGGTTAAGGTTAGATGATTACAACTTAGGGTTTAGGTCAATATGAGTATTATTCTTCATCTATACATTTTTAGTACGCATTAAATACAAGATTAGGTTACAATTATCTTGCTCATCATTCATTAGGGTTTATTGGTCCAAGAAATGTTTCACCTCATGTGTACCCACTATTAGTATTATATGTGAGTTACTCATATTATGTGCATTAGATATTCATTAGGGTTCAAACATGTTTACTATTCATTAGATGACCATTATATGTTCTTTAGGATAACAACAAGCATGTGGGGTTACAACTGTAACTTGTTTGGTCAAAATTAAGGATCTAGACAAACTATCATCCTAATCATGGAGTTAGGGTTTCTAAAGTCAATGTAGCTAGATTTCGGTATGTTACAGGACCCCATCCCCTTAAAATGGATTTCATCCTCGAAATATAATTACCCAAACATCATCAAACCAACTACTCTCCACCCCTTAAAATATTTTACCTACCAAGCCAAACTAATATAGAGGTAAAAGGGTAAGTATAAGTAAACCATGTACAAGATTCAACACGCTTCACTGCGCACTCTGATTTCTTACTAAACACCAACTTCAAAGTCTAGGTTCTAGGGATAAACTGTCCAAACATGTGGTCCTATGAAACATTAGGGAAGTATATTAGGTATCCATTCTTAAACAAGTCATTACACCGAATGGACAAGTTAACATATTAGGTTCTTAGGATTATCCAACTTAGGCGCCTAAGGCTTTTGTCTATAGGCATGCTATTTTGGATAGTCAGTAACAGCTCAGGCCCGACAGGTATCATATGGATCTGGGTGTCCTCATAAACCAAGCTTGCTAGCCCCCAAACCATGATCCTTTATAGACACCTTTTCTTTCAACTTCATGTCCTAGTAGCTGCCTAAAGGCCAAGCTAAACAACCTCAAGTTACTATGGTTACTTATGCATCTTTTAGTTGTAAGTATTTTAGGGATCTATTCATCATTATTCTAGTGTGAAACTATATGATCCTAAATCAACCCTTCATCATATATTGATCAACTCTAGGGTAAACATGTCACTTAAAGGTAAGGCAAGTGTTCTAAATAGGGAGACAAAGTTGAAATAGTCATATTCCGACTACCATATGCTCTGGTACCATTCTATAAGGAGGCATGATCCCTCCCTTACTAAAATTTTAAATAATTAACATCCATTCTAAACACACTCAAAGGTATGTTGAAATAGGTATACGTTTTCCAAATTTCAATAAATGATATTCACAACAACCAAAAGGTAGCAACAAAATTAAACAAATGACTATATTCAATTTTCACAGAATATTACAAAAGTACATCATAATATCCCATAAGGGTTTACATATATGATACAACATAAGGATCTAAGTAGAGGGAAGTCTAAACTACTTCAAATCTTGTCTCCATAGCATCATCTCCAAGTGCTAGGTCCATGCCTAAAGCTATGTTCTCCTGATTCAACTCAACAGCTTGTCCTAACCTGGGTGGTTGGGAGAGCACCCAGCAAAAGGAAAAGGAAAACAAAGTACGTGTCAAAATATTGAACAAGTACAAAAGATAACAATAACATTGAAGCATAAATATATGCATTCATCACATGATGAGAGGGCCAAGAGGATGAGGCATATAAAAAAATAGATTCTTATCAAAAACCAACAAATAATAATGAATTGCATGAATGATAAATATTGGACTACATTAACTAAGTAGGATTGAGGAAGTTTATATGCCTCTATTCTTCTTCCCACTAATTTCAGAGAATAGTTTTATTTCTATGTCTGAGGGAGGACTGGTTGGCTGGTGTTTTGCTTTTGGGTCATCCTGGTCAGTTGTGTTAGTTTTATTCATGAATAGATGGGTTGGCAGAGTGTTTGCTGCTGCTGCAGCTAGTTCCTCACCCTTTGGGTGTTTGGGGTGGTGCTGCTGTGCTAACAACAATTTCTTGAGTATCAAGATGGAGCTAACAAAGGAGTAGGGGTTGACGCTGCTTGGTCTCTGGCTGCTTTGCAGGATGTGCTCGCGCTTCCAGCTGATGTCCTGGACCTAGACTGAGTCATGGAGTTTCTCGAAGCCTTGATTTTGTGTGCAGGTGCTGAGACCCTAGTTTTTTGGGCCTGTTGGGGTGTGGTCCGTCTATAGTGTCTTTGTACTCATACTTTGTGGGTGGTTTTATGCTATTGAGTGCTTGGCTTTGCTTAAGGTTTCATATCATTAGGTCAAGTATGTTTAGGATCTAAGCGTTATGTACATGTTCAGGGTTTTATGTTCTTTTGCCCTTGATTACTAGCTTATTGGTATCAAGGTTTTTTTGATCTTGCTGTAATGGGGTACTCTGTGCCCAAAGTTTTGGTAATATAGTAACACACTTTTTGACCGACCAAAAAAAAAGTAGGATTGAGGAACCTACCAGAACTCAACCTATATGTGAGGGAAGAACCTTTGATCACCATGTTCTCACCAATCATTGAGTTTTCTTGGATCGGGTTGGTCATTGAGTTTCCTTGTTTTTATTGCCTTTGATGCATGCATGATCTTAGTGCTTGCATGGATGAGATATGGTGGAAAGTGGCACATGTTTGCATGACACCTAACCTCCCATATATCTCTCTAACCCTTAGTAATATAAAATACATTCCCAGTCACCTACACATATTTTTATAAGGGAGAGAATAAGACGTTCCCTAGGACAAATTAACACATGCCCTACTATGGGTAGTTGTACATAAGTACCACTACTACAACTAAATAGTCAAATAAACCATCATGCATAAGAAGCAGTTAATTGGCAAGATAAATAGTCATATAATTCCAATATAGTAGTGGGGTTCCTAGACCAATGAAATAAAACATCAATACTAATTTTGAGGCAAGTACATCAAAAAATTCATGAGTAGAGGAAATCGGGTTCAATAAAGCCTCATTATGGAAAGTAAGGTTGGTTTACAAGTATCCCAACTAAAGGTTTAGAAATGCACATACCTCTCATAAGATTTCAACTACTAACTTTCATCACTTTATTGAGTCTAAGACCAACTTCTCCTATTCCAATGTATAACCATGTTTTAGGATATGTTATATGCATTAAGGTAAAGAAAACCCCTATTTTTGAATTTTTGCACAAAACTTCGATTTAGACTCTGAAAGCATCACCATTGATCTAGTTAGGTTCTTCTGATTAAGAAAATATATAATTTTGTATATTTTGGAGTTATGAAAGTTAAAGTGTATTTTTGGTGATTTTTAGGTATTTAATTCGTTTTCTAAAAACTCTTTTCAACAAAACTCCAAACAAAACCTTAGAACTATTTTTTTTAAAAAGAGCACGTTTTTTGAAGTGCAAAACATATTTTCTTTTTATTTTTTTGATAAGGGAATAAATAGTTATGAATTTCTCAAAACTGACCAATAGGAAATTGCCACATCATCAAACCGATCGAGATAAGCGAAGAGAGAGAGAGAGAGAGAATACCATTTGACCCAAGATCAGGGTTGGAGATGGATAGGCAACCAAACTAGATCTTATAGGGAAGTTAAAATAACATGAAACCAAAACCCTAGAAGAACATGGTAAATAGAGATGGAGATCATCGATTTTAAACATAGAAGCATGAGTTTTAAGCATGTAGTAAGTAATATATGAGAAGGGGGCTATAAAACTCACCTCTAGGAAGGTAAAAAGGTCTAAACAGCAAGGATCCCAAGATTAGAAGGTCTGGTTGCTCCAAGCCAAGCTCCTTTCTTGAGCAAAGATCACCTTCTCCACTTTATAGGTGCAAACCCTAGCAAAAGAGCATGGAGATGAGATGCTTTGGGGCTTTAGTTGGATTTTTACCATTGAAGGCCTCATGGTTTCGACCTAGAAGAAGGTGGGAGGAAGACAAACAATATGAAAACAGGGAAGGAAAGGAGGAACCTTACTATTTTTGGTCGAAATCACCAAGAAGGAGCTTTAAAAACCCTAAATAGAGCAAATTTGGAACCCTAGGAGCCTTCTTCACCAAGGTAAGCACTCTCTTTTACCTTAGGACAACACCTTCATTGTAAGGACCCTGACCTACGTTTAGGGTTTACCCTGTTTGTTTTGCTTGATCTTGGTGCTTTGGTGCTTGCTAATCACCTTTAGTGGTGATTAGGGTTTGGTTGTGCTTTGTTGAGAGTTCGAGGGGCTACTTGCAAATAACCCAAGTTTAGGGTTTTGTGGGCAAGTTCGCCATCTTGTGAGATGTTTTCCCTCTTTGCTTCCTCTAGGGTTGAGAGGAAGGCTTGGGCTTGTTGTTTGAGTCCTTTGGGCCTTAGTTGAGCTTGTTTGGGCCTTGGAATTCCTTGTTTGGGCTTGCTTGAGCCTTGTGTCGCCCAGGGCAGGTGGTGTGTCACCCAGTTGCTTGGTGTGTCGCCCAGTAGCTCTTGTTGTGTCGCCCAGATGGCTTGGCTTGGTTGGTGGACACATGGTGCACATCTTGGACAAGTGCCTTATGGCTTGCATGAGAGGTGGCTTGAGTTGGTGGACATGTGTCCCTTGGGTGGGCGACACATAGCATGGTTGTACCTTGGTTTCTCCTCCCCTTCTTCCTATATAGGTAGCTCTTCTCTTTGCCTTAGTCTCCTTTGGTCCTTTGGTCTCCCCTCCACCTTGAGTGCACGATATCCCTCTCCATCTTGCTTGTGTTGGCCGATACACTTCCTTGGAGCTGAAGTGGTGGCCGATACACCTACCTGGAGCAGCCTGGTGGACGATAGCTTTGGACCTTGGAGTGCTTTGGAGCTTGGGGCTTAAGGCGGGTTGCATAGTTTCTAACCCTAACTCTCTTACCTCTAGCTTTAACCTTGTTACATGTTAGTAGACTAGCTTATTTCCTTTCTTGAGCATCTTGCTTATGTACTTTAGTGGCCGATATCCCCCTCTAGGGTTTTAGGGTTCCTTTGTATACCTTTGCTTTCTAGGGTTTGGGGCTTCCTTGTGTTGAAGGTTGAAGATGACCTAGGGTTGGGCGATACCCCTTCCTTGTGAGTGTGTTGGGCGACACACTTGCCCCTAAGTTGAACGATATGAGTAACCTTGGGTTGAGCAACACCTTTGTCTCTGAGTTGGCCGACATGGTCCCCTTTGTTCTTGTGTTGGCCGACATGGTCCCCTTTGTTCTTGTGTTGGCCGACATGGTGACCATGTTGGGCGACATGGCACCTTGGGTGGACGATAGGATGAGTCCTTGTGGGTGGCTGATACCCTTGCCCATGAGTGGCCGATAGGGTTAATGGCCGATAGCCCTAATGGCCGACACCATGGTGGGCGATACCCTAATGGCCGATAGCCATGTTGGGCGATACCCTACTCTATGTGCATGAGTGTGATGGTCGATAGGGTTAGTAGAGTGTGTTGGCCGATAGGGTAGTAGTGGGTGATGGTCGATAGGGTTAGTGAGGTTGGCCGATATCCATGTTGGATGATAGGTTTTAGATGAGGGTTGTGAGGCTATAGTGAGGGTATGAGTTCCTTTGGTGATAATCTCTTTTGTGGTGGAAGAGGATGCTTATGCATAAACCAAATAAAACGATGGTGGTGTTTGGGTTATCAACAATGTAATATGTTGCATTGCAAATAATAAGGATGCTAATGGTAGTAACAATGATGTTATCCCTCATGTAATAGATGGATGATGTAACCCTTATGCTTAATTATTAACGATAATGAGAATGATGATAGTTACACTAGTAGGTTGTTTTATGATAATAATGTTGGTAATAATGATGCTAAGTGACAGTTATATTAAAGGTTGCCTCATGATAAAGATGACAATAGTTGGTGGCAATAGTAATGACCTTGTTAATAATAGTGTTGGTTCTGTATACTTAACATAATTTCTATATACTTTGATTGCTTGTATAACCTTGAGATTGAGAGTAAGAATCAGTATGGTTTGATTAATGATGTACTTAACATACTCGGTTACCAAATAAGTGTAAAAATTGGTAATTAGATTATCTTGAATGATCTTTCATGATAGCGAGCATATGCCTTATGTTGAATCTACGATTATTGTGTACTCTAACCTTGCAGGTGATGTTTTAGCCATGAAAGGGCTATGTGACATATGTAATGAGTAACATTGCTTTGATAATTACTCTATAAGAGTATGCAAGTGATATGTCTGTCCCATGATGATGAGGTGAGCCTTAAGAGACAATGGCAGTGCATGATGAAGGGTTGAGACCCTGTGGTATGTGATGATCCTTGAGATGGATCTGGATGGTTGGCAAGAGGCCAAGTGATAACATGTGATGTTGGATCCTTAAGATGGATCAGGTTGATATGAATAGATCATAATATAATGTTCTTTACTTTCTGTTATACCTTGCATGTCATACAACTTGGTTGAATCTTGCAATCCATCTAAAAGATAATAATTAAGCACAGTGAAATACATCATGTAGTTTGCCCTGGCCATAGATCCATCATCGTCAGGACTTGGTGATGGTGAAACGGGTTTTCCTACGGGTTAACCTGGAAGCGCATATTGTTGAATATGTGTAGGTTGCTCCTAGCATGAAAATGAGGAGGTAAGAGTGTAACTTTGGTTGCAGACTCAGATACGTGTTTAGAGCATGGTGAACAGGCCCTTGGCTCAGGATATGAGATGTATGGAGCATGAATACGTTCACGGCTCAGAGCACGGTGAACAGGCCCGTGGCTCAGTTTTACTAGCGCCGAGACCTGTACCAAGGCGGGCTAGAGACTAGGTAGCCTATGGAGCTAACTCTGTGGCTTAGACCACTTCAGCATGTGACTGCGGACCTACTTGTGTTGTACTCATGTACTGACCATGAGGTGGGAGGTCGTGGAGTCCGGCTCTTCCATTGACCTTGTATGGCACCGGCTTGGGTTTCGTAACCGAAGGTTGGACTTGAACGGTACGGTTCAAATCCTCAGGGCATAATAAAACGTAATACAGCCGTTTAGTATTTACTGATCAGATCAAACACGAAACATTGGTTGAGGCCTTGTTTGTGTAATATCTCTGATATACCTTGCAGGTTATGTGGTAATCTGTCTTATCTTGATAATCAGGTTATATGGCACTATACCCGGTTCTAATAATCCTGCTACATAGTGATATATCTTATCTTGATAATCATGTTCCAATGAAAGACATCTGGTTATATGCTTTGGTACAACTGGTATGCTTGCCGGTAAGAGTAAATCTTGCTATATATATAACTGCTCTTGTTATACCTGTTGTTAGTTAACTGCTGCTATAGTTTATCTTGCTGAGGTTCTATAGTTGCGGTGGGGAGCTATGTTTCCCACTGGGACAATTGTTCAATTGTCTCACTCCGCTGGTTTACACCCTTTTTAGGTGGTTGAGGTAGACGTGGTCGTGGTTGTGGTGTTGCGGACGAGCAGCTTGAGGAGCAGTAGAAGGCAAGCGTTGGATATGCTGCTGTTTTGGATGTTTTGTAGTAGAGTCTAGAGTCATCCCTGTACTCTCAGGTCCTTGGCAGTGTTTTGACGTTGTTTCACAATGATCGTTCGATGATGATGTATATCCTGCTATGGGCCTTTATGTATATGAACAGGTGTGATCTCATGTGATGGATGAACAACTATTCTTGAGCTGTGGACACGTATCAGATCTTGTGTATGCGTGTATAAATATGTATATGACATGTTTCTGTGCAGGATATGGACTGGAAAGTAATAGTTTCACAGTTTATCAGTTTTCCGCAATCAGTTTTAATTAACCCGTGTTTTTGATAATCTGTGGTTATGGTGTTTTCCGCACGTTTTCGCGTAACACCTCGTTATCTGTGTGATAATGGGATGTGTTGCCACAAGTTTTGGTATCAGAGCTCTAGGTTTGCTGAGTCTACAGGGATCTAGGACTAGGTTGAGTCTGTTCTTATGAGTTTTCCAGGTTATCTTACAAAAATCTTCTGCCCTCAGCAGAAGAAAAGACAAGATGTCTGGAAACCATGAAGAACATGCTCCTGAGCATAGTGATGCTGCATCGGTTGATGGAGCAGATGGACGGGCACATGAAGATCGGGTGCCTGAGGTTCCCCAACCAGACCCAGCCATACTTGAACACCCTGCCTACCAATAGCTTATGGGGCAGTTAATGGCTACGATGAATCTCATGGTTGAGCGATTACCAGTGCCTCCTCCGCGAGCACAGGTTCCCCATGGAGAAGCATCGGGTATTGGGAAGACCTTTGAGCGGCTTTGCCGAGTCGGAGCTTCGGATTATGCTGGAACGGCTGATCCAGCGGATGAAGATCTGTGGCTGACGAGTCTTGAAAAGGCTTTCCGGATCCTCGACATCCCCGAAGCAGACAAAGTAAAGCATGCTGTCTACCTTTTGAAGGGTAGTGCTGGTCACTGGTGGACCATCGAGGAAGAGAAGCGGCCTGGTGAGGTGATCTGTTGGGAAGTGTTTCGGCGTGAGTTCGTCACCAGATACTTTCCGAAGACGTACCTGGATGAGAAGATTAGTCAGTTTGAGAAGTTGCGGCAAGGAACGATGAACATCACCGAGTATGAAGCTAAGTTTATGGATCTGTTGAGGTTCTGTCCTCACATGGCGGCGACAGATGATGAACGGATCAGACGTTTCGAGAAGGGTTTGAGTGCTGAGTTGACAACCCCTGTGTCTGCGCTGGAAAACCGAGAGAGGTTTGCTACGTTTGTGGAATCAGTTCGACGGATCGAGAGGACAATAAGGGAGAAAAGAGAGTCAGTGTCTCTTAAAAGACCTGCTCAGTTTCAAGGACGAAGGTTTGGTGGCTTCAAGAAACCCAGGTTTTCAGCACCGTCAGTGATGAGAAGTGCTGGTGTACCATCTCAGTGGTCTCCGAGTAAGGGAAAAGGTTATGTTTCTTCACCATCTAAGGCGCACAGCTCAGCTTCGGTGGCAGTGACAGGGCCATCTAGGCCACGAGTTGACAATAGAGCATGTCATCTCTGTGGACAAGTCAGGCATTGGAAGTTCAATTGCCCGAATAGAGATGTTGAAGTGACGCAGCAACCGAGGCAGAGTTTCCAGAAGTCTGAGAGACCACAGCCCAGTGGTAGCAGAGGACGAGGACGCGGTCAAGCATCTCAAGCTGGATCGTCTGCTCAAGGGAGCAGAGGTCGTGGACAGCAAGCTACGGCTCGATTCTATGCCATGAATCAGCCGGAGGCGATAGTCAACCCGCGAGTGGTGACAGGTCAGATGGAGTTATTTCATTCTGATATGTCTTCTTCTTGCTTTATATCTGTTCTGGTCGACCTGGGTGCTACACACTCTTTTATCGCCTATAGTATGCTTGAAAACTGTCATCTACCTGTTAGTTGTAAGAAGGATAGCTTGTTGCTAGAAACCCCTCTTGATGGTTCCTCTTTGCTTCGAGAAGAGTGTCCATCTTGTGTTTTGTCTTTTTCGGGACACAACATTCAGGTGGATCTCATACCACTTGATATGCATGGTTTCGATGTTATCCTTGGGATGGATACCTTAGAGAAGTATAAGGTTGTCTCGGACTGTGGTTCCAAGCAGGCGGTGTTTGATGTTGCTGGAGAGAAGTGGATCTTCCAGAGAGATAGGAAGATTCTTCCGACGTGTCTGGTGTCAGCTATGGTGGCAGATAGGTTGTTGCGACAAGGATGTGAGGCGTTCTTAGCTCACGTTGTGGATACCATTGTGGATACCAAGGCGAAAGGCCTTAACCTTGAAGAAGTGTCAGTGGTCCGAGAGTTTGCAGACGTGTTTCCCGAGGAGTTTCCTGGTGTTCCTCCACCCCGAGAGATCGATTTTGAGATCAATCTGGTTCCGGGAACGCAGCCGATTGCACAGACATCTTATAGGATGGCTCCAGCAGAGATGGTAGAGTTGAAGAAGCAGTTACAAGAGTTGTTGGAGAAAGGTTTCATCAGACCGAGCACGTCACCTTGGGGTGCTCCCGTGTTGTTTGTTAAGAAGAAGGATGGTGCGATGCAGTTGTGTATAGACTACCGACAGTTGAACAAGGTCACGATCAAGAATAAGTACCCGTTGCCGAGGATAGATGACCTGTTTGATCAGTTGTGTTGTGCTACAGTGTTTTCAAAGATCGATCTACGGTCTGGATATCATCAGTTGAGGATAAATGCGGATGACATACCAAAGTCAGCCTTTAGGATGAGGTATGGTCATTTTGAGTTTGTGGTTATGCCGTTTGGATTAACCAATGCACCTGCTGCTTTCATGGACCTGATGAACAGAGTGTTTCGCCTGTTCTTAGATCACTTTGTTGTAGTTTTTATAGACGACATCTTGATCTATAGTCGGAACTGGCTAGAGCATGAGCAACATCTTTGTCAAGCATTGACTCTCCTTCGTCAACATCAGTTGTATGCTAAGTTTAGTAAGTGTGAGTTCTGGTTGGATGAAGTGACTTTCTTAGGTCATGTGATATCTGCTGAAGGAGTCAAAGTAGATCCGAAGAAAGTGGAATCCGTTGCGGATTGGGAACAGCCGAAGATGCCGACGGAAGTTCGTAGTTTCCTTGGCCTAGCAGGATACTACCAGAGGTTTATCAAGGACTTCAGTTCGATAGCTCTACTGATGACGAAGTTGACCAGGAAGGATGTACCTTTTGTTTGGAATGATCGATGTCAGCAAGCTTTCCAAAGTTTGAAGGAAAAGCTAACCAGTGCTCCCGTGTTGATCTTGCCAGAATCTGGAAAAGGCTATGCTGTTTTCTGTGATGCGTCCAAGAAAGGTTTGGGTTGTGTGCTGATGCAGGAAGATCATGTGGTTTCTTTTGCTTCGCGATAGCTTAAGAAATACGAGGAGAACTATCCGACCCATGACTTGGAGCTGGCAGCAGTGGTTCATGTGTTAAAGATTTGGAGACACTATCTTTATGGGGAAGTGTGTCAGATCTTTACAGATCACAAGAATCTGAAGTACATCTTCTCACAGCAAGAGTTGAACATGCGACAGCGTCGGTGGATGGAGTTGATCAATGATTATGATTGCACTATCGAGTATCATCCTAGTAAGGCGAATGTGGTAGCAGACGCGCTTAGCAGAAAGTCTTCTACTCCCAAGAAGGCACAAATGAGTTCTTTGGTATGCCATAGGCGGGACATGTTAGTCTCCTTACGGCAGATGAACGTACAGATGGAGGTTTCCTCGTTAGCTGGACTTTTAGCACAGATGCAAATCAAGCCCACGTTGAGACAGCAGATCAAGGATGCACAGCAAACGGATGATACAGTACAGCTAATCAGGTCAGAGTTTGGCAGCAAAAAGCGTGATGGGTTCCATGAGTCCGAGGATGGAGTGGTTTGCTATCATAATAGGATGGTGGTTCCAGATGCCGATAATCTGAGGAAGTTGGTGCTCGAGGAAGCACACACGTCGATGTATGCTATGCATCCAGGCGTCACCAAAATGTATCATAGCCTGAAGGACTTGTACTGGTGGCCCGGCTTGAAGAAAGATGTAGCTGAGTTTGTGGCTAGGTGTGCGGTGTGTCAGCAAGTCAAGGCAGAGCATGAAAAGCCGGCAGGTACGTTGCAACCTTTGCCTATACCACAGTGGAAATGGGATCATATAACCATGGATTTCGTAGTTGGTCTACCGAGGACAACTAGGAATCATGATTCCATTTGGGTGATAGTGGACAGATTAACGAAGTCTGCCCATTTCATACCTGTGAAGACCACGTATACAGCTGAAAAGCTCACTCAAGTATATGTGGATGAGATAGTTCGTTTGCATGGTGTGCCAGCAACGATAGTTTCTGATAGAGGTCCTCAGTTTACAAGTCGTTTTTGGGAACAGTTGCACAGGGCGATGGGAAAGCAGTTGAAGTTCAGTACCGCTTTCCACCCAGAGACAGATGGACAGTCTGAGAGGACTATTCAGACTTTGGAGGATCTTCTTCGTGCTTGTGTTTTGCAATTCCTAGGCAGTTGGGACGTACATCTCAGTTTGATAGAGTTTGCCTACAACAATAGCTATCAGCAGAGCATTGACATGGCTCCCTATGAGGCTTTGTATGGGAGGAAGTGCAGATCTCCTTTGTGTTGGTATGATTCAGGTGAATATCAGCTTTTGGGCCCTGAGTTAGTAAAGCAAATGACAGAACAGATCAAGGTGATACAACAACAGTTGAAAGCGGCACAAGACAGGCAGAAGTCTTATGCAGACAATCGTCGACGACCCTTGGAGTTCCAGGTGGGAGACAAGGTGTATATTAAAGTCTCTCTGTGGAAAGGTGTGCTGAGGTTTGGACGGAAAGGTAAGTTAGCTCCCAGATATATGGGGCCTTACTCAGTCATAGCACGTGTTGGCAAGGTGGCTTATGAGTTAAAACTGCCTCCAGAGTTGCACAGGTTACATCCAGTGTTCCATGTTAGTATGCTGAAGAAAAGTCATCCGGATACAGGAACAGTGATACAACCAGTTGAAGTTGAGCTTGACAAAGATGTGACTTATGAAGAGGGTCCTATGATGATCCTTGACAGAAGAGTCAAGAAGCTGAAGAGAAAGGATCTGGTTCTTGTGAAGGTCCTTTGGCATCACCGTGGCGTTGAGGAAGCCACGTGGGAGCTTGAGGAAGAGATGAGGAGGAAGTATCCCTCGCTTTTCTCTTCGGATTTCGGGGACGAAATCCTTTTGTAGATTATGGCTGTAAGGACCCTGACCTCCGTTTAGGGTTTACCCTGTTTGTTTTGCTTGATCTTGGTGCTTTGGTTCTTGCTAATCACCTTTAGTGGTGATTAGGGTTTGGTTGTGCTTTGTTGAGAGTTCGAGGGGCTACTTGCAAATAACCCAAGTTTAGGGTTTTGTGGGCAAGTTCGCCATCTTGTGAGATGTTTTCCCTCTTTTCTTCCTCTAGGGTTGAGAGGAAGGCTTGGGCTTGTTGTTTGAGTCCTTGGGCCTTAGTTGAGCTTGTTTGGGCCTTGGAGTTCCTTGTTTGGGCTTGCTTGAGCCTTGTGTCACCCAGGGCAGGTGGTGTGTCGCCCAGTTGCTTGGTGTGTCGCCCAGTAGCTCTTGTTGTGTTGCCCAGATGGCTTGGCTTGGTTGGTGGACACATGGTGCACATCTTGGACAAGTGCCTTATGGCTTGCATGAGAGGTGGCTTGAGTTGGTGGACATGTGTCCCTTGGGTGGGCGA
The DNA here is from genome assembly GCA_963693085.1 of Alisma plantago-aquatica. Classification (NCBI taxonomy): domain Eukaryota; kingdom Viridiplantae; phylum Streptophyta; class Magnoliopsida; order Alismatales; family Alismataceae; genus Alisma; species Alisma plantago-aquatica. Next base: position 1,004,414,278 of record OY856411.1, on the reverse strand, counting down.
CACATAGCATGGTTGTACCTTGGTTTCTCCTCCCCTTCTTCCTATATAGGTAGCTCTTCTCTTTGCCTTAGTCTCCTTTGGTCCTTTGGTCTCCCCTCCACCTTGAGTGCACGATATCCCTCTCCATCTTGCTTGTGTTGGCCGATACACTTCCTTGGAGCTGAAGTGGTGGCCGATACACCTACCTGGAGTAGCCTGGTGGACGATAGCTTTGGACCTTGGAGTGCTTTGGAGCTTGGGGCTTAAGGCGGGTTGCATAGTTTCTAACCCTAACTCTCTTACCTCTAGCTTTAACCTTGTTACATGTTAGTAGACTAGCTTAGTTCCTTGCTTGAGCATCTTGCTTATGTACTTTAGTGGCCGATATCCCCCTCTAGGGTTTTAGGGTTCCTTTGTATACCTTTGCTTTCTAGGGTTTGGGGCTTCCTTGTGTTGAAGGTTGAAGATGACCTAGGGTTGGGCGATACTCCTTCCTTGTGAGTGTGTTGGGCGACACACTTGCCCCTAAGTTGAACGATATGAGTAACCTTGGGTTGAGCAACACCTTTGTCTCTGAGTTGGCCGACATGGTCCCCTTTGTTCTTGTGTTGGCCGACATGGTCCCCTTTGTTCTTGTGTTGGCCGACATGGTGACCATGTTGGGCGACATGGCACCTTGGGTGGACGATAGGATGAGTCCTTGTGGGTGGCCGATACCCTTGCCCATGAGTGGCCGATAGGGTTAATGGCCGATAGCCCTAATGGCCGACACCATTGTGGGCGATACCCTAATGGCCGATAGCCATGTTGGGCGATACCCTACCCTATGTGCATGAGTGTGATGGTCGATAGGGTTAGTAGAGTGTGTTGGCCGATAGGGTAGTAGTGGGTGATGGTTGATAGGGTTAGTGAGGTTGGCCGATATCCATGTTGGATGATAGGTTTTAGATGAGGGTTGTGAGGCTATAGTGAGGGTATGAGTTCCTTTGGTGATAATCTCTTTTGTGGTGGAAGAGGATGCTTATGCATAAACCAAATAAAACGATGGTGGTGTTTGGGTTATCAACAATGTAATATGTTGCCGTGCAAATAATAAGGATGCTAATGGTAGTAACAATGATGTTAGCCCTCATGTAATAGATGGATGATGTGACCCTTATGCTTAATTATTAACGATAATGAGAATGATGATAGTTACACTAGTAGGTTGTTTTATGATAATAATGTTGGTAATAATGATGCTAAGTGATAGTTATATTAAAGGTTGCCTCATGATAAAGATGACAATAGTTGGTGGCAATAGTAATGACCTTGTTAATAATAGTGTTGGTTCTGTATACTTAACATAATTTCTATATACTTTGATTGCTTGTATAACCTTGAGATTGAGAGTAAGCATCAGTATGGTTTGATTAATGATGTACTTAACATACTCGGTTTACCAAATAAGTGTAAAAATTGGTAATTAGATTATCTTGAATGATCTTTCATGATAGCGAGCATATGCCTTATGTTGAATCTACGATTATTGTGTACTCTAACCTTGCAGGTGATGTTTTAGCCATGAAAGGGCTATGTGGCATATGTAATGAGTAACATTGCTTTGATAATTACTCTATAAGAGTATGCATGTGATATGTCTGTCCCATGATGATGAGGTGAGCCTTAAGAGACAATGGCAGTGCATGATGAAGGGTTGAGACCCTGTGGTATGTGATGATCCTTGAGATGGATCTGGATGGTTGGCAAGAGGCCAAGTAATAACATGTGATGTTGGATCCTTAAGATGGATCAGGTTGATATGAATAGATCATAATATAATGTTCTTTACTTTCTGTTATACCTTGCATGTCATACAACTTGGTTGAATCTTGCAATCCATCTAAAAGATACTAATTAAGCACAGTGAAATACATCATGTAGTTTGCCCTGGCCATAGATCCATCATCGTCAGGACTTGGTGATGGTGAAACGGGTTTTCCTACGGGTTAACCTGGAAGCGCATATTGTTGAATATGTGTAGGTTGCTCCTAGCCTGAAAATGAGGAGGTAAGAGTGTAACTTCGGTTGCAGACTCAGATACGTGTTTAGAGCATGGTGAACAGGCCCTTGGCTCAGGATTTGAGATGTATGGAGCATGAATACGTTCATGGCTCAGAGCACGGTGAACAGTCCCGTGGCTCAGTTTTACTAGCGCCGAGACCTGTACCAAGGCGGGCTAGAGACTGGGTAGCCTATGGAGCTAACCCTGTGGCTTAGACCACTTCAGAATGTGACTGCGGACCTGCTTGTGTTGTACTCATGTACTGACCATGAGGTGGGAGGTCGTGGAGTCCGACTCTTCCATTGACCTTGTATGGCACCGGCTTGGGTTTCGTAACCAAAGGTTGGACTTGAACGGTACGATTCAAATCCTCAAGGCATAATAAAACGTAATACAGCCGTTTAGTATTTACTGATCAGATCAAACACGAAATATTGGTTGAGGCCTTGTTTGTGTAATATCTCTGATATACCTTGCAGGTTATGTGGTAATCTGTCTTATCTTGATAATCAGGTTATATGGCACTATATCCGGTTCTAATAATCCTGCTACATAGTGATATATCTTATCTTGATAATCATGTTCCTTTGAAAGACATCTGGTTATATGCTTTGGTACAGCTGGTATGCTTGCCGGTAAGAGTAAATCTTGCTATATATAACTGCTCTTGTTATACCTGTTGTTAGTTAACTGCTGCTATAGTTTATCTTGCTGAGGTTCTATAGTTGCGGTGGGGAGCTATGTTTCCCGCTAGGAAAATTGTTCAATTGTCTCACTCCGCTGGTTTACACCCTTTTTAGGTGGTCGAGGTAGACGTGGTCGTGGTTGTGGTGTTGCGGACGAGCAGCTTGAGGAGCAGTAGAAGGCAAGCGTTGGATATGCTGCTGTTTTGGATGTTTTGTAGTAGAGTCTAGAGTCATCCCTGTACTCTCAGGTCCTTGGCAGTGTTTTGATGTTGTTTCACAATGATCGTTCAATGATGATGTATATCCTGCTATGGGCCTTTATGTATATGAACAGGTGTGATCTCATGTGATGGATGAACAACTATTCTTGAGTTGTGGACACGTATCAGATCTTGTGTATGCGTGTATAAATATGTATATGACATGTTTCTGTGCAGGATATGGACTGGAAAGTAATAGTTTCACAGTTTATCAGTTTTCCGCAATCGGTTTTAATTAACCCGTGTTTTTGATAATATGTGGTTATGGTGTTTTCCGCACGTTTTCGCGTAACACCTCGTTATCTGTGTGATAATGGGATGTGTTGCCACATTCATGGCCAAATAGAGTAGGAACGATGCTCTAAGCTGGGAGAAAGAGAAGGAGAGGATTGCTTCTTGGATTGGGAGGTGGGAAGGGGTAGGCATGACTTTATAAAGAAGGGGACAAACATGAGGTGTATATGGGACTTTCCATGTGTCCTTAGGCTAGGGCTTCATGGCCATGCACGAGGACAACTCATAAAGACTTCTTGTATATCAAATGTCAATCCTAAAAGCCCATGGAGACTTCTAGGCCATCCCCACTGTCCTTCAATCAAAGAAATAACTCCATTAGTTGATAGCTTTTAAAGATAAGCTCATTTATAAAAAGGATAATCCCTAAAATACCCTTGGAGAGAGACACCTTCAAACCAAGGTGCAACTAGGTGCCCCATGATTCAAAAACTCGAGAATGGTAAGGGAATATCTAAAGATTATAATGCATGTAACAATTTACAAAAAAACTTCAAATTGGGTAAATTGTATAAAACTCCAAAATATATCTAAAATTGGATAACTTGCACAAACAACATTCAAATTGAACCAAATTTGAGACTTCGGCTCATTTTATAATTTCAAAACACATAAAAAATTAGATTAAGGTTTAGAACAACTAAGGTCCTTAAAAAGACTTTCATTGAGGTATTTGTGCATAAACCCTTTTATTGATACAAATAGTGAATAAATGTTCACCAAACAACTATAAATTTCACTAATTATACATGAATGAGATAAATGACATAAATGAAAGGAAAACTTGGGAAAAAAGGTTACATGGAGATTACATCTAAGATTCAGTATGTTACACGTGAGTACAATACATCACTTACATATTTTCCCCAAATCATGCACAATAGTTACTTGTTCATCTATTGATTCGATTGAGCTAACACTAGCAATGAGTTTAGCATTGTACTTTTGAATGAAGGGGGAAAGAATTAGCTGTTAGTATCGTACATTGTATCATAAAATGCGCTTGTTAGTACTGTACTTCTTGTATACATTTTTTTATCAAACACTACATTCTAATGTATATAAAAATACGTTTCTTAGTACTGTACTTCATGTACAACATGTGTTAGTATTATACTTTTTATGCTGTAAAATATGATTGTTAATATTGTACTTCTTAAAATAATGTGCCTGTAAATACTACACTTTTGTACATTGTACATAATTTTGTCAAACGCTATACTTTGAATATATAGTTTCTTAAACAATAGTTGAAAGTACTATACTTTAGTAAAATGTGTATGTCTTTTAGTGAAACGTGCATGACATGTCTCGTTCTTTACTAATAAGATCATCAAATCATATATTATTGTTATGTCCCGTATTGTACCTCTAGTACTGTACGTCTAGTACTATACTTTGTATTATAAAATGTGATTGTTAGTACTGTACTTCTTGTAGAATGTGTGTATCCTTATATATATTTTTTGTCAAATGCTACATTCTGAATGTATACAAAAATTTATATAAATGATAAAATGTATAGTACTGAAGGATTTGTTACTGAATATTGAGTGTGAAAAAAGGAGACAAATAGTACGGTACATATGTACAAATTATAAATTTGAATACTTTAAAAAATAGATTGTGGTTGTTAGTATTGTACTTCTAGTATTGTACTTTTCTATTACAAAATTTGGTTGTTAGTACTGTACTTGTAGAATGTGCGAGTATCTTTGTATATATTTTTGTCAAACGTTATATTTTGAATGTATGTAAAAATTAATACAAATGACAAAATGTACATTACTTATGGATTTGTGACAAAATAAGGAATGTGAAAAAATAAGGAGGCAATAAGTACTGTACCCGAATGATCAATTTGAGTACAGTATCAAAAAACGTACTGTACTTTTATATACTTCTCTCCTCTCTTATTATACTTCTAATATTATTTTTTTCAAAATATGTCTATATTAGTCTTGATAGAAGGTATTTTTTATGACTAACTTAATGTTATTTATTTCGATCAAAAATTCTTTTCGATTTAAGACTTATGTGTAAAACATTTTTATCTCTCCAATTCTCTCTCTCTTTTATACTGTATTTACTTTTTCTGCTACACCAACTTAGACCACACCTCCTAACCAACAGGTGAATGATAAGATAGGTGGAAGGATGTGTGTAGCCTATTCACCTCTTCTATCGCAATCAGAAGAAAGCAAAAGGACGCATGTATGCTCGTCTTTCTAACCCACAACGGAATACAAGAAGGCAGTAGGATTGAGCCGGGAGGGACTGAAGCGCCTTTTTCTTCGGGCGGAGCGTACGTCTAAAAATCGAGAAAAAAAGTTGGAATATAATTATAGTTATCAAGCCTTGGATCCACCGGAATCCAATGCAAGTAGGATAGCAATTAGCAAGGGTAAGGTACAGCTGTTGTCTTTTGTCTTTTGCTACACAATGATGTCAAAACCATAAGCCCGTGCGCGTCCACACATGCTGCAATTCACCGGTCACCAGCCACCGCCACGAAATACAAATGCTCCCGCACACATCCGCCGGCGGACCAAGAGCATATGTGTACGTCCAAAGACTAATATTTGGATACTTTGGATGAATAATGATACGAGAGAAACATATATAGAAAGAAAGAGATGAGTTACAATATTCAAAATACAGATGCATTAGGTTTTTTATATAAAATACTCTTCAAAGCACAGGTGTTATAAATCAAAATACGGATACTGTACCTTAAACTACAAGATTTACCACAAAACATGAGTATTGTACTTCTCATATTTATCTATCCGAGTATAATATCAAAATTTTTCCAGTACAATATATATGTTCTGGGTACATCATCCATATTATGGGAGTACATAACCAACATTTATTTCCTCCTTTTTTTACTTCTCTGCTCTCTTAATCTACTTCCCTCATCTTTGTTTTGTACTTCCCATTCTTTTTTATATTTTTTAATCTCCTTTTTTATACTTCTCTCGCATTATTTTTTTCTTCAAAATATGTCAATATTAGTTTTTGGAAAGTATTTTTCATTACAAAACTAATGTTTTATTTTAGGGGACTAAGTTGGAGACTCAACCAGATATATATAGTGTAACTCTAAAACTATACAGTTATTGAGCTGGGAGTTACAACTAGCTCGAGATTGGACATTTTTGGGTCTTTTCTCAATATACATGCTTTAATCTGCATACTTTCCTCAACATAGTTTGTCTGCAAGGTAAATACTCATTTTATTGGTGGCCCCATGCTATTTTGACACACTCTCTTCAGTCGCTCCCTTGATCTATACCCTTTTATGAAGGAAAATCTCAAGACTCCTCCTAGGAACCTATACAACAATACCTTCCTTTTTGTTCTCTTTTCATAGTAGGGATGCAATGACCTATCTTGATCACTTCTTCAAAAATATTAGTTCCTTTTTTTCTTCCCTTTTTCTTAATTTATTTTCTCTTGTGTATTTAATGTGTCATTGTTATGAACGACAAACTTCCTTGTCGTATGATTTGTTCTCCTCACCTATCCCTCATCTCTTCCTTAATTAGTTAAATACTCTCCTAGGTGATGCTAATGCTGGTGTGTATGGCGTGGAAGATGATTATCGATGATTGCCGAAAAGTACACTTTTGATTCTATTAACCAAGACAACTCTCTTTCATTCTTCTCATTTGATATGCAATATTATAGAGTGTGATAAATTCTCCCAAAATAATTGGTTCCATACCATGGTACTCTGAGTATACAAGATGCATACAAGGGATCCCGATGGATGCTCCAAACAACACTCTTAAAGATCCTAGTCAACTTTTACTCGTGTATTATGAGAACATCAATATATTTGTGATTGGTATGTGAAGTGTCCTATATGAATGCTTCATAGATAGTATGTGTTGAACATGACATTAGACACATAAGGTACTTATTAGATGGACAATGTACCTAATCAACTCATTGTGAGAGAATTTATGGGCTGTTGTATCATAGTCATTGTTATTTTTCAATACAAAAATGGTGTGTTGATTCTTTAATTTGAAGTCACTACAAGTGCCACCAATATGATCATCATACTTTGACACTACTAATTGTGATATAGAAGAAAATTTACAAAATGGTTGTGGTTGGGACCGATGAGAATCACTGTGCACACTATGAGTACACGTGACAATGGGTCAATGTGTTAACTTGATCGAGATTATCATAAAACTACATCAATCAGGTCTGACCTAACCAAGATCAACCTGGCCCAAACTAGATCAACTAGAGTTCTAATAAAGAATTATTCACCAAAGACCAAAGACACCATTTCAAAGTATCATGTGTAAAAATTGTTTCCCATAGTTCTTTGGTCCATTTGTTGGTATGTATGGCCAGAGAGACAATCATATGTGACTGTTATGTGGTATGATGTAATTGATTTGATAATAGTAAAATGCAATTCCATTTATTCTATTTTATTCAATTAGAGATAATGATATAATATAGTAAATGTATAAAGAATGATGTTACTCAATGACATATCTCTTCAGGTTTAGGACATGGACAATGAGATCATAGTATGATAAGAGTACATACATTCTTGTTATGTCCCTAGTCAGGTTTTATTGTGGAAGAAAAATAGACAACAATAATATATAAGACTAGAATGTGTGTTGCCTAATGACAAACTCTCATTAGTCATGATATGAGATATCAAGTCAAGTACATAGGTACTTGTTAAAGAACATTATACCAAACAGACCCACCATGAGAGTGATACATGGAACCATTGAATGGTCATCAGAATCAACTCTCAAAGTAATAGTGGTGATTGTGGTTCTAAGAGCTAAATCACTACACTCATCACATGTCGTTCAATGAACTTTACACCATCCAATTTGACCTTGAATAAGGGTTGCCATAAAGATACTGCTTGGGTACATATTGACGCATGAGAATTGATTGTGAGTGATGTAGATGGGATTTGTCCCTCTTATTGGAGTTGATATCATGTCCACTTGATAAGCAAGCGTGAGAAATGTATGCCCATGCTCATGTGAATTAATATGTGATAGTGAGTCACGTGTATCTCAACAATGTACTTTAGCTCAAGAAATATGGACTAAATATTGAGAGGATGATGATTCCCTGGCTCGAGTTCAACCCAGATATCAGAGACAAAGGAACAATACAATCATTATAACACTGATCACAAATTGTAGGTTGAAGATATTCTCCAACTTTCCAATTACTTGGGTAGTAATGATGTGTTTCTAGATACCACTCATTTCTTGTGATGTCATATATTAGTTATGCACATTTACTGCCAACGTAATTTGGGAACTATAGGTTAACACACATAGAATGCACCTAGAATATGAGTGAACTCACGAAAGTTGGATGTCTAGGAATATGAGTCAAATGACTCAAGTGTTGAGTCGATTGATCCATATGTCATGATTACTATAGTGTTTAGGTAATTAATTTTAACAACATTGACTGAAAATTGGTTGTCTGGAACTCTGAGTTGACTGACTCAAGTGTTGATTCGACTGACTCAACTGTCAAGTTGATTAGTTGAGAACTCTAGTCAACCGACTGGATGCTCAATATGATTGGATCAGGGATTGATGTTGACGTCACGATGTGCATTGATTATTGTATTCAAATCCAATATGTTTGTGGATAGGAAAACATTCCAATCAACCAATTCAAGTGTTGAGTCAGACGACTCAAGAGTCGATTCAATCGACTCATGGTTCACAATAGTTATAAGTAGATACGGAAGACTAGAGGGATAGTTTTGAAAAATTGAAGTCTTACTTTCCACTCTTCTTTCTTCTATAACTAACATCTCAGAACCCCCTTCCCTTACATAGATACACCTAATTGTGTTTCTTTGTGTTGTCCAGAATGAAAACTACTTGCTTCCCCCAATCATTCATCTTTCCTCAACATATTTCATTTGCAAGGTAATACTCCTTTTATTGTTGACTCCATCCTATTTTAACACACCCTCTTCGGCCGCTCCCTTGATCTGTACTCTTTTATGAAGGCAAATCTTAAGACTTCTCCTAGGATCCTATACAATGATACCTTTCTTTTTGTTATCTTTTCATAGTAGGGTTGCAATGACCTCTCTTGATCACTTTTTGTTAAAAAATATGAGTTCCTTTTTTCTTTCCTTTCCCTTCATTTATTTTCTCTTGTGTATTTAATTTGTCACTGTATGAATGATAGATTCCCTTGTCATATGATTTGTTCTCCTCTCCTACCCCAATATCTTCCTTGATTAGTTAAATACTCTCTTAGGTGATGCTAATGTTCATGTGTACGACCTAGAAGGTGATTATTTCTGATTGCTAGAAAGTACACATTTGATTCTATTGAAAAAGACAACTCCTTTCCAATCTTCTCATTTGATATGCAAGATTACAAAATATGATAAATTTCCCCAAAATAATTGATTCCATATCACGATACTCCAAGTATACAAGATGTGTACATGGGATGTCGATGGTGCTAGGAACAATATTCTTAAAGATCCTGGTCAACTTTTAATGTGGATTATGAGAAAAACAACACATTTGTGATTAGTATGTGTGGTGTCTTACAAACATGATTCATAGTTTGTATGTATTGGGAATGACATCAGACATGTAAGATACTTATTACATGGACAATGTACCTCATCAACCCATTGTGAGAGAAATTTATGGGTTGTTGTATCATTCTCATTGTTATCTTTCAATACGAAAATGGTATTGTGATTCTTCAATTTGAAGTCACTACAAGTGCCACCAGTATGATCATCATACTTTGACACTACTAATGTAATATGGAATAAGATTTACAAAATGGTTGTGGTTGCGACAAATGAGAATCATGGTGCACACTATGAGTACGCATGACAACATATCAATGTGTTAACCCGATCAAGATTATCGTAAAACTACATCGATCAGATTTGACTTAACCAAGATCAACCTGACCCAAACTACATCAACTAGAGTTTTAATCAAAAATCATTCACCAAAGACCAAAGAAACCATTTCAAAGTATCATATGTAAAATTTGTTTCCCATATGTCTTTGGTCCATTTGTCGGTATGTATGGCCAGAGAGACAATCATATAATGACTGTAATGTGGCATGATGTAATTGATTTGATAATAGTAAAAGACAATTCCATTTATTTTATTTTATTCAGTTATGAGATAATGATATAACATAATAAATGTCTACAGAATGATGATACTCAATGACATATGTCTTCAAGTTTAGGACACAGACAACAAAATCAAAGTATGATAAGAGTACATACATTCTTGTTATGTCCCTAGTCAAATTTTATTATGGAAGCAAAATAGACAACAATAATACATAAGAGTAGAATGTGTGTTGACTAATGACAGAGCCTCATTAGTCATGATATGGGAATATCAAGTCAAGTTCATATGTACTTGTTAGAGAATAGTGTACTAGACAAACCCACCTTAAGAGTGATACATAGAACTATTGAATGGTCATTATTATCAACTCTCAAAGTAATAGTGATGATTGTGATTATTAGACCTAAAAACACTACACTCATCACATGTCATTCAATGAACCTTAACACCATCCAATTTGACATTGAATAAGGGTTGCCATAAAGATGGTGTTTGGGAACATCACGACAGGGATTGATTATGAGTGATGTAGATGGGATCTGTCCCACCTATTGGAGTTGATATCATGGCCACTTGATAAGAGAGATTGAGTGTGTATGTCCATTCTCATGTGAGTTAATATGTGATATTGATTCACATGTATCTCAACAATTTTCTTTAGTTCAAGAAATATAGACTGAATATTGAGAGGATGATGATTCCATGCATCAAGTTCAATCCGTATATCAGAGATAAAGGAACTATACGATCATTATAAAACTAATCACAAATTGTGGGTTGAAGTTGTTCTCCAACTTCCAATTACTTGGGTAGCAATGATGTGTTTCTAGATACCACTCATTGCTTGTGATGTTATAAATTGGCTATGGACATTCACTTCCAACACAATTTGGGGCCTATAGAGTAACACACATAGAATGCACCTGGAATAGGAGTTTACTCATGAAAATTGGCTGACTGGGAAAATGAGTCAATTGACTCAAGTGTTGAGTTGATCAATTCATATGTCATGATTACTAAAGTGTTTAGGTAATTAATTTAAACAATATTGACTAAAATTTGGCTGACTGGAATTGTGAGTCGACCGACTCAAGTATTGATTTGATTTACTCAACTGTCGAGTTGATCAATTGGGAACTCTAGTCAACTGACTGGATGATCAGTAAGACTGGATCAAGGATTGATGTTGATGTCATGATGTGCTTTGATTTTTGCATTGAAAGCATCCCAATCGACTGATTCAAGTATTGAGTTGACCGACTCACAGTTCACATTAATCATAAATTTGTGAAAATTTATCTCTTTGGCTCTGAGTTGATCTGAAAACCCTGACCCTGACCATCCTATAAATAGAGGGGTAGTCAAGGCTTTCAAAAGACACAACTAATCCCGACAAACATTGTCCTTTCAAAGTTTTACTAACATGAGATCCCAATCAAATCTTACCTATAAAGAGAGAGACAACAAGGGAGAACAAGTCATCGCTAGCACGTTAACATTGAAGGGACAAACCCCTTCCCATTGTCTCTAGGAAGTGCAACGAGGAGTTCTCAATGGTCCATGTGGACTATGTAGAGGTGTTGAGGCCATTGCTATAACGCTAGGAGAATGTCGTCAATTGCCAGTCGTGGTGCCGCACTAGGAGGTTGTTGTTGAGGATTGTTCACGTGCTACTTGAAGAAGAAGCACGAGATGTTGTGAGGATTGTTGTTGGACTAGCTCCAAGACCAGGTATATACCTTGCACACTCTTTTCCTAAATACATCATTGTTGACACGATCTGCTAATTCAGTATTCAGGCATAAAATTTTTGTTTCCGTTGTCATAGTTGGTGCTTGATTTCCTAAGAGTGGTATTAGAGCTATGTTATTCTATAGTATAATAGGATATAAATCGATGTGATCAGATTTATTTTATTGCATATGGTGTGATTATTTAAAATGATTAATGTGCATATCTGATTAAATACCACATACAATCCCAATATATATATATATATATGATATAATTCTGCAATCTATATGTGTTGTCTTAAAAACATTATGATGGTGGATGTATGTGTGGTTATAGAAAAAAACCCTATGGATGGCCGTTCTTGGTTGTTTGGTTTCTTTCCTATTGTTACTCAGTTTTCATATTGTGCTTCTCTCCTTTCCAAATGTAAAGTAATGCTCTCCTTCTTATACTTTCCTTGAATGTAACTCAAGGTTTCCCTTTTACAATGTAATAAGTTAATAGGAATAGGATAGTTTTAATTTTTATTTTAGAGAAGAGAATTCGTTCTGCACCAGGCGAGTCGACCGATTTGGAAGTCGAGTCGATTGATCAGAGGACAAACAAGGCCAACTGACAGGAGGAGCCAATCGATTGACTGGAGGCCGAACTGATTGAATGGAGGAGTCCAATCAAGTGCATGAGCCAGAACCATTTGACCAATCGATGGAAGCCAATCAGCCAATTAGGAAGTCTAATTGATCAACTAAAGGGTCCAATAGTTCGACCGTCTTGTTCCAACAACATATTTTCAATATAGGTTGCTACATGTATGACCTTAGGTGGTAGCAATTATTTGTGGCTCTAAAGAAATATGTTAGTATGGCCACACACTACTACATACTGGGAAAATGGCGTTAGTTATTTTAGGCATTCAACATCAGTTTTAAACCAACGACCAAGTGGGCGATGCTAAAACTAAACCATTCTTTGTCGGTATGAGAAACCGAAGACAACTTTTATCGTCAGTTTTGTTGTTATAGGGGAACTGATGATGCAACGCGTAGTGGGCGACATAATTTGTGGTTTACTTTAACCTTTTCTCATCGGTTGAAAGATCGACAATCGATGTTTTTAATATTTCCTCATCAATTGGGTAATGACAAATGACCACTTTCAAATAACTTGATGTTAGTTTTATCTGTGATTGAACAATGAAAATTTTAGGTATATCCTGTTGGTTTTATTGTAAATAACTGACGTAGAACTGATAAATAGTCAATTATTTACAAATAACCAACGAGAAATGTCTATTTTTTTTTACATAGAAGGTCTGGAGACTTTTTGTCCAACCTACTACCCTGTCTAGAGACTGCTTGATCGGCCTCGAGAGGGCGGTCAGACTTTAAATTTATAACCCAAAACCTTCAAAGACCCCCACAACTTTATTATGGGGTCGAAGTAGATATATGGGGTCAAACATAGGGACGTGGGGACATTTAGGACGCTTAAGATCTTTCTCTTAAGTCAGATAAGTCAATCTGATAGTCAATAAAAGTATGGAGCTAGAACTAGTCTAGCAGATTGTCATGAAATAAAACAAAACAAAGAAAAGAAAACAAAACAAAATCCGTAGGATTCTATTAATCAAAGAGGAGTTCCTGGCTATGTAACCACACGTTGGGAAGTCTATGCACCTATTCTCAGGCGTAGACAACCCTCAAATACCTCAACAAGCAACCTATATCCAAACATAGTACGTATTGTGGTATCTATTCCTGTGGGGTCATCCCACTCGCTTTCGTGTAGCATGACTAAAACCCATCAATGATATGAAACCTCTCTCAAGGATGAAAAATCAACACCCTAGAATATTCTAGATACCCTCTAAGGTCTAGAATATTATATGATGTTAGGAACATGTGTGATCTGGGCAGAACCTGGTAGTGAGCCCGACCGTTCTGGGCTAAGGCCAGTCATGCCTAGGTCTACGGTTCTACATAGATCACCTTGAACCGTCCTCCTTTCAGATTTTGATGCAAACTATCTTCTCTTATCTATTTCTACAACGAATCTCTCCATATAGGAAGAAATAGAAGTTCAAGCAAGAAAAAGATCAACCAAACTAGCAATCATAACTAGAAAGAGAAGATAGAACAGATAACATACTACATATGAAACAAAACTGCTTGCTTAAGGTAAAAGTACATAAACTTGCCCAAAATGGGCTACATAGACAAGAAGGAGCTCAACTAGCTATAGACAAGCATAGTTGGCATCGAACAAAGATGGAATAACATCATTTATACAAAAACAAAGGAGAATAGTAGAAGAAAGGATAAGAAGTAGAGATTTATATCATAGAGGAGAGGTAGCTGTCACTCCTTAGCCTCCGTATAGACCAAATCTCATCTTTGGGTCATCCTCCTTGGTCTTATGGACTCCATGGCCTCGTTTCTCTTCGAATCTTCCCCAAACAACATCTTGGTAGGTGTATGGTGGTGAAAGAAGGCCGAGAATGGTGGGATATGGGTGAATGGTAGTGGAAAATGGTAGTAGATGGAAGCAAACTGGAGGAATGGACGTAGAATGAGTACTTCAACCTTTTCGGACCTTAGAACTCTCCCATGGGGCTCTGGTAACCAAAATAGGTCGGAACCAAACGTGGAACCTCCAAAAATTCAAAACCCCTCTCTAGGTCATGGGGGTGAGTATTTATAGGAGAAGGTGGAAGATGGTCACAGAACCTACCTCGGTCGCGGCCCTGGTCTCGGCCCGTCCATGCCAGTCTAGGCACGGTCATGCCAAGGTTGCAGTTGCAGCAGACCCTATGGTCGAGGTAGTCAGGCCGCGATTGCGGTCAGGACACGATCGCGGTCATGCCGTGGTCATGGTGGTCTAACCACGATCGCGATCAATGTGTCGCGGTCATGGTCGTGGTCGTGCTGTGGTCGAGGTCGACGGGCAGCAGTCAAGATTGACGGGAGGAGGTCACTGTCTTGGCCTTGGCCCGACCGTGTCAAGCCTTGGTCTGATTGTATCGAGTGTCAGTCGACACAACATCTTGGCTGCGGTCATGACATTATCTTCTGGGCCATGGTCGCGACATCATTCTTGGTTGCGGTTGTGACATCATGGACCAAACCCACCCCCACAGGGGGGGGGGGGGGGGCTATTACTAGTGGTCGATGGGCCCGCGTCGATGAACCTTCTGATTGGTGAGGATGTATTCTGATAAAGGACTAGCCATCAAAAATAGGGACCACCATATCCTAAGATGGTGCACATAGTGCAATGCTTAGTCCATCGCGGTCACAACGGATGGAAGTCTAGCTGCTGCAAAAACCATGTGTTGGGGAGAAATCTTAGATAATAGATATCTTCTTTGGTTCGGTTCCTACAAGTATCAAAATTGGCTAGTTGAGCAAATTTATCTATGAAAAGATATAAATTACTAAAATCTAAGGATCTAGGGTTATTTTGGGCATGTTAAAGCTATAATGACACAAATCCATAAACTCTCAGCTCAATATTTTCATTTCTCAGCCACACTTCAATTTGATACATAAAATAAACAAATTACACATCATTCTCTTCCTCATGTCTTCACACTCAATTCACACACGCATATGCACTTCACATTCAATTCACACTGACAAATACATATCAAACATCAACCACCATCTCATATTTTAAGTCACAATGTATAACCAAATACATAATATATACATATCAACATTCAATTCACACTCACAAATACATATAAAAAATTTGACATCAAAGTTTGAACTACCAAAAAAAATATCAATCAACTGTCAAATTTTTCATTCAAGTCCACATTTTGATGAAGTAGTCTGCTCACTATTCGCGTAGGTCATTCAACTACTCCAATGTATAGGGTTTAGTATTATTAAAAGACTACAAAGAGAATGAGACTTCTAATTAGATTTGATTGTTTGTATTATCAAATGGACTATATTAATATGATCTAAGACTAATAACATACATTCTCTATACATTTTATCTATTTCACATGATTGACAATCGTATGCATGTACATCGTTACGTAATATGCACATGCCCAACCATTGTCTTGTATGGGGCCCTTTAGATTTACAATTATGTTAATAAATGTAATTAATCAGAGTTGGTTGTATATTATGCAATTGGAATGAGAAGACTATATACATCAACATTCTTCCAAGTTACTAATTTCTTTTTCTTATCTACTTCCACTCTACCATTTTGAATGCTTTCTCACCCCTATAAGTTAAATTAACAAATATTTATAATTATTAAACTATCATGTGATGCACACATTAAAAAATAAGTTGGGCACCGAAAAACTGACAATTTAATTGGGTGTCCCTCATTTAGTGGCAGTTTTTCACCTGTAGGATCAAAGAAATACACACTCTAAGTCTTGAGAGCAATCACTAACAACTGTCAATGCCTATTTATGAGTGAACATAAGGCAAATAAAATAAAAATTAAATCTCACAACAAATTCTATCCATAGGTTAGACATATAAACAATAAGCCACAAACTTACCTAACGTTGAAGGGAGCTAAGATCAAGGTCTTAGAAGCACCAAAAAACTACATTGCAATAGTCACTCAGATCTCCAAGTACATCTCTAATCAATGATGGCATTAGAAATTCCACATTTGCTATTCTAAAGTCACGAGCCATGTAATACAAATGACTAAAACTATATATATATATATATATATATATATATATATATATGCAATACTCAGTTAATATATAGTAAATAATTACATATCTTTTCACATATGATGGGGTATTTGCACTCACCATATTTAAAGTTCTATCACTGATGAGTCAACCAATAATATTGAAATATCTAAGAAACATCCATCAACACTATAATATTGTCCAATTCTATACCTATGATCTCCTCCCTAAGGTTGGTCACAATGGTATCAGTTTGGTCTATAATGTATAACCATCTTGTCAATGTCTTATAGTTAGGGCCTAAGGAGTCAAACAACTCCTGTTTAATAAAATGTGGGGGTGGATGCTTGAAATCCTAGGGGGTTTCTTAGCTATTGTAGGCTGCATGCATGCATATGCATATTAGTTTCAATTATTTATATAAGTTTCAATATACATTTGTCGTATCAGAAGAAATATAATGAGTCATTTGGGCTACCCAGTAAAGCCACCTTCTACCTCTCCAACTGTGGTGGCATCTATGTTTATATGGAGCATCGATCATTCCTGTAAAGACGCATATGACTCTCACACAAATATGATCAGCATGAAGGGGAATGTAAGGAGTGGGATCCCTGAGGGGAAGCACTCCCTACTAAAAATTTGAAGAATAAAACCTACAATCCAAATACACCCAAAAAGGCATGATGGAGTGGGTGTAAAAAATTCAAATCTTATTAATGGTATTCAAAGCAACCAAAGTTTAATAGCATAAGTAAAATGTTGACCATACTCAATTTTTCACAAGGTTACAAAAGAACATCATAATCTCCCACAAAGGGTTTACATATAAGATACAACATATGGATCTAAGTAGAGGGAAATCTAAACTATAACAACTTTGTCTCCATGATTTAACTCCTTAAGCTACATCCAAGACTTCATGCCACACCATCCAAGTCCTTCACTTAGGGTTGGAAGCATACCCCAGCAAGAAGAGAAAAATAGATTACATCAGCAACGACTAGTATGTGCATACTAAGTATGGAATTGAGCAATTTATAAAGAATAAAAGACATCAAAATAAATAGCTTCCCATAGAATAGAGAAAAGTATGATCCAATCGGGCATAAAAGAAAAGAATCTCAATAAAAGAGACAAATAAGAGCACAATTTAACAATAAAGAATCAATGTGTTTCACCTGTGACAATACTAGACAATATAAACATGTAGGTAGGAAATAACACATATATTAAAAATATGAGGTGAGCGGGAGCTGTATACATCCTCTCTAGATATGGAGTGGGTAGGAAATGTATACATCCACCCGAGAAGGACATGATACATATATTCTTAAAATAATTTCTATGTAGGAATTATCACCTCCGGACTCATATGTGGGAATGTTCACATCCACATAAATAACATGTAAAATTATACTAGAAGTCACCTCATGATGCACAACAAAATAAAAATCAACAATAAAAGAGAATAAGAAAGATGAGAACATTCAACAAAATAAAGTAAGATCAGAGGATCCATGCCATCACATAATGTGCTTTATAAACATCCACTACAAAGGTGGGCAAAGAAGCAAAAATCACAAAAGAATGTTCATAATGAGAAAAGCATAAGAAAGAGACCAAGAGAATATCTAAATATGATCATAAGATCAGTATCAATTTAAGATACATGAACCATAAAAATATAACTAATTCAATACCTTAAACACATATGGTTTTCTTCGTTGAACAAACTCCTTCTAATCATTTTTATCAATGTTGTTCCATTTAAGAGAGGGATCCTAATTCTTCTTATCTCTAAAGATATAGTCTCTTGTGAGGATTGTCTACCAATATCTATGTCTTCTCTAGATGAACTACATAATAGACTTGTAAAGAACTTTTCATCAAGTTCATACTGGCCCTATAAAGGTTCAACATTTAATATTGCTTAGAAAAGTTAAAAGAAAGAATAAGAAAAAGACTATAAAAATGAAATTGCATTTATCTCACCTCTACTCCCTCTATATGAAGTCTTTTTAGACTGTACTCAATTGTATCCAATCCTCAACAAGGAGAGGCACTTTGATTCAACCAAGGACCCCATGGTAGCTGACAAACTCTTTAGTAAACGACACACCTACTTCATTGAATTCAATGACACCCTTCCTCCCTTTCCTATATATTTGTGGCATCTTTCATTACAATTATCCCTCTAACTCCCTTATGTTTTTCATTATCAACACTCTCAACACCCTAGTAAGGTGCTCAGGATCCTCACACTCATGATCATTGTGCTCCTGGTTAAATGCCATCTATAAAATCAAATGTAAACACATGAAAAGATTCAGACCATAGATAAAAGTCAAATCACATATAAAAAGTCATATCACATATAAAAAATTAGATCACTTATAAAAATTCAAATCCCATATGAACAAATAAATATGTTATATAATGTAAAAAAAGCCATATCACATATGAACAATATACCTAAAATTTATATCCCTTCTACGTGATCTTCATATGTATAGACATTAGTGTTAGATTGAACATTTACACTTGGTAAGCCAACAGAAAATGGACTAGATTCATCATACTTGTCATAGTATTCTTCTTCATCAATAGAATATGAAACAAACTGTCTTTTCCCATGAAGAACTACGAATCAATTTTCGTTTGTAGGATCATCAATATTGAATACTTATTTTCCTATGATGCCATGATAACAGGTTCATCCTTCTCTCTTGTCCACTCAAAATTCACTATTATGAAACCGAGTTCATCAACTACAACTCCTTTCTTGTTATCAACCCATTTACACCTAAATAATGGAACTCTAAACACTGGATAGTCAATTTCCAATATGTCTTCAATGGCATTGTAATAAGACATCTTTCCTTCATGTGGACTCTTATCATTGACACTAGAAAAATACAATGAAGACACTTGAAGGGTGACCCCACTACTTTGGATGACACTTTTATCATCTTCATGCTTTGTGTAGTATGAAATTATTTATGTCAAACCCTTCATAAGATGTAATGTGGGTCTTTGACTTATGTATGAGCCATTTGATAGTTTCTGTAATATTATATGGTGTTTGAAATAGTTGATTGTATACTTTCTTTTCAAACCACCTAATAAATGTCCAAATATTCTCTCTAGCAAGCCACATTGAATTGGCTTAGGGATAACTTATCTTGAGCTCATTGATGTGTTCAGTGATATAAATACCCACATCATCAATGTTGTATAAAATATACAAGTGTGCTTTGTCCCACTGCTCATGACTAATATTTATCTATCATTCTCCCAAAATACCTTTGCCAGAATAAACGTCATGGTTCATGATATTAGCAGGAGTTTCCTATCAACTCAAAAAGTCATTGTAAAATTCCATAACCTTTTTAGAAATATATCCTTCAGTGATACTCCCTTCGGAGTGACAACAGTTCTGAACATTGCCTTTAAAAACACTCATGTACCGCTCAAAAGGATACATTCAATGCAAGAAAATTGGACCCACCATTTTCACTTACCTAGTCAAATGGACAACTAGATGTTGTTGGTATATATGCCCATAGAGCCATCCCGAGTGATTGCATGGAGTCAGATATTAATTAATCAATTAATATGATTATTTTTTTAAATAATTAATTTCTAAATATTCTAATTAATCCATGATCATTTTAATTAACACAATCTTTCTATTTACCAATGGGTTTAGGAAACCCTGCTTCCTTTCGTCTCTTATTTAAAGGGGCTTGACGACCGATATCTATATAAGATATTGAGATAGGCTTTTCAGTTTATGCTCACATACATAAACCCTAGCCATCACCGTTCGCATGTGACAAAGGAGAGCACCGTGATGCTAGCACGTCGCCACATAGAGACCACTCCTTCCGACCGGCTTAGCAAGCACGACGTGGAGTTCCAGTCCATCCTCGTGGATGAAGTAGAGACGTAGACTCTGAGACACCTACGTTCAGAGGATGTCAACGACCATCCACACAATCTACGAGTGGCGTACACCACTGCACGAAAGGAGCACCGCCAAATCTTCCCACGATGCACTCAGTGAATGGGAGAGAAGTACCGTCTGTGTAGGCCATCAACGTTGCACACCATCATGCAGCGGGACATTGCTAGACTTGCTCCGTTATAAGGTATATCCCATGAACACTCTTTCTAAATATGTTGTTGTTGACGAGATTCTATTTTGGATTGTGTGGAAATTTATTTTTGTTGCTTCCTCCATGTATGTTTTCTCTACAAAACCCAACAGATGTACCATGATATCAAAGAATGAAGGGGGGAAATATTGCTCAAGTTGATACATGGTAACGACCACTTCTCTGTACAACTTATCTAGAATCTCATAATCAAATACTTTTTTGTATAGAGTGTTGAAGAAGAAGCAAAACTTAGTGATTGCAAACCTTACATGATTAGGAAGGATAGATAGAATAGGTACATGCAATATATGTTTCATTAGAGTGTGACAATCATGAGATTTAAGACCTATCAGATTCAAATCCTTCATTGATACCAATCTACGGATGTTGTCTCAATATACCTATGGTACCTTAACATTACACAAGCACTCACAAAAAGTTCTCTTCTCCTTTGTAGACAAGGTGTAACAAGTAGGAGGTAGATATGTGCATCGACCTTTGGTAACTTCTTTTGTTAATTCTTTCCTTATACCCATTTCACATAGGTCCATTCTAGACTTGATGTAATTTTTAGTCTTACCGGGTATATTCAACAGAGTGCCAATAATGCTATCACAAATATTTTTCTCAACATGTATGACATCGATACAATGTCGAAATGCCAAAGAACTCCAATAAGGAAGATCCCACAATATCTACCTCTTTTTGAATAAAGACTTTTCACCTATGGGAGTAGTACACAACCTCTTACCAAAATGATTTACAATGTTCTTTACTCTTGCATAAACATCCTCCCCTAACATAGGTTTAGGGGAACTCCATTCCTCATTTGAGCCATTGAATGTTTTGCACAACTTTTGATAAGGATGCACCTTTGGCGGAAACCTTCGATGACCAATATATAGTCTCACCACCATGTTTTAGTCTAATAGAATATGTATTTTCCTCACACATAGGACATGCCTTGGTTCCTTTAATGTTGTATCCAGACAAATTCCCATAATAAGGAAATCATTAATAGTGCAAAACAATATAGTACATAAATTAAACATCTCTCGACGATATATCTTGGATACCATGAAAGGACCAGACCATCTTGATTTGAGCTTCCCAGGAAACTATCTCATGCTAGGATGAAATAGAAGGACCTTATCTCCTTTACACATCTTTGATTTTTAGATGTGTATCATGCCACACCTTTAGCATTTTCTTGTAGATTCTAGCATTTTCATAGACGTGTAGCCGAAGCTCCTCCAACTCTTGCAGTTGTAAAGTTCTTTTCTTTTCTTCTAGGGTTGGATACATGTATAAAACTTTGATGGCCCAGAAGGCTTTGTGCTCCAGTTCCATTGGCAGGTGGCAAGACTTCCGATATATTAATTTGTAAGGGTTAGTCCTTATCAAGGTCTTATATGCAATCTGATGTGCCCAAAGTCCATCATCAAGCTTCATGAACCAATCTTTCCAAGTTTGACTGATAATATTTGTCAGAATTGCTTGATCTAGTGATTGGACACTTCCACATACACAGATGTTTGTGGGTGATATGGTGTTTTACTGAATGTTTTACCTCATACTCTTTAGCAAAGCTTCAAATTGTCTTTCTATGAAATGGGACCACCATCACTGATGACAGTACATGGGACACCAAACCTAGGAAAGATAGTCTTCTTAAATAGTCTGATAACTACCTTGGATTCACTCGTGGGAGTCATCACCACTTCCACCCATTTGGAGACATAATCAACAACAACAAGGATGTATTGGTTTCCCCTGGACGAAGGGAAAGGCCCCATGTAATCAATCCCCCAGACATCAAAGATTTCTAGTTTGATCTAGTCTGACATAGGCATTTCATTCCTTCTGGAGATGTTCCCTGCCCTTTGGCACTCGTTACAGCCTTAGCATATGCATGGACGTCCTTAAATAGAGTATGCCCGTAGAATCTTGATTGTAGAACTTTTACTATTGTTCTATCTCCACCAAGATGTTTGTTGTATGATGAAGGGTGGAATTCATGTAAGATATTGATGACTTATTTTTCTGGGATGCATCTCCTATATAGATTGTTGGCACATCTTTTGAATAAGAGTGGGTTATCCCATTAACAAATTTTCAACTCTGAAAACAAATTTTTCTTTTGGTTGTAGGTGATATAATGTGGTAATTATTGACATGCTAAATAGTTACAAATATTAGCAAATCGTGGCAGATATGGCTCAACGAACTTTTCCATCATCAGGTCTTTGTCAAAATAATTGTCATTAACATGTAGCGGATCCTTTTTAGTGACTACGATCCTCGACAAGTGGTCAGTGACCACATTTTCTGTTCCCTTCTTGTCTATGATTTCATGATCAAATTCTTGCAATAGCAGTGCCCACCTTAAAAGTCTGGGCTTGGTGTCCTTTTTCTACATCAAGTGTTTGATCGCACCATGATCGGTGTACACCTTGAATTTTAATTCTATCAGTATTGATCTAAATCTGTTATAGGTGAATACTATTGCTAGAATTTCCTTTTTAGTAGTGGCATAATCTAGGAATCACCCAAGGTCTTTCTAGCATAGTGTATCACGTGGTGTTTCTTGTATTTTCTTTGCCCAATAGAAGCTCTAATAGCATAGTCTCTGGCATCACATGCTATCTCAAATGGAAACTCCCAATATGGGGCTTGAAATATTAGAGCTGTTGTCAAAGCATTTTCTAGAGTATTAAAGGCTTCAAGACATTTTTCTATAAAGTTGAACTCAACATCCTTTACGAGAAGGTTGGATAGGGGTTTCATGATCTTAGAGAAGTCCTTGATAAACCTTTTGTAATACCTAGTGTGTCCTGAAAATCTTCTTACCCTAGTCATGGACTTAGTGAATGGGAGTTTAGATATTGCCTCTATTTTTCTAAGGTCGACCTTAATTCCTCTTTCAAAAATCATGTCTCTGAGAAAAATGCCTTCTTGTACCATGAGATGGAATTTTCCCAGTTCGGAACCAATTGCTTCGCCTCACACCTTTTTAGGACTCGAGATAAGTTGTTTATACATTTGTCAAAATTGATTCCATATACTAAAAAGTCATCGATGAAAACCTCCATTATATCCTCTAAGAAATTTGCAAAGACATAAATCATGTACTTCTGAAATGTCACAGATGTGTTCCATAAACCAAATGGAATGCATAAGAAGTCATAGGTTCCATATATGTAGGTGAAAGTGGTCTTCTCCTAATTATCTGGGTGAATAGGTACTTGGTAGAATCCTGAATATCCATCTAGGAAGTAGAAATAAGAGTAGTGGGCCAACCACTCCAAAACCTGATCAGTGAATGTCACAAAAAAATGGTCTTTCCTAGTGGCAACATTGAGCTTTTTGTAATTTGTGCAAATCTGCCATGCAGTCACCATATGTGTGGCCACTTCATCTCGTTTTTCATTCTTTACAATGCCATTCCTCCCTTCTTGGGTACTACATGTATCAGGCTTACCCAATTGCTATCAAAAATTGGGTATATAATCCCTGCATAAAAGAGCTTTATCACCTACTTCTTAACTAGCTACCATAATATTTGATTAAATTTTCTTTGAGGTTGGGCCAGAGTTTAGTTGTTTCTTCCAGGTTTATTCTATGCATACAAACAACCAGGCTCAAACCCTTGATGTCTTCCACAGAATACTCTATAGCTTTCCTTTGTAGTTTTAGTTTTTTCAAAAGCTTCTGTTTTTGTTTGTCGGTCAAGGTAGAGTTCATGATTACCAGATTCCTTTTTCCATCATCCAGGAACGTGTACTTCAATCCTTCAGGTTATTGTTTCAATTCTAGTTTCAAGTTTGGTGCCTCCTCTTCATGTGTTTGTTCTAGTCAATCATACTTTGTAGTTTCAACAATTTCTCCCTCATCACTATTGTATTCCTCCTCCGATTGGTTTAGATAGTCTAGAATCTCTACTACTTTAGGATCTTCGATACTTGGATCAAGGTTGTTGGGGGATCGCATTAGGGGATCAACCATGAAGTTATCTTCTTTTACCTCCTCATAGAACTGATTTTAACTGTCTATAAAATGGGCTGGCTCTAAAAGAGAAGGTCCCCTCATGTCATCTTGAATGTGGAAATCAATACAATCACTTCCCACTCTAATAGCGATAATTGAAGTTTCGATATCAATTAATGATCTCTTTGTGGAGAGGAATGGTCTCCCAAAGATCATTGCTCATGTCGGGTCGTCTACCATATCTATCATGACAATGTTCCATGGGATAAAGATTCATCCCATATGGATAGGATATCTTCCATTATCCCTACATGCTTTGTGAAAGTATGGTCGGCCAGTTGAATCCTCATTGAAGTCTTTACCATATCTGTGAGTCCTGACCTCTATGAAAGGGGCATGAGATTGATACTTGATCCCAGGTCTCTGAGTCCCTATCTTACCTTGTTATCTTCGACATTGAATGGAATTGTGAATTCTCCTAGATCTTTCTTCTTTGGGGTAATCTTGGATTTCATAAAGGTGTTGGACATATTGGATTGCCTCACTATTTCTATGTGGTCTCCTCATCTTCTCCTTGTAATTAGATCTTTGAAGAACTTCATGTAGGGTGGCATCTCCTTAATAGCGTCCAAGAATGGCACATCAAGGTGCAATTTCTTTACAACTTCCATAATTTCTCATACCTCTTCTTCAAATGGGCCTTGATCATCTTATAATGGAATGGAACCATTCAAGAGTACGGGTCCCTATTTGTAAAGGTCTCTTCAGTGGGGTCAGACTTCTTTTCTTTGGTAATATTCTTTCCAAGATGAAGCGTTTACCAGAAGATCAGAACTCCAATTGGAAGAACCTCCACCAACATCACCAGAAGATATTTAAAGGAACAAAAAGAGAGAAATTCTAGCTAAAAACTATAAATTAGTGCTTCTTGGGAGGAAACCCAAGGATTATGCAACTTTCTTTTAAACTTCTAGTCTACCTTTTTCAATCATAAGACTCTTCATAATTTCCAATCACAAGTTTTCCCTTTAGTTTTGGAAATTCCATTCTGTTTCATCATTTCTAGTCTACATAGAATAAAATTAAGGAATTCTTTACATTTAAGTGTTTTCTTATATCTCTAAATTTCTTCAAAAAGTTAGAACTTTAATCAAGAGTTTTAGACACTTTACTTTGTTTTTAACTTCTAGTGCATATAGAATAAAGTTGACAGTGCAATTAATGAATATACATTAACTTTAGGGATTGACTCAAGAAAATTCCCATTAGTCACCAAGAATCACAATCCTAGTGACTGCTGAGATGAAATTCAACAATTGCTAATCCAAGAATCTCAGCGAGCACTGAGGTCAGCCTTTTAGTGACTAATGATCAAATTCTCAGTGACCACAGGAGTCAGAAATGTTCATTGACCACTGAAGAATATCCCCAATGACCATGAACTTAAGTTCTCAAAGACTGCTAAAAACATAACACACCTCCACGACCATTGAGTCAAGGGTATAGAACCCCGACATACAATCTCCAGTCATCCACTCAAACACAAACTATGTCGGAGCTCTAAAAAATTTCTAAAGCAAATCGAAGCGTACCTTGAGAGAAAATGACAAAAGAGAAGCCAACATGCACCGTCAAAACCTCATTCCCCACCATCACCTTTCAGGTCTATCGTAGTGTTGTCCATCTGACGTTAGACTATCAACGAGTCACTGTCATTCTGTAAACAAATCAACCTTCGATGTACACTAACCTTAGAATGTTCTCATTCCCGCCCTCCACTACTACATAAACAACGTTCAACGTCGCTTTTAGCGGCGTCGGTTTTTTAGTAACACCGACGCTGGTCCCATTAAACATCAGTTAATAAGGACATCCAACGTCTATATTTGAAGACCAGCCAGACACGGGTATCGCTTTTCATTCAATGTCGGTTGAAGAAAAGAAACCGAGACCTAAAGTAGCCCACGAAATCCAATTTTTTTGAGCAAAAAAAATTGCGCCAAAGTATCAGATACAACGTCGATGTTTTACCTAATAACCGACACTGAATGAAGATAAAATTTTTGCCAAAAGTTCCAATATGGGCGTCAGTTGTCGTAGTATAACTGACGTTATAAGGGTGTGCGCGCCGTCCCTACCAAAAAAATTAGGGTAAAGGAATGTCCAATTGGACGTCGGTTTTATTTAAGAATCGACACCTTTAGTTTTAGGTGTCAGTTTTATTTAAGAATCGACACCTAATGTTAACTTAACAGCACCCGCGTGAGCCTGACACTTTCCCTTTCTCTATTTCATTCATTCTCGTGCTACCAGGGTTTGGTCCAGCGATTTCTCCGCTTGCTCCGGTCGTGCGCTGCTCCGCTCGGTTACTGGTCCTCTACCCACCTCTGGCGCCGCTTGCCCTATGCCCCCAACTTGCTGCTCCAGCAGCCTTCTCCTCCTACTCCGGCGGCCTGCTCTCCCTGTAGTGCCGACCTTCTCTCCCTGCAGTGCCGGCCTTCTCAGCTACTCTGGCGGCCTACTCTGCCCGCACCGCCGCCGCTCGATGTTTCTACTCTCCCCGCCGACGCCGCCAAAGGTACCTGGTCTTCTCTTCTTCCTCCTCTTCTTCTTCCGCCCTCAAGAAAGTACCCTGCTCTGTGGCCGTGTGAAATCACAGGTTGGCACGGCCGTGCTGGGCAGCACAACCGTGTTGGTAGCACAGCCGTGCTGGGCAGCACAACCGTGTTGGTAGCACGGCCGTGTTGCATAGCACGACCATGTTGGCTGATTTTGTGCTATATTGCTCAATTATAATCAGATAGCTAAATTTATGTGTAATGATTATCTTGATGATGAAAATGCATCTACATTTGTGTGTATTTGTGGCTGATTTTTTAAAAGGAGTGGTTTTTTAGATTAAATCACTGCAGAAGACATAATATTAACTCTAGCATAATCTCATGTGTAGGTGATATTAATCTTTAAGATATTAATTTTTGCTCAGACCCAGGTGATATTTTGTTTGATTTAAACATGATTGGGCATTATTATGACTAATTTTTCCCATAATGAGGCAATTTTAACAATACCTTGCTCTTGTTCCAATTGTTGGACAATTCATATACTCCCAATTAGGAAATATTATTACTCTTCTAAAATTATTCTTATAATGTTGAATCGGGTCAATGAACACCTGCTATTGCACCTGAATTATGCCATGTATGTTTGTACAAAGTGAATCTTATCGCTCTAATTGTGAATTATTGCATGTTTGAAACTGTTGAATTCTTGATTTATTATTTAATAATGCTCTAATTGTGAGTGATGCAATGTAAGTGAGGAAATACATGTAGTGGATATGTACTCATTAGCCTAGAAACCCGTCCAAGATTTACTCATTAGGAGTAAATCTTGGATAGTCCCCGGTTTGGGACTGTTCTTAAACACCTAATCTCACTTAGTATGTAAGTGTATAATGTGTATTGGGTTTTCAAGAAAATTTCAGTAGCATTTCCCCATTTGTTCTCTAAGTACATATGTACTTGGAGAACAACGGTGAAATGCTGCCGAAATTGTTTTGAAAACCCAATACACATTATACACTTACTAGTGAGATTAGGTGTTCAAGAATGGAATAGGTGATACACATTTATTATATATAAGAGTGACAACACATGCATTTGTTGGCCTAAAGTTTTAACCATGCAAAAACTCTAATCTGTTAACCCTAAACCCTAATCTTGTTGTAATATATACTTGTTTTCTCTTTGATCATAGAATGGATAGATCATGGATGTCCATTCGCAATCGCTGCACCCCAGAGTTTATATCTGGTCTTGACCAGTTTATTAGATTTTTCGAGGAAGTTTGGAAACAACCTGGAGATAGGTTCTACTGTCCATGTAGGCATTGCGGTAACAACTTGAAAGTCAGCACTGGTGACAAAATCAAAAGTCACGTCATGTGCAACGGGATTATACAAGGCTATACAGAATGGCACTGGCATGGAGAGATTTCAAACTCAAAACCAGTGGATGTCGATAGCAGTACTTGTGTGGAAGAAGAAATTACCTCTGATGATGTAGATGTGAATGAACCAGTTCTAGTAGACATCATTGATGCAATGCTGGATAGTTGTGGGGTAGAGCACATCGATCCACCTCCCATTTTTAGAAACATTGTGCATGATGCTGAGATATCATTATACATAGGTTGTACTAAGTTTATGAAGCTTAGCGCTGTGTTGAGATTGTATAAGCTGAAAGCTAACAATAGATGGAGCGACAAAAGCTTCACGTCATTGTTGTCTTTGTTGAAAGAAATGCTTCCTGAAGGAAACGAGCTGCCAATCTCAACATACCAGGTAAAGAAATTGTTGTGCCCAATGGGAATGTATTCCAAGAAGATACACACATGCCCAAATGATTGTGTATTATTTCAAAAGGACTATGTGGATTTGAAAGATTGTCCAAAATGTGGTGCGTCATGGTATAAATTGACGACTTTGGGGGAGTCCAAAACTGGTTCTCCTGCCAAGGTGATGTGGTATCTACCTATAATATCACGGTTTCAATGCTTGTTTGCCAATCTGATAGATGCGAAGAATTTGAGGTGGCATGCAGATGTTAAGAAAAATAATGATGGAATCCTACGACATGCGTCTGATTCCCCACAGTGGAAGAAGATTGATCTATTGTACCCTAAATTTGGTGAAGAAGTCAGGAATCTAAGACTTGGGCTTTGTACAGATGGGATGAATCTGTACGGGACATTGAGCAGCCAACATAGCACTTGGCCAGTCATGCTTGTTATATACAATCTTCCTCCCTGGTTGTGTATGAAAAATAAGTACGTAATGCTGTCGTTGTTGATATTGGGCTCTAAACAACCCGGAAATGATATCGATGTTTATCTTGAACCTCTGATTGATGACTTAAAGAAACTCTGGGGTGAAGGTGTGATGACCTATGATGCTTCACGAAGAGAGACATTTCGTTTGCATGCTATGTTGTTTTGCACTATTAATGACTTTCTAGCATATGGGAATTTGTCTGGATATAGTGTCAAAGGAGCTAAAGCGTGTCCTATATGTGAAGAGAACACCGATTAAACAAGACTAAAACATGGCGGTAAGACTATATATCTCAGTCATCGAAGGTTTCTTACAAAATTCCATCCGTATGGAAGCATAAAGCATTCAATGGATTGAATGAGGAACAGAGTGCACCTAAACCTATACCATGGGAGGTTGTTTATGAAAGAGTAAAAGACTTTGTCAATGAATTTGGTAAGAGATCACAATGTAATATGGCCACACAGAGTGATAAATCTATATTCAAGAAGAAGTCAATATTTTGGGATCTTCCTTATTAAAGTTCTTTGACTGTCAGGCATTGTATCGATGTCATGCACGTCGAGAAAAATGTCCATGATAGTGTCATTGGTACTTTGTTGAATATACCAGGTAAGACTAAAGATGGGATAAAATCCAGACATGACCTATGTGAAATGGGAATAAGGTGAGAATTAACAGAATTACGTAAAATGGGAAATCAGAGAACATACTTACCTCCCGCTTGTTACACATTGTCTAGAAAGGAGAAGAAAGCTTTTTGTGAATGTTTGGTAAATGTTAAGGTGACATAGGGTTACTCATCCAACATCCGTAGATTGGTATCAATGAAAGATCTGAAGTTGATAGGTCTTAAATCTCATGATTGTCACACTCTAATGCAACAAATATTGCCTATGGCAATTCAATCTATATTGCTGAAGCATGTAAGGTTTGCAATCACCAGACTTTATTTCTTTTTCATCAGTCTGTGCAACAAAGTTATTGACCCTGATACTCTCGATAATTTGCAAAGAGAAGTGGTCGTTACCCTATGTTAGCTTGAGATGTGTTATAACCTCAATTTCCTGAATATGTAAAGGAAGATGTAATTCTCTTTTAATGAATAAATGGAATCTTTTTCTTGGATTTGCAATGGATTTCGTATGAAAAGGCCTTGATTGATTGATGGTGGGCTTTGTTGGCCATTAAGCCCAATTTAAAAGAAAAGAGAATTAATAAGGAAAAGAAATTGATTAATAAAAGGGAAATGTGAGTAATTGACAATTAAAAGAAGATAAAGGCAAACTAATATCCCCCAATATGGGAATCCATTCCTTTAGGATTTCTTGAGGTCCAAGGGACCCAAAATCACAAGATAATCACAAAGAAAAAGGAATATAAATGAATTTGGAGTAATTAATGAGAAAACTTGGGGGAGAAGGAAGCCTTCTCATCCATTGCTTTTTGTTTCCCAAAATTTGTACAAAGCTAGGCAATAATAAAAGGAACGTTCCCTTAAAATTTGAGCTAAATAGAAGTTGTGGTTTGGGAGAAATTGTTTTTTCAAGTTATTTGCAAATTGGGAATTAATTCTGAAATAAAGAAAATAGATATTTCCTTTGTATGATCGCGAGCAACGAGGTCTGTTGGATCTTAATCCAATGGCCGACGGTCATCGCCTAAGTCCCAAGCGGACTTGGACTCTGCCAGGTTGCATAGGAATTTTCCTCTTCAATTTTCTTGAGATCCAGGGCAGATGGAAGCCAACTTTTATTCCCATCATATTCGGGAAAGCAAAACGAAGGGAAACATCCTGTTTTTGGTGGAGTTTCGTCGCCAATACAAGAAATGCCCAACTGGGCAGGACCTTGCCTCAACCCTATAAATAGGGGAGGCCTATGGAGGGAACCAGCATCCCTAATTTCTAGACCAAACTCTACGGCGGAAGGCAAGGATTGATTTCGCGCTTTCAATTGTGCCAACGACCCTAACCTAGACCCTCGTCCACACAGCAGACCCTGCCAGAATCCGGAGAGCAGGGGGGTGACCTTGGCGAGGTTTGGGTGGAAAATTAAGAACATCTTCATCTTCGACCGAGGGAGATGAATCTCCCTGTACACTCAGCTCGTCCGCAGGAGGTCTGGAGCCCGAAGTCAACTCATAGGTTGACCATCGAAGCTGCCACCCTCACGCGAGGTAGAAGACGAAGACCAACTTGGTCTTTTACAAATCTATCCCTTCGCACCTTGTTATCTGCTAAGCACAATTCCGTCCTTTGAATCTCTTTTTTTTATCATTGTGGGTGCACGTGATCCGGGACGCTGGATCCTGAGTGGACCACGGATCCGACGCCTCTCGTTTTTCTAAAAATAGCAAGTAAATTAAGAAAAAGGGTTTTCTTGTTAAAAATCATATCTTGAGCTACGAAAGTCATATGGAGAAAGTTAATACATGAAAAATGATCAGAAAAATATGAGGAATATATTAAAATGGTTTGGACATCTAAATCTGTATACTTTTACAAAAGTGCATATTTTGGATAGAAAATGTATTAATTTGTAGTAGAAACTTTAATTGTTGATAAAAGATATATTTAATCTTGCAGTTAGGTTAATTCGAGCATGTTTAACTTGATTAATGATTAAGATGGTTTTTAACCTATTTTGGATATTATAATTGCAAAGTTTAGGGTTTTAAACTTAATAGAATGGTTAAGATGCTTAGAAACCCTAAATTAGAGAAAAAGAAAAGAAAAGATATAGTAATATGAAAATTAGGGTTTTCATGGTCCAAACCTGATGTTAAGGACCTTAATGGAAAATAAGACAAGATAATAAGGGTTTGATGGATTTTTGATAAAAGTAAGGTAAAAGTAATAAAAAGGAAGTGAAACCCTAAATTATGGGTAAAACCCTAAAAAGAAGTAATAACCCTAGAAGACAACTAGGAGTGAAAGATCATGACAACGTAATTAATGATAGGGAAATTGGATGCCTTTTTCAGGAAATAATTGTGTGTGTGCTTGCTTGAATCCTGATTGATTGGTTATTTCTGCATTCAAGTCTGCTTAACAGGTATGTGGTTAATTATGAATAACCGCTTTAGTTTTCCGACAGATTCCCGGATGTTTAATCACATTGAATGCAACTAAACTGTTTGGATGTTCATATTGCAATTATAAAGTGACTATGACTATCACAATTTAATTTAAATGTGTATTCCCGCACCTACATGCCACCCTGATGGAAGATGCCATAAAGGTCAGGCCCAGGAGGGTAGACCAATGGGCACCATGAGAGGTGACCCTAGACACCAAGCTCGGGAATGAGAAGGTGGTCAATGAGGCATGACTATGGAGCACCATGAGAGGTGACTCCCAGGCACCAAGCTCGGGATTGAGAAGGTGGCCTTAAGTCAATTCCACGATTAGGGCAAAAGCGGTGGGGATTGTCACATGGAAAATGTAAATTGACTTGCTAATTATCTTGATTGCAATATTTAAATTGTTAGATTTAATTGTGAAATTTTGGTTGCCTCCACATACCAGCAATTGCTGATCGATGTTTTTGTTTGTCGGCGTTTTAGGTAAAATCCTGAAAACACAAACAGTAAAGTGACACATCGTGAAATTAAGAAATAAAGTGCAAGGAGGATTAGATAGAGTAATTCAAGCTGTGGATAGTTAGATTTCCAAGTTTTAAAAGGTAAGTAAAGTTTTAATTTTTTTTGTACCCAATTCCAGTTTAGTTAGTAGAATTTCATAATTATTGCTGATTATATGTTGAACCTTTGATCCTATTAATTGAAAATGGATCTGACCTTCGGGTCTCCCTTAATTGGGGGTTACCGGGGGGCAGGGTTGTTACAATTGGTATCAGAGCGTAGGTTCATCATCTAATCATTAATAATTATTAAATTCTACAAATTCCATAGAACCGAGGGAGTTATTAGGGGATTTTCTGAAAGACTAAGGTGTCTAGAAAAGTATCCTTTCCGGGGGCTGGCAAAATTTTCCTCCGCACTGCTAGTCGGAATATGAGGACTCCCGGATTGTGTGACTGCCTCGCCGATGTCCTAGGATTTGACTCGAAATAAGATACCTTTAGGACTCTCTCACCTTGTTCATCCCTCCTCAACTCAAAATTCTTTTAAGGATTAGGGTTTTTCTCTCTCTTCCTCACCTTCTTGAGGTATGGGTTAAGATAAGGCCTACGGGATCCTCCACCAAATTAATAAAAGATACGTAATTAAGATGGCATCGACTTAAGTATAATTAGTTTAAAGGTAAACTAAAAGTTTGTTTGTGTGCAGTTGGCTCGTACCAAAGTCGTGGCTATCCCTTTTTCCACCAGTGATGGTGGACCACCCCGTAAGGAGAATGGGTCTTCCGAGAAGAGGAAGCAGAACCACGGTGGGGAGACCTCTAAGAAGAGAAAGAGGCCTAAGGAAGCTATGCATGAGGCCCCCAACACTGAACCTATGCCCGACGTCAACCAAGAGCAAGGGGAAGGACCAGAATATGAGGAATGCCATGGGTTTGAAGAGGAATCCCAGATGGAAGAAGACCAACCCAGTGGACAAGAACTAGCCATGGTGGTTCACACAACAGATGCAGTTTGGATGGAGCAACAAAAGCAACTGACTGAAGCTATCCATGCCCTGGCCCTTAGGGACATAGCTCGGGCTGAGAATGGTGAGCCACTTCCAATTCGTCCTCGACTTGGAGCCACCATCCTGGACTTTGTCAAGCTGAACGTCGAGAAGTTCTAGGGAGAAGACAAGTCTGAAGTAGTCGACAAGGCCGAAGCTTGGCTGCTTGCAGTCGAGAATGGGTTCCGTATGCTCGAGGTACAGCCGAATAAGAAGGTTCTGTTTGCTACTCACCTTTTGGAAGGTGCAGCCAAGATATGGTGGGAGAACCATATCATGGGAAGAGACCTAAGTGAGGAACCGATGGCATGGACTGACTTCAAGACCATCTTCACCGCCAGATTTCTCCCCATCTCAGCAAAGAAAGAGAAAGAAAGAGAGTTCATCAGCATGACTCAAGGAAGCTCTTCAGTTGTGGACTTTGGTCGTAGGTCCCACCTCCTAGAATGTTTTGGACACATGATGGATGAAGAGAGGAGGGTGGACCACTTCATGGAATGTCTGCACCCTGCCATCAAGCCTCATGTGATGGCTAGTAAGCCAAAGACCTTTGCCGAAGCCTACAACACCGCCTTGGACATGGAAAGGACAGTGATGCCTGCACAGAACCAATCCAGAGGGTACTTGGGTTTCACTGAAGGAGCTCAAGGGAAGAGGAATGAACACAGGAAGGGACAAGGATACAACCACAACAAGAACAAGGATGGGCACAAAGGCAAGCCCCGTGGTCGCCTCCAGCAGTGTCGCACCTATGGACGGGCACATCCTGGGAAGTGCCACTTTGAGAAGAAGGTGTGTTTCATATGTCAACAAGAGGGACACTTCATCGCCAACTGCCCTCATCCTGACCCAAGAGGACCTTTGGGGTCACAACCTGTAGTAGCACAGCCAGTAGCTACAGCACCCCCAGTAGGAGCACTAGCCGGAGCACCTCCAGCTGGAGAGAGGAGACAAGCTAGAGTGTTCGCCATCGACAATGAAGAAGCTTGGGCGAATTCTAATAAGTTGATCGAGGGTAATAACCCATAGAGTTTATCCTTTTAGCTCAGTAGACCATGTAATAGCTTTCTGATATGGAATAACTATGTAGGCTTGCTGGAAGTCATGGGATAAAATGTAAACACACTCTTTGATTCTGGTTCTACTAATACTTTTATTTCGAGAAATCTGGCGACTATGCTTGATTTGGATATCAAGGATTTGGGTTATGTTTTGGATGTCACAACCCTGAGTGGTCGTATTTATACCTCTCTTTTGAAAACCCTTGTGTTGCCAGTTAAGTATCTGAACCATGAGCTTCCCACAGACTTCATCCTTCTCGATATGAATGATTTTGATGTAATCATCGGTATGGACTGGCTTTCCACCTATAGGGCCCAGATTGACTGTAGAGAGAAGAAGATTCTCATTAGAAAAACTGGCTATCCACACTTCACCATTCGAGGAAGGAAAGATACGACAACCAATCTTTACATATCCATTTTGAAAGCTGAACAGATGCTATCCAAGGGTTGTCGAGCCTACCTAGCCATAGTTATCGTACCCGAGGTTAAGGGGCAATCCTTAGAGGACATAGAGGTGGTTCAGGAGTATGCAGATGTGTTTCCAGATGATCTACTAGGGATTCCCTCTGAGAGGGAGGTAGACTTCTCGATTGAGTTAGCTCCTAGGACTAACCCTATATCTAAGGCACCGTATAGAATGGCCCCTGCTGAGTTGCTTGAGTTGAAAACCCAGTTGCAAGAGTTGTTGGATAAGGGGTTCATCCGACCCAGTACATCGCCATGGGGAGCACCAGTCCTCTTTGTGAAAAAGAAGGATGGGTCGCTTCGAATGTGTATTGATTATCGGATGATCAATCAGGCAACCATTAAGAATAAGTATCCTTTGCCTATAATAGATGACCTATTCGACCAACTCAAACCAGCTTGAGTCTTTTCTAAGATCAGGATACCACCATGTGAGAGTGAGAAGTGAGGATATACCCAAAACGGATTTCAGAATCTGTTATGGCCACTATGAGTTTGTGGTCATGCCGTTTGGATTATCCAATGCACCTAGTGTCTTTATGAACCTCATGAATAGTGTGTTCCAACCTTTCCTTGACTCTTTTGTGATAGTGTTCATAGATGACATTTTGGTGTACTCAGATGACCTAGCCCAACATCATGACCACCTGGGTAGAGTCCTTGATATCCTGAGAAAGCATAAGTTTTTTAGAAAGTTCGCGAAATGTGAGTTTTGGTTGAATCGAGTCATGTTTCTTGGACACATCATCTCAGGAGGAACGATCGCCGTAGATCCAGCCAAAGTATTAGCAGTTCGAGACTGGCCGACACCAAAGAACCCCTCCAATATTCACAACTTCTTGGGGTTGGCCGGGTACTACCATCGCTTCATCAAGGATTTCTCCAAGACTGCTCTACCACTAACCATGTTGACCCAGAAGGATGTGAAGTTTGTGTGGTCAGAAGTATGTGAAACTCAATTCTGGGAATTGAAGGAGAAGTTGACTACCACACCTGTGCTGACTCTGCCTCCTGGAAATGAGGGTTTCATAATATTCACCGATGCTTCCAAGATGGGACTTGGCTGTGTGTTGGAATATGATCGGCATGTGGTTGCATATGCTTCCCGACAGCTCAAGCCGAATGAGGTGAATTACCCGACACATGACCTAGAGTTAGCTTCTATCATCCATGCCTTGAAGATATGGCGGCACTACCTGTACGGTGCTACCTTCGAGATCTTCACCGACCATAAGAGCTTGAAGTACCTGCTGACACAGAGAGACCTAAACCTACGACAACGACGATGGATGGAGTACATGAAGGATTACGACTTCACCATCACCTACCATCCTGGTAAGGCGAATGTCGTAGCTGATGCTCTGAGTCGGAAGCAGCTTAAATGCGCAGCTGTTCTGTCCAGTCAGTGGAAGAGTTTAGAGGAGCTGGTGGAATGGAATCCACAATTGGTAGAGGACCGAGTTCGGTTGGCTAATATCCAGATTCAATCTGAGTTGTTGAGTGAGATCATAGCTGCACAGTTGACCAGTGGAGAGCTAGACAAGATGAAAGGTTTGATGATGAAGCCACAGACTCGTCTATCCATGGGAGTAGACGGAGGAATCAGGTTTGAGAATTGCATATGGGTTCCTGTAGATTCACCAATAAAGGAGCGTGTTCTGTAAGAAGCCCATGGATCCAAATATATAGTACACCCAGGAACTACCAAGATGTTCAAGGACCTGCAACGGTTTTTCTAGTGGCCAGGAATGAAGAAAGACATTGCGTTATGGGTGGCCAGTTGTCTTACGTGCCAGATGGTGAAGGCTGAACACCAACGACCTGGTAGACTTTTACAGTCAATAGAAATTCCAGAGTGGAAATGGGAGCAGATCACCATGGATTTTGTGGTTGGTCTAACTCGGACCAAGAAGGGTCATGATGTGATATGGGTCGTGGTAGATCATCTTACCAAGTCAGCACACTTCCTTGCCTTGAAGACCACTGCTAAGGTGACAGACCTAGATGAGTTGTACATCAGAGAGATAGTGCGGTTGCATGGTGTACCAGGATCGATCATTTCAGATAGAGACCCAAAGTTTACTTCCAAATTGTGGAAGCAAGTACAAGAGGAACTTGGTACCAGGTTAAAGTTTAGTACCGCTTATCACCCCAAACGGATGGTCAGTCAGAAAGGACAATCCAGGCACTAGAAGATCTGTTGAGAGCTTGTGTGCTCGATTGGGGTGGCTCATGGGAGCAATACCTACCTTTAGCAGAGTTCGCCTACAACAATAGCTACCAATCCAATATTGGGATGCCTCCATATGAAGCTTTGTACGGGAGACCGTGTCAGTCCCCACTTCACTGGGATGACATGGGTGAGAGGACCCTGTTGAGGTCAGATGAGCTCCAAGTGTATGCTGATAAAGTAGCTTTGATCAAGAAAAGGTTGAAGAGAGCCCAGGATCGACAGAAGTCGTATGCTGATGCAAAGCAGACTGATATGCATTTCACTATAGGAGATCATGTGTTTTTGAAAATTTGACCGCTCCGAGCTATAGCTAAGAACAGAGGAAAGTTGAGTCCCTGATACGTGGGTCCGTTTGAGGTGTTAGAACGGATTGGTGAAGTTGCATACCGTTTGGCATTACCCCCTCAGTATAGCATGATTCATGATGTGTTTCACGTGTCTAACCTGAAGCGATATGTGCAAGATCCGAGCCATGTGCTGAGCATTGAACCTATTGAGCTTCAAGGGAAGCTGACTTATCCTGAGTCACCTTTACAGATTCTAGATACCAAGGTAAAAGAGCTCAGATGCAAGAATATAGAGATGGTAAAGGTTCTTTGGAAGCACCATGGAGAGGATGAGGCCACCTGGGAGCTAAAGGCAGACATGGAGAAGACATACCCTGAATTGTTTGTTTGATTGTTTGAATTTTGAGGGCAAAATTCCTATAAGGAGGGGAGGATGTTATAACCTCAATTTCCTGAATATGTAAAGGAAGATGTAATTCTCTTTTAATGAATAAATGAAATCTTTTTCTTGGATTTGCAATGGATTTCATATGAAAAGGCCTTGATTGATTGATGGTGGGCTTTGTTGACCATTAAGCCCAATTGAAAAGAAAAGAGAATTAATAAGAAAAAGAAATTGATTAATAAAAGGGAAATGTGAGTAATTGACAATTAAAAGAAGATAAATGCAAACTAATATTCCCCAATATGGGAATCTGTGCCTTTAGGATTTCTTGAGGTCCAAGGGACCCAAAATCACAAGATAATCACAAAGGAAAAAGGAATATAAATTAATTTGGAGTAATTAATGAGAAAACTTGGGAGAGAAGGAATCCTTCTCATCCATTGCTTTTTGTTTCCCAAATTTTGTACAAAGCTAGGCAATAATAAAAGGAACGTTCCCTTAAAATTTGAGCTAAATAGGAGTTGTGGTTTGGGAGAAATCGTTTTTGCAAGTTATTTACAAATTGGGAATTAATTCTGAAATAAAGAAAATAGATATTTCCTTTGTATGATCGCGAGCAGCGAGGTCTGTTGGATCTTAATCCAACGACCGACGGTCATCGCCTAACTCCCAAGTGGACTTGGACTCTGCCAGGTTGCAGAGGAATTTTCCTCTTCGATTTTCTTGAGATCCAGGGCAGATGGAAGCCAGCTTTTATTCCCATCATATTTGGGAAAGCAAAACAAAGGGAAACATCCCGTTTTTGGTGGAGTTTCGTCGCCAATACAAGAAACGCCCAACTAGGCATGACCTTGCCCCGACCCTATAAATAGGGGAGGGCTATGGAGGGAACCAACATCCCTAATTTCTAGACCAAACTCTGCAGCA
Organism: Alisma plantago-aquatica; assembly: GCA_963693085.1. Lineage (NCBI taxonomy): Eukaryota > Viridiplantae > Streptophyta > Magnoliopsida > Alismatales > Alismataceae > Alisma > Alisma plantago-aquatica. Next base: position 1,004,374,473 of record OY856411.1, on the reverse strand, counting down.
GAAGGCAAGGATTGATTTCATGCTTTCAATTGCGCCAACGACCCTAACCTAGACCCTCGTCGACACAGAAGACCCTGCCGGAATCCGGCGAGCAAGGGGGTGACCTTGGCGAGGTTTGGGTGGACAGTTAAGGACGTCTTCATCTTCGGCCGAGGGAGACGAAGCTCCCTGTACACTCAGCTCGCCCACAAGAGGTCTGGAGCCCGAAGTCAACTCATAGGTTGACCATCGAAGCTGCCACCCTCACGCGAGGTAGAAGACGAAGACCAACTTGGTCTTTTACAAATTTGTCCCTCCGCGCCTTGTTATCTGGTAAGGACAATTCCGTCCTTTGAATCTCTTTTTTTTATCATTGTGGGCACGCGTGATCCGAGACGTTGGATCCTGAGTGGACTAGCGGACCATGGATCCGACGCCTCTCGTTTTTCTAAAAATAGCAAGTAAATTAAGAAAAAGGGTTTTCTTGTTAAAAATCATATCTTGAGCTACAAAAGTCGTATGGAGAAAGTTAATACATGAAAAATGATCAGAAAAATATGAGGAATATATTAAAAATGGTTTGGACATCTAAATCTTTATACTTTTGCAAAAGTGCATATTTTGGATAGAAAATGTATTAATTTGTAGTAGAATCTTTAATTGTTGATAAAAGATATATTTAATCTTGCAGTTAGGTTAATTCAAGCATGTTTAACTTGATTAATGATTAAGATGGGTTTTAACCTGTTTTGGATAATAGAATTGCAAAGTTTAGGGTTTTAAACTTAATATAATGGTTAAGATGCTTAGAAACCCTAAATTAGAGAAAAAGAAAAGAAAAGATATAGTAATCTGAAAATTAGGGTTTTCATGGTCCAAACCTGATCTTAAGGACCTTAATGGAAAATAAGACAAGATAATTAGGGTTTGATGGATTTTTGATAAAAGTAAGGTAAAAGTAATAAAAAGGAAGTGAAACCCTAAATTATGGGTAAAACCCTAAAAAGAAGTAATAACCCTAGAAGACAACTAGGAGTGATAGATCATGATGACGTAATTAATGATAGGGAAATTGGATGCCTTTTTCTGGAAATAATTGTGTGTGTGCTTGCTTGAATCCTGATTGATTGATTATTTCTGCATTCAAGTCTGCTTAACATGTATGTGGTTAATTATGAATAACCACTTTAGTTTTCCGACGGATTCCCAGATGTTTAATCGCATTGAATGCAACTAAACTGTTTGGATGTTCATATTGCAATTATAAAGTGACTATGACTATCACAATTTAATTTAAATGTGTATTCCCGCACCTACATGCCACCCTGATGGAAGATGCCATAAAGGTCAGGCCCAGGAGGGTAGACCAATGGGCACCATGAGAGGTGACCCTAAACACCAAGCTCAGGAATGAGAAGGTGGTCAATGAGGCATGACTATGGAGCACCATGAGAGGTGACTCCCAGGCACCAAGCCCGAGATTGAGAAGGTGGCCTTAAGTCAATTCCAGGGTTAGGGCAAAAGCGGTGGGGATTGTTACATGGAAAATGTAAATTGACTTGCTAATTATCTTGATTGCAATATTTAAATTGTTAGATTTAATTGTGAAATATTGGTTGCCTCCACATACCAGCAATTGCTGATCGATGTTTTTGTTTGTCGGCGATTTAGGTAAAATCCTGAAAACACAAACAGTAAAGTGACACATCGTGAAATTAAGAAATAAAGTGCAAGGAGGATTAGATAGAGTAATTCAAGCTGTGGATAGTTAGATTTCCAAGTTTTAAAAGGTAAGTAAAGTTTTAATTTTTTTTGTACCCAATTCCAGTTTAGTTAGTAGAATTTCATAATTATTGCTGATTATATGTTGAACCTTTGATCCTATTAATTGAAAACGGCTCTGACCTTCGGGTCTCCCTTAACTGGGGGTCACCGGGGGGCGGGGTTGTTACAAGATGTATTTTCCTCCGTCGTTCTTTGATATCATTGTACATCTTGTTGTCCACTTGACCAGGGAAGTGAAAATGTTGGGACCGGTTTTCTTGCATTGGATGTATCCCTTTGAACGATACATGAGCATTTTTAAAAGTGATGTTCAAAACCGTTATCGGCCTGAAGGGAGTATTATTGAGGGTTATGTGGCGAGAGAGGTTATGGATTTTTGCAATGACTTTTTCAGTGATAATGACACTCCTGGTAATGACAAGAATATTGAGGAGCAATTTGACAAAGGAATTTTGGGATCACGAGTGAAAGTAATCAGCCGTGAGTAGTTGGAACAAGGTCACTTGTATATTTTACACAACATGGACGAAGTGGGTGTTTATATCGAGGAACATACCAATTTCATCAAGAGACAATATCCTCAAGCCAATACAATGTGGCTTGCTAGAGAGAATAACAAGACATTTATTAAGTGGTTCGAAGAGAAAGTCTTACATCAACTATCTCAAACACCAGATGATATTACTGAAACTATCAAATGCCTTGCCTTTAAGCTGAAATTGACTGTTATGTCTTATGAAGGGTATGACATTAATGGATTCACATATTACACAAAGCGCCAAGATGATAAGAGTGTCGTCCAAAACCCTTCAAGCATCGACTATGTTTTTTGCAAGTGCAAAGGATAAGAGTCCACATGAAGCTAAAATGTCATATTAAGGTGTCATTGAAGACATATGGGAGTTTGACTACATAGATTTCAGAATTCCACTCTTCAAATGTAATTGGGTTGATAACACCAAAGGAGTTATAGTGGATGAATTGGGTTTCACTTTAGTAAACTTTGAAAAGATTGGCGAGAAGGGTGAACCATTCGTATTGGCATCACAGACGAAACAAGTATTTTATATCGATGGTCCTGCAAATGATAAATGGTCAGTTGTTCTTCATGGTAAAAGATAGTTCATTGAAGATCCTATAGATGAAGAAGAGTACTATGATAAGTATGATGACTCCAGTCCATTCTCAGTTGGGTTGCCAACACCAGCAAATATTGAAGCTAATGATGACTTGTATGCGCGCGAAGATCATAATGAAGGATTGTTAATTGATAAAAAATTGCAATATTAGAGGCATGTTTATATTTTTTTATATGTTTTATTTTTTTGAATGTGAACTTTACAATGTTAATTACTTTACAATGTGAATGTGAGCTTTACAATGTGAATTTTACAATGTGAATTACTTTACAATGTGAATGTGAACTTTACAATGTGAGCTTTACAATATGAATTACTTTACAATGTGAATGTGAACTTTCAGATGGCTAAGCATTCTCCTGATGACCGTGCTGATGATTATCGTGAGGGTGAGGACATGAATGCGCCGCCTCACAATGTAAGTTTTAAAAATATATATCATATATTTATATCTATATGTCCATTTCTAGTTATATCTTGTAAGTGTGTTTATTTTGTCAAATTTTAGGTTGATGATGCAAATGTACCCTCTTAAGCACTTGATGCACTTGATGAGCATCACCAAAAAGTTGAAAAGGGAAGGGGCATCACTATGATGAAGAAGTTAATAGCGCAAAGGGGCAATGGACCCAAACTTGTTGTGGATTTTAATAATGTAGGAAATGCACTTGTAGTGAATCGCAATTCGTTTGTTTCATATCTTGGGTATGTTACTCGTAGCCATTGCGGTTGTAAGATAGATTCTTGGCATAAAGTTCCTAAGGAGAAGAAAGACATAATATGGAAGGATTTATGCATGAGTTATTATTAATTTGCAATTCTATTTGTTAGATTACTAATTTTTTGGATACTAGTTAATAGAAATTCTATTTTGCAGAGTATATTTGAATTGGATGAAAAGTTGCATCGTAAATGTGTGATGCAACGCTATGGGAGAGTCCTAAGGAACTATAGGACAAATATCACCCGAGAATACATAAAAGAAGGTGATAAGAGGAAGAAGACAGCCACAGAACAGTGGAACTTCCTGGACCAAAAAGAATGGGATGCATTTGTTGCTTCAAGACAAACTGATGAATTCAGGGTATTAGGCATCACCCTCAATTTAATTAATATACGTTGTATTCACCTATTCAAGATTAACATTTAGTGTTACTAACCAAATCATTAATGTGCATACTAACTAGGCCCTCAATGAGGCACAAAAAGAAAGGCATGCACTGAATGTGCATGACCACACAATGGGCCCAAAGGGGTATGCATGCATTCACCAAAGACTACAGTTTGAGGCTAATCCTCAGTCTACTACTACTTAGGAGTCCTCTACTATAGGTAGCACACCTCTTCCTCACCATGATGTCTAGATAGCTGGGAGGCAAAATAAGAAGGGAGAAATAAGGAAGCCCGCAACTGCTGAGGCGGTTGCAAAAATGGTAAAATACAACTCTTACAGTAATCGTTCAAATATTGATTATTTGTGGTGTTTACTTAATTACAAATTTTTGTTTTGGCGATTAGCGAGAGCTGCACGAGCTGAGGAAACAAGGAAAGTTCATCCCTGAGGGCACAAGGGATGAATTGACAGTTGCTCTGGGTAACCCAGAGCATCCTGGACGTGTTAGGGTTGCAGGCGCTGGTGTGGGCATCAAAGCATTCTTTGAGCCATCCCAGCGTAAACATGTCCCAAAAGCGGGACTTTCACAAGAAGAGGTAACCTATTCTTTCTTTATAATGTTACTGTGAAAGAGAATTCAATAATCAGAAGCTAAAGTTTCTTTTATCCATGTATATGTAGATAAGCTAGTTGATAGGAAACTCGAAGAAGCACTGAGCAAGTGGCATACATTTCAGGCTGCCACTCAGCAGATAGTACCTATGGCATCCCACTCTACTCCTACTACAGAGGTTGGGAGTAATCCTGTAGACCCACCACCTAGCACATCCAATGTAAGTATTTTTATGACATAATAACTAGTCTTTTCAAGATGATATGTTTTCAAGATGATATGTATATATGTATATAACATTCTTTACACAAAAATTTGTAGGGGTTGAAGCCATGTCGTCTAAAAAGTAAAGAATTTGTCGTTGCAGAGGCGTCAGCTTACTCATCCCTACCAGGGGAAATGTTTAATGGGTCTCCATTACCAGCTGGTTGGGTTCATGTGAGCCTGCTACGTATATTCCCCAACTGGATAGATCTTCCATTGCCATATGCCCACCCAAATTGTGAAACGCTTGGTGAGGCAGAAGGCGGAGTGATATTGTGGCCAAAAGTGGCTGTCCTCTATACTAAAACTGTATGGTAAATTTACATTACATTAAATTGTTAGTGTGTGTATATGATGTCAGTTGATCTGAAATTATATATATATACAGGTTAAAAAGAAGACACCCACAACATCTAGGCCTCCACCTCCACCTCCTACATTACCAAGTTGGGTTCCACATGACCTACCTGTCCCGTTAGGTCCTGATTGTAGGGGTATGACAATATGGTTAGGCGAACATGATATAAATTGTCCTATAACTATTTCTATAGATGCAGATGCTGCAGGTCAATCATACAAAAGCAACCTATTTATACAAGATAGTTTGGAGTTGTTTCGATATGATTGGCTGAATACATCTGTGATAGAGCTATGGATAAGGTGAGATCTTCTTTATACATCCATATACCTTGTGTAGGATCTGGTGATCTGGTTTCTTATTTATTAATGCATACGTAATACATGTTTTGCAGCTAGTTAGACAAGATATGTGTAGATTTTTCATTCGAACATGTAGGATTTTTGATTCCATCTTTAATTAGTCTAGTAGCTAAAGACCCTCCGTCAGTTCAACAATACTGCTGTGATGCTTTTACAAGTTTTGTTCAAAATAAGAAGACATTGATAATAGCTCCTTTCAATGTGGAGTAAGTTTACTTTGCTTATAATTTGGACTTAAGAAAATTACATTTTTATTGTGGATTTTGAGTTATTAATTTTTAACTTTTTTTTTACCTCCAGTGGTATGCATTGGGAGTTACTAGTTATTGTCCCCGAGACGTTCACTGTCTATTATCTAGATCCTAAGGGGAGTAAATTGAATTCAAAATATGGACACATAATGAAAATGGAATTATTCCGGTGAGAAATATTTCATTTTCATATCCGTTAACATATGTTATTACATTACTATTTAATTATGCAATGTACTGCGTTACATTAACATGTAGGGGTTTAGATGAGTTCAAAAAGGCTGGAGGAAAGGTCCTCAGGAAAAAGAACCAACAAATAATTTGGACAAATGTGTAAGTAAGTTTCCGACTGCAATGTATATATTATTTATGTGAACAATGCTTAGTTAGTTGTATTTTTTAATATTTTGTATGTTTCAATTTATAGTGTGCTACACAAGACAATAGATGGGAATGTGCATACTATGTGATGTGATTTATGCACATGATTATCAAATATGCCGCAGTTGTAACATCCTGATCTCCTGCTTAAGTAAAACTCCTTATTTAGAGCTATTCATAAAAATAAGCTTCTTTGAGGATTTTTTTGTAAAATCAATTTAATATTAAAATAATCCATTTTGATTAATTTAAAAGCTTTTATATATTGAAAATATAATTGCGGTACTTTTGCCAAATTTTGTAAAAATATATATTGGTGGGTAAGCACACAAGCAGGTAGCTGGGTGGCAAGCAAGTTGCTTATGGAGGCAAGCATATAGCTGGATAGCAAGTAGGTAGCTTAAGCAAGCACATTAGTTGGTGAAGCAAGAAGGTGAGTGGCACACTCCTTTCCTTGACACCTAGCACCACCAAAAGTTGACACCTATCCTTCCATGTGTCAACCACCCTTTAATAGCTATCTTGAGATGACACATATGCTTCCATGTGTCATCTAGCAATTCTTGAGATGACACCTAACCATCCATGTGTAACCTAACTAGTAAACATCCACCTAAAGATGACACCTTGCACCCATGTGTCATCCACACACTTTTTGCTATTAGGACCATGCTACCCTTCACCATTCCTATATAAAGAGCCCCCATCCACCCCACCATAGGCACAAGTTCTCTCCTCTTCATCCCAAAGCAAAGGTGAACGTCCCTTCTCCCTCCTTTCCCATCTCCTTCACCATAAACCTCCAATCTATGTCTAGATTAGCAAACAACTCTCTCTTCCTCTATGTTAGTGAATGGAACCACTTCCCAACAAACCCTATGTATATAGAAACCTACTACCTCCCTCCTCCATTGTAGTAAGATAATCCAAATACTATATCTTCCACATATGTCATGATGCTTTAAGCCATCTCTCTTCTACTCTAGTGAGAGAAACCCTAGAAGTTGTTCTAGTTCGGGATGAGGATCGAGGTGATGGCAAAATGCAACGTAATGCTGCCCAAATATATCAAGATTGGATATATTTAATGATGCTATGGTCTTCTTGTGGAAATATCTATTAAGGACATATAAAGGTATGGTTCCCACATTTTGTCATCCAAAAAGTACAGTTTATTATTGTTTAATATGATATTCAATTCCTATTGTAATCTATTATATCAACATCAATAAAAGGTATGGTATAGAATGGTTTGGTATTACATGTAGTAAGAGTATAGTATACTTCATATACATTCCTAAAGAATGAATAAGTGATCAACTATACACAACCTCTTTATTAATAATCTAGGTATGACTTCCATATATTCGTCCATATTATCCTTTAAAATTGAGTTTAAAGGCTTTAGATGATAATCAAGCATTTCTTTGGATTCTAGTCCTATTGTCTTTTGGTTCCCTTTTCCTTTATTTCTCTCTGTTAATTGTGTCATGTGATATTGTTGGAAAGTGGAATTCTATCAGACACTTCTAAGGTGACTAGGAGCCTGTTTCACTGATGTTTATAGCCAGTAAAGAGGAAAGGTTATTTAATTGGTTCCGTGTTCGCACGGGGGGACTCCCTAACCTCTTGCACGCTCCTAGCCATAGACTTGTCTGATTCAAAACCACAATCCCACAAGTTTACATTTTAGGTTTCATAGTGAAATAATAATCAGTGATTCATTTACTTGACTACCTTTTGATCTCTCTAACTCTGAATATCCATCAAATAGTTGTATATCATTGATGATGTCCTTTTGATTCGAAAATTCATATTAGGGGACGTGTTGGTAACAGAGTCGGCATGTCTTTGGCCGGGGATTGATACATTTGGGATCCGAATCTAAGTCCTTTGGAGTCAGGGATGGATGAGTATAATGCTGTACCATACTCAGGCCCACACTTGGGTTGGTCATGTAGAGTCAGGCATGATCAAGTTAGTAATGGGTAATAATCTTCTACAAAGATTAAGCATGCTAACTAATGATTATTCAAGTGGCATTTTGTGCAAGGAGCACCCTCTTCTGGTCTTGGAAAGGTGACCGGTGGCTGCATGTAGTAATCTGATTCATTGAATAGAGCATGCAGTGTGCACGAGTGGTTGGGGGTGTGCCAGGGTACTTACAGGTGTTTTGGTGACCCTAATGGACTAAAGTCTTGGCTAAGCAAGTTTTTGTGGTTGCAGGCCAGTTGCCCAAGGTGAATTGACACCTTCTCTAAGAGTTGTAGATAAACTCGTTTATGGAATAAGGTCTCCCTTTTTTGTTATCCTTAAAACAATAATCATGATTATGCTCCACAATATTGGTCTAACATTTTGATAGAGTTGTCATATGATAAATGTTTTATGAATATACATACATACACATTCGTTATGCTTCATGCTAGTAGATGGTCAATAAATTTTGGTTTGGACTTGTGTTGCTTTAGTTATCTGAGTAATGCATTAAGAATATAACTATATGAATAGTGTCTTGCTGCTTATCTCTATTTGTCCATACTTAGACAATTGTCTAACCCATACTCTCCCACTTGGGCTGCGACATATTCTTCCATGTTGCAGGTTATATTATTTATAAGAGACCTTTCCTTGTGGAAGACTCATCTTGAAAAGATCCTGAAGGGCGTCAAGAATCAAAGGCGGATCAAACTTAATTTTAAACGCATGTATCATTTCTTTATTGATACTGGAGATAATGTAAAAATACCTTTTGTAAGGGTGTAATATTTTGAAATAAAATATTGCTTATCTCACTCTTGTGCTTTGATTCTTGGTGCCATATTAACGGCTCAAATTCAACAACTTGATTTTCGAAGGAAGAAGATCAGGTGGCTGAATCGGGGACGTTACAACAGTGGACATCAATACCATTCCTGAGGTATTATATATAGTCTCATTAGATAATATGAAATATATCACTCTTATATATATTATTAATTATATATATATACATCATTCTCTTTTCAAGTGTTTAAAACTGACCACAATACAGGAAAGGACTTACCAAATATACATGCTCCCTATACGACGGAAGAATTAAATGATGTAAGAGAAGAATGGGCAACAACCATACAAGTAGTGGGGGTTTTAACATATAACTAGGATGTTGATAGCGAATAATGACTAAAGAATGATATTTTGTAAATGAATTTCTGAATTATAATATGTGTGAATGTTTCTACATGTGTCTGAGTGAAAATGAATGAAATTGTTGGTTGCTATATGAATGTTTTTACATGTGTGAATGTGAAAATGAATGGAACTACAAATTGCTACATGAATGTTTCTACATGTGTGAAAATCGAATGGAACTGCAGGTTGCTAAATGTGTGAACATTTATGTTGTTAATTTTGCAGGTTTGTGGCCTGTTGTTGGCTGATATCAATGGATGCCGTAAAACCTGCAGTTTATAATTGAACTACAGGTTTCTCATCCTGCGACCAGCCACAACAGGTCTGCAGACTGACAGAAAAAAAACATAAAATAGGCGTCGGTTATTTGTATAAAACCGACGACAAATGGTTACAGTGTCAGTTTCCCCACTAGTAACCGACGTTGATTTCCCTAATGAGGCCAGACACCACGGCCGTGCTGGCCAGTACGGTCGTGGCAGCGGGCCAGACACCATGGCCGTGCTGGCCAGCATGACCGTGGCAGCGGGTGAGATGGCGTCGGTTATCACTAATAAACTGATGCCGATAGTTCCCCAGATGGCGCCCTTTCTGTGGTGCGAAGGTATATGGCGTCGGTTTCAAAGCTAATAACCGACGCCTATACCCCCCTGCTGGCGTGTTTTCGGTGGCGTGCGAAGGGTTGTGGCGTCAGTTTGAGAACCGACACGTAACAGTTGGGCTTTTAGCGGCGCCCACATAGGTGTCGCTTAAAAACCGACACTAAAGGCCTTAAATAACCGACACTAAAGGCCGATTATGTACTAGTGCTCCCATTCTCACAAATCTGATCAACCGTTTTCCATACCCTGAGCAATTAGAGTATCTTTGTTAGATTTCCCTTTCTTCTGCTCTTTACATACTTTGAGTAATCAAATTTTCATTTTAAGACTGCTTGGTCCTGTGACTGCAACCTAGTCAAAACCTTCTAGAAAATTGCCGATGAGTCTTGATCTACAAATATCCCAACAGACATGGTTCGCAGCGACCACTGAGATTTTCTCACACCCTCTGCGACCGAAAAACTTGCGTTCTTCATTCAGAATTTTTAGCGACCACTGAACTCAATTTTTGGGTGATCAACTTTCTCACTGTTTTAGTGACCGCCTGAGTTATCAATGATCACCCACTTTTTGATTTTTCAGTGACCACTAAACAAGGTTTTCAGCGTCCGCTAGAGCCGATTTCTCATATACCACTGAGATTGATAAAATCTCAGCGTCCGCCAAGAATTTTTGACCTTTGATTAAATCTCTATCTCCCCCCTACTTAGTACTAGTTATTGACCCATCACCCCCATTCTCTATTTTAGTCGGTTGAGTGCAACTAACTTTCATTTGATGATAAAACAAATTTCATTAGTTAACAGGATGTCTTCTTCAACTTCTAACTCTTTGACCAAGAGGGCTACTTCTTTAAATGAGATAGATGAGTCAATATAGGTCATCAACAAAACCCTCAATGAAGTTCAAGATATGGCTGAGGAGAAAAGGGTGCTACTGCAATTACAGAAGGAATAATATGAGGCCATGTTGGGTAATGAGCCCCTAGTTTCAGATGAGGAATCTAGTCAATCCAAGGCAACCAACACATTTTAATACCTCCCTTTTGAGGAGGAACCAAAAGCAAAATGGAAGTGGAAGGCGACATGATCAGGTCTGGGTGCCCCAATAACGAAGAAGAAAAGAGTAGATGTGAAGACAAAACCACATAATACAGGGGTAACATCATCCAACACAATGGAAGACACAACCATTGGCAAGACAAACAGATCAAATGATAACAACCATGAACAACTATGAGCATCACTCCATCCTCGAGACCAGGAGCACCTCATCAAGTACACCCTATTCATGCGAAATAAAACCTTCAAACCAACATGTTATATGGACACGTACGATTTTAGACAAGCTAGAGCTCCATGACCGGGTCATCAAATTCTTGAAGGCAAAAACCTCAACATAATATTTACATATTTTGAATGCTCCTACACAGGCCTTACCAGAGAGTTCATTTCCTCTCTGACAAAGGTACCACTAATAGACAAAGAAAAAGATGAGGCAGGTAGAGAGTTCAAACTACAAGTATGAATTAAGGGGAAGGACTACTTTTTAACATAGAAGATATTGAATGAAATATTTACTGAAATAGAGGACAAGCAAGAGCCAGCATGGCGGCAAAGTATGATAGGGAGGTGATCAGATTCAACAACCATAAAACCTAGGAGAGGCTGACAGGAGAATCCAAACACAACCCAGAGAAATCTAAAGCAGCATAAATGACCTCTTGCATTTTGAGGGTAATCTAAAAAATCCTTGCCAACACCATGTTCACAAGATCTAAAACTGGAAACATCTCCAGAGGGGACCTCTTCTTGATCTGGTCAATGCTCGAGAGGAGGCCAGTCAACATTGGAAGGCTACTTATTGACAAGTTATCCGCAACTTCCGCCCCAAACAAAACAAGGGATTTCTGCATGGAAGGCCACATCACATCAATAGCATTATACTTCATGAACTTAGAATAAGTAAGGAAGTATGAGGTGACTGAAGGAAAAAGCCTCATTGATTGCAAATACCTCCTCACAATCTGGATACTGATACAAAAGAGAGAAAGTTATACTATAAGCAACCTCAGTCAGATACCCTCCTTCCCCTCCCTAAAATGAGCCATTATGATGGCCATAAATTGATAATCACCAGAGATGATATAGACAAGATGTTATCTAGTACCATTTGGAGAGCGACATACCCACCCTCATCTACCATCATCTTACTAGAACTAGAAGAAGAAAAGGTGGAAGAACCAACAAAAAGAGTAAAGCTATCGGTTAAAGTCCACAAAGTGGTATCCAAAGTGCCAATATCGACTTTAAAACCAATACAACCACAAACAAAGGATGAAAAAAGTATAGAGAAACCAATTTCAATAAAACAAGCTACATTCAATAAAGAAGGGGTCAACGCGGTTCCGACACACATCCCACCTAACCCTTGGACAGAGGAGTGCCATAAGTACATGCCACATGGCCAGAAGAACAACCAAGGCCTTCAGACGATGTCTAGGCAAAGGAAACCAAGTCACAAAAGCAAATGAAGGCACCATCATCCAAAGGTGAAGCATGTGCTGAACAAATAACAAAGCTAGAGAAACCAACTCCACCTCAATTAGAGAAGAAAGTGAAACAACAATGTTGATTGCTATAGTGGACGCAACAAAGATACCCCCGTGTGAAGAACGACAGTCAACAAGTCTTGGAGAAGAATTAGGGTGTCAATTTGACGCCATCTGTGAGCAAGTGCAGAACTCTTATTCCAATATAAGACTTATTTCTCCTAGCCTATAGGCACTAACCACATAGGTGGAGGGCCTAGATGAGAGAACTACAGTCCTTCCCCAGTTTATGCAGGACATCCTCGCCAACCAAAGAGGGATGATGCAAACCATACAAGTGATGGAGGCAGAGATGGTGGAACTTAGGAAGGAGGACATGATGCAAAAAGACATGGAAGACATGCACAACATCATGAAGAATACATGGAGGAGTGGCAAACCAGAAAAAGGTCAAAGTAGATAGACAACCCTTCACCTTCACAAGCATCTTCAAGTCCTTCAAACCCAAATGAACACAAAGATGAAGAAGTCACAAGCATACTTGTAGAGCCTAGAGAGGAGTCATCCCAGGGTTAGGAACAACCACAACATGAAGAGGCATCTGTAGACAACATCAATGCCAAGGTGCAAGAGTTTGATTTGAACTCTTTGCCCACAGATGACAATCATATCCTGGAAAATCAACCTGTAGTGGAACTACCCAAGAAGGAGGAAACTAACATAAATAAGTCCATCCATGACCTATGAAACAACGCTTACCAGATATTTGGATGAGATGAAGACAGGGATGGACCTTTGCGACATCTACTTACTAAACCCAGACCACAATAAACATAACGACATTGTATATAATGGAAAGATGGTTGCTACTCATGTCATGCTAGATGCAAAAATGCTTGAGGCAATGCCAGAAGGGTCACACCATCAGTAGATGCTACATCGACAACAACAATGCCACCCTCATCATAAATTCCAGCAATCCATGCACAAGATTGAGTTCTTACATAAAAAACAACAACGACAGGGGAAGGGACATATAATGAAGAAGAAGGTGGTCTTACTTCTTTCTTCACTAATGCGCCACCAAGAGAATAGATGCCACTAGAAAAAGCACCAAGAGGACCGATGCCTCCCACTCTTCCCTATAAGATGACGAGAATGGATATGACTTCCGTACCACGTATATGTAGAGATGTCCATGTTGTAGCAGACGTGTTAGATGACAGTCTCCCAGGCATGGACATGGTGTAAAAACCAAGGAGGGATCCTCACTAGAGACTACTTTAGAGGTATCTTTCAAAAAGAGTAAGGGTACATAAAAGACTATTCAAGGTGCTCTACGCGACGGTGCTAGAAGAGTTCTTTCATGCTGACAAGGTGTGATATGTCTTCAACAGAAATACCACTTTAGCAAAATAATTGTACGAAGGAAAATATGATTCTGAATCTGTAGGAGAACTCCAGATGCCCGTGGAAAGACGAGAGACAAGATTCATCACTTTGTCAATCCGAAAAATTAAGCACTGGGCACTAATAGTGGTTCATTTGTACAAGCGACACATGACAATCTATAATTATTGTAGCATCGAGCTGCCATGTACTTCCTTGGTATTCAAGAACAAAGATACACACGACATTGAAAAAGTCCTCATAGACTTCATTACAATATCCAAAGAGTAGGCATCCGTCACGTTATCAATTAAAAAAAATTCACTATCAACAATAAAGTCCCTTAAGAAGAACAAGGGTCGGAGAACAATGCCTTTATTGTAATTCGACTTTTGGAAGCAATAGATAAATGCATCTTCTTCGAGGATCTCTTTCTTTAAGATCTACATGGACTTTGGGGTATGCATGCAATGGACATCAACTACGACTATCGTATCTTCAACGATCCGACGTTGCTTATATGTGAGTTAGATACTTTACCTTACGAACCCCAGATTTTCCTAAAATTAGGGTTTTAATGAACTAAAATCCAAACAGAATGGCAAGCAACTTACATCTTTTTAGATATTAATCTAATATGAAGCATATTTTGTTAAATAACAAACTGCTAGTTACGTATCAAGGCTTAAATTTAAGAATGAGATCTTATAAGACACCATTTTTAGCCTTTTCAAGTTCTTCATTTTTCCCTTGTTGGCTAGAGACATCATTCACTGTGTGTTGTCATACGCTAGAGTTAGTTTTCTTATGAAAAAAACTAGTCTGATGACTCCCCACATGACAAATCGATGCTTCCATCTTTGTATGCCGCTAGTGCTCACCAGTCGTCCCACTAAAGCCCTGACTTGATACCACTTAAGTAACCAGCAAAGCTTCACACCTGAAAGATGATATGCCAAATAGAACCCAAACATGCGAGGACAAAATAACGATACAAACGACATAAGAACTACCACCGTATAAAAATCTAATGAAAGACAAAAGGGCTACTATTCAATAAGCACTTTCAAAGTGATTATGAGGAGTTGTCACTGTTGGGGATGTTGTACCGATACAGTCCCGAATGTGATGAAAAGTTGTCACGGAAGCGCTACCAACAAGCGTATAAAACCCAAAGAAGAAAAACACCAGATTTAACGTGGAAAACTCTCCCCTCAATAAGGAGAGAAAAACCACGGGGCAATCCCGCTAATAAGCACTATGTAATAAAATTACAACTCACACCTCCCAGATTTAATTACCCCTAAATCCGGGTAGCAACCGCCAACCGCTACTTTGCTTCAAGGCAAAGTCGCTGGCCCTCTCTTATAAACCAAGAGAGCTTCTCTACCAGTTGTTCTTGTTCTCTGGCACCCTCTACCACAGAAGGCACCAACAAGCAACTGGAGAACTCACACCTCAACCGGTGGATAATCCAAAGGCCTCCCCAGGGGCCTCTATTTATAGGCCTCCATGCATGTGATTGCAACCAGGAATTCTAGTCCTAGTTCGAATCCTAGTCCAACTGCATGTTGCACATAGGAAGTCATATTCCTACTATTCAAGATTTGACTCCTATTAGGATTGGTAGCACAAACCAACCCTCCCAAGTCTAAATCCCACTAAGACATGGGCTGGATTATATTCCTAATCCCAACAATCTCCCCCTCCAGCCCATGAGGGAGATGTGGTCTTCAGCGATCATCATTGGGAATGTACACCGCAGAGCTTCTTACAAAGCTCTAGCTTGTCTCGTGTCACCACCTTGGTCATCATATCAGAAGCATTCTTCTCAGTATGGATCTTTTTCAGAGTCAAAAACTTCTTCTCTATAACATCACGAAGCCAGTGATATCTCACATCAATGTGCTTTGTCCGTGCATGATGCATTGTGCTCTTGCTCAAGTCAATGGCACTCTGACTATCACATAAAATAGTCTGGTCAATCTGAATCATCCCCAGCTCCCTTAGAAATCTCACCACCCAGAGAATTTCTTTTCCTTCTTCCGCTGCTGCAATGTATTCTGCCTCTGTAGTTGAAAGTGCAACACACTTCTACAACCTGGACTGCCAAGATATGGCTCCCCCTGCAAAAGTGAAGATATACCCAGAAGTAGATTTCATGTGATCTATATCACCTGCCATGTCAGCATCAACGAAGCCCTTTAGAATTGGTTCCGAACCAACAAACATCAAACACGTGTTGCTCGTGCCTCGTAAGTATCTGAAGATCCACTTGACCGCCTCCCAGTGATCTTTTCCAGGATTTGAGAGAAACCTGCTCACAACGCCAACTGCATGAGCAATATCAGGACGGGTACACACCATTGTGTACATCAAACTTCCTACAGTAGAAGAATAGGGAATCCTTGCCATCTCCTCCTTTTCCTCATCAGTAGATGGGCATGACTTCTTACTCAGCTTGAAGTGACCTAAAAGTGGAGTCCCCACGACTTTGGCTTTGCCCATGTTAAACCGCTCAAGTACCCGTTCAACATAACTCTATTGTGACAACCACAACTTGCGCTGTGTCCTATCACGTGTGATCTGCATCCCCAATATCTGTCGTGATGGTCCCAAATCCTTCATCTCAAAGGCTTTGGAAAGCTATGTCTTCAATTTTCTGATCAAACTGAGATCCTGACCCACTATCAACATGTCATCCACATAGAGTAGTAGAATAATGAACCTGTCATTGGGAAACCTCCTGATGTAGACACATGGATCTGCACTTGTCTTCTGGTACTCGTGACTCTGCATGAAATAATCAAACTTCTTATACCACTGTCTAGGAGCCTGTTTCAACCCGTACAAACTCTTCTTTAATTTGCAGACTAAGTGGTCTTTCCCCTTGACTTTAAAACCTTCTGGCTGCTCCATGTAGATCTCCTCTGTAAGGTCACCGTGAAGGAAAGCTGTCTTCACATCCATCTGCTCAAGCTCCAGATCTAGACTAGCAACCAAGCCTAGAACCAATCTGATAGAACTCATCTTTACAACCGGAGAAAATATCTCATCAAAATCCACTCCTGGTCTTTGACCAAGGCCCTTGACAACAAGTATGGCTTTGTATCTAATATCACTACCAGTGTCGTCATTCTTCATCCTATAGACCCACTTGTTCTTTAGTGATCTCTGACCCTTGGGAAGTGCCACAATCTCATAGGCGTCATTATTCTGCAAAGAATTCATCTCCTCCTGCATCGCCTGATGCCACTGTACTCTGTCTCTATGAGTTTGTGCCTCCTGAAAAGTCTCTGGCTCCCCCTGATCAGTAAGCAAGATATACTGAGATGCCGGATATCTGGATGAAGGATGATGTACTCTGTCAGACCTCCTCAGCTGCTGCTCTGAGGACTCTGCCTGGTCCTGATCCTGCTCCCCCTGCCCAGAAGTCTCTTCCTGTGAAGTTGAATCACTCGTCTGTGCGTCTGGAACTGGACCACTTGATGTGCTATCACTCTGCTGCTCATGGTGATTATGTTGCTCTTCTTCATCATCAGAAGACTGCACCTGTGAAGAAGCTGAATCATCCTCATACTCATCGTCTGAAGAACTGTCACCTGATCCCACAGCCTCTGCATCATCAACCTCAGGCTCTGTCACTGTCTGACTCTCACAGAAAGTCACATCTCTGTGTCTGGTCATGGTCTTTTTCACTGGATCCCATAACCTATACCCAAACTGTTGATCTCCATAGCCAAGAAAGATACATGGCACCGCTTTATCATCCAGCTTTTGCCTCTTTTCCTTGGGAACATGAGCATATGCCTTGCATCCAAATACTCGGAGATGTGAGTAGGATGCATCCTTACCTGTCCATACATGCTCAGGTATATCAAACCCCAAAGGAACTGATGGAGATCGATTTATCAGATAGCAGCCAGTTCTCACTGCCTCACCCCAAAATGTCTTTGGCAACTTTGCAGTCTTCAACATGCATCTGACTTTCTCGACAATAGTACGGTTCATCCTTTCAGCTGTACCATTGTGTTGTGGTGTGCCGGGCTCTGTCCTCTCATGCCGTAGGCCATGCTGCGTGCAGTACGCCTGGAACTCCCTGGAGGTGTACTCTCCTCCATTGTCCGTTCGGAGACACTTTAATTTTTCACCGGTCTCCCGCTCTACCATGGCATGGAACTTTTGGAAACATTGAAAAACCTGATCCTTGGTCTTCAGCAAGTAGACCCACACCTTCCTAGATGCATCATCAATGAATGTGACAAAATACTTATTGCCTCCCAGTTAAGCCATCTCAAACGGACCGCAGACATCCGAATGAACCAACTGTAGAAGCTTTGACTTCACCGCAGACCTTGTCTTGAAAGAAACTCGTCGTTTCTTTCCTGTCTGACATGCATCACATGAACTGAGACCACTATCCTTGCCACAAGGAATCAACCTCTTCTTGGATAGAAGATTCAAGCCCTTCTCACTCATGTGTCCTAACCGTTTGTGCCATAGATCTGTCTGGTTATCCTCAACTGCATGTATACTGCCGTCTCTAAGTACTTTGAGCTTGGTCTTGTATAATGTGCGAGACAGTTTGCCACGTACAATAACCAAAGCCCCCTTGGTGATCTTGCATTTGCCGCCACCAAAATCAAGATGACAACCTTCTCTATCAAAGAAAGAACCAGAGATCAAACTCAGCCGCAAATATGGAACGTGACGAACATCCTTCAGCGTGAGCGTGCAACCAACACTTGTCTGAACACAAATGTCACCAATCCTGACAATTCTAGAGAAGATGGAATTTCCCATGTTCACCCTCCCAAAGTCTCTCCTCCTGTATGAAGTGAAGAACTCCTTACTTGGTGAAGCATGATAAGAAGCTGCAGTATCCACCACCCACTCAGAATCATCCTCATCAGCATGCAAACACTGTTCTTGGACTATTAAGACCACATCGTCATCATCGCACCTATCATCTGAGATCGTCGCTGTAGTATTCTTGTCGTCATCTTGCTTGTCTTTGGCTTTAGACCCATGTTTCTTTTTCCAAATCTTGCAATCTCTTTTGAAGTGACCTGGCTTGCCGCAATGGAAGCACCCTCTACCATTCTTTGACTTGGATCTACCATGAGACTTCTCGCGGTCTTGGGATTCACCGCGGCTCTTAGATCTACCACAGTCTCTCGCTCTATCAACGCCTCTACCCTCTGTGAAGTGCACCTCTGATCCACTGTCGCCTGAGGCTCATCGTCGAGTCTCTTCATTCAGTACACTGCTCTTCACCTGGTCAAGTGTCAACTTGCCCTCCTGTGCAGAATTGCTGACTGTCACTACGAGTGTCTCCCAACTGTCTGGTAGTGATCCTAGAAGAAGTAGAGCCTGAAGTTCATCATCAAGAACCATCTTCATGGACCCCAACTGATTTACAAGGCTTTGGAATTCATTCATATGCTCGGCGATGTTTGTACCATCCCGGTACTTGAGGTTCACCAACTTTCGGATCAAGAAAGCTTTATTTGTGGCAGTCTTCCGCTCATATAACTTCTTGAGCTTTTCCCACAGATCTTTGGCATTGGTCTCTTCTGAGACGTGATGGAATACAGAGATGTCGAGCCACTTCCGCACTGTTCCGACGGTTTTCCTGTTTAGCTTCTTTCAATCTGCATCAGATGTAGTCTCTGGCTTTTGTCCCTCTATCGGATCGTATAGATCTTTGCAATAGAGAATATCCTCCATCTTGGGTTTCCAAATCTGCCAATTTGTGCTTGTCAACTTTATCATCGTCGCATCTTCATCTTTCCCCATCTGGACTTGTATCTGCAACCTCACTCTGATACCACTTGTTGGGGATGTTGTACCGATACAGTCCCGGATGTGACGAAAAGTTGTCACGGAAGCGCTACCAACAAGCGTATAAAACCCAAAGAAGAAAAACACCAGATTTAACGTGGAAAACTCTCCCCTCAATAAGGAGAGAAAAACCACGGGGCAATCCCGCTAATAAGCACTATGTAATAAAATTACAACTCACACCTCCCAGATTTAATTACCCCTAAATCCGGGTAGCAACCGCCAACCGCTACTTTGCTTCAAGGCAAAGTCGCTGGCCCTCTCTTATAAACCAAGAGAGCTTCTCTACCAGTTGTTCTTGTTCTCTGGCACCCTCTACCACAGAAGGCACCAACAAGCAACTGGAGAACTCACACCTCAACCGGTGGATAATCCAAAGGCCTCCCCAGGGGCCTCTATTTATAGGCCTCCATGCATGTGATTGCAACCAGGAATTCTAGTCCTAGTTCGAATCCTAGTCCAACTGCATGTTGCATATAGGAAGTCATATTCCTACTATTCAAGATTTGACTCCTATTAGGATTGGTAGCACAAACCAACCCTCCCAAGTCTAAATCCCACTAAGACATGGGCTGAATTATATTCCTAATCCCAACAGTCACTCTCCTAAAATCCTAGCACATATCAAATAGAATTTCCTAATCTAAGCATCTCGTGCTGTCTCCTTTTTTGTTAGTGTCTAATATCATATAGTTTTTGATCTTATTTACAAAGCTCAAATAGAAGCAGATACCAGTTTTGAAATATAAGGCCAAATAGTAAAAAAAAATTTAAATGAGAAGATAATGCTAAGATATAAATTAAGGCTAGAAAGGAAGATCCTGTAAACTATAGGATAACGTTAAATAAGAAGATAAGGTTAAACAATGTCTTCAGCTCCAAGTAAGACAATGGTATGCACTCTCCAATAATATATGACGATATACACTATGCTCTTTAAATGTATAGAATGGTGTGACTTATCTCAATAACAGAATGAGAGTATTATCACAAGAATATCTAAACACAAGAATAAGATTTACTTACAAAGAAGTACATGTAGATCCACTCACATAACAATAAATCTTACGCCACAGTAACAACAATGTCAATGAAGTGGAGCACTGTTATTAAGTATAAGAATGAAGGTGGTCTACCATTAAGCACTGTTATTAAGCATAAGAATGAAGGTGGACTAGGGATAAGAAACATAAGAGATGTTATTAAAGCTTCTGTGATGCTTAATGGATGGAATCTAGCTATGAAAAAGGATAGCATCTGGATTAAGTGGGTTCACGAAAGTACTGAAACAGGTATTCCTTCTAGTCTATAAACATCAGTGACTCATTCTCTTGGTTTTTCAAGAAGCTGCTGCTATCAAGAGAGGAGTTAAGAAAGCATATAGAAGTTAAAATCGGCAGTGGATGTTCCATTTCTATATGCAACGATCCTTGGTTACCTGGCGCCAAGTTTTTGGTGGATATTCTGGGTCCTCAAGGTTTTATTCATCTAGGAATTGATAGCGATGCCAAAGTCAGTTGTCTCATTAGGAATCAGTCTTGGTTTTTTGAAAGGACAAGGCTGCATTCCAATATGAATGCTATCTTAGACGCCTTGCCTGCCCAGAGGAAGGTGAGGATGTTTTTCTTTTTGATGGGAAGTCTGAAATTAATTTTAGAGATATTCTGGATAAAGTGAGAGCTAATTTTGACATGGTTCCTTTCTTTCAATGGCTTTGGGAGTCTAAAGGACCCAAAAGATTTTTGTTAGTGGGATGGAAAGTTGGGCACGATAGAATCCTTACTTCTTGCTATATTAAGCGCCTTGGTATCAGTCTGGCGTCGAGATGCATCTTATGCAAATGTGAGGAAGAAGACAATGTCCACCTGTTCTTTAAATGCAGTTATGCTAAGACAGTGTGGATGCTATTCTGTTCTCATTTTAGTCTCTCTCAGCCCGAGTCAATTACTGATTTGTGCAGTTTTCGTGAGAAAGAAAGTAGGCTTGCTAGCATATCTATTCTTTATTGGTTATGGAGAGAAAAGAATGACAGAGTTCATAGGAGTTTAGAGAAGGCTGAGCACGTTTTATGGTTTCTTATCCTTAGTTGCTGTACAGTTTTTCTTTTCCTCCTTGGACAGCTTTCTTTTTGGAGGGTTTACCTTTGTACAGTTTTCAAAAACTTCAAAAAAAGCAATACGATGAGCTAGGCTCACCAAAAAAAAAAAAAAACAATGTCAATGCAAAAGAGAGACGAGTTCAACGTTACATATGCCTTCTCCGTTGAAACATTACACACATTTGCAAAACTTAAGAAAAATTCCAGCCTCACTACTAAGTATAACCATCGAGAGTCTGCCGAACAGTCCTTAACATCCAGTATTGTTTATCAGACAACGGCAACTTAAGATTTACCGTAAAAGATCAGTAGAAGATGTAGTTGATTTTGTTGACACTGTGCCGCTAAAGTCAGTACCTGAGGCAGTGTCACGCATGATACCTGAATTAGATGATGCGCTGGTAGTGCTGATTTCCGTTTCCATGGCTGCCAATTTAGAGGAGTAGACGGGCATTGGGACTTTCTTTGGTAGGACGGGCATGGCAATAAGTTCAAAGCTGAGAGCAGCAATCACCTGTTTCATGGATGGACGCGCACAGGGGTCGGGGTTGGTGCACCACAAGCCCACAACCATCACTCTCTCCATTTCCTCCTTGTGAAATATGCCCTTCAGTTTCTGGTCAGCAGCTTGGAGGACATCATCACTACCGTACAAGCTCCACATCCAATTTAACAAGTATACTCTGTCCTGCTTCGTGGCAGCTGGTTCAATTGACGGCCTGCCGCAAGCTATCTCTAGAAGAACAATGCCAAAGCTGTATACATCCGATTCTTGGGTACTTCTTCCCGTAAGGCATTCAGGAGCGAGGTACCCTAGCGTCCCAGCTACAAAGGTGGTTTTCATGCCACTTCCGTGATCGATAAGCCGAGCAAGTCCAAAGTCCCCCAATTTGACGTTGTAGTCATCATCGAGCATGACGTTGCTGCACTTGATATCCCTATGCACAACACACTGATCCCACTCCGTATGAAGGTACAGCAACGCAGAGGCCAGACCAAGAGAAATGTTGTACCTGACAGTCCAAGGCAGAAGTCTATCATTGGTAAAGAGGTGATCTTCAAGGCTTCCCTTTGCCATGAACTCATAAACAAGGAGTAGCTCGGACTCTTCATGGCACCACCCAACGAGTTTGACTAAGTTTTTGTGTCTTAGCTTGCTGATGATGCGAACCTCAGAGGCGTACTCTTTGATCCCTTGTTTGGAATCCTTAGAGAGTCTCTTAATGGCCACATGAAGGTTCAGATCGGAGAGGTAGCCTTGGTAGACGGTGCCAAACCCTCCACCACCGAGCTTTCTGTCATCAGTGAAGTCGTCCGTGGCAGCAGCAAGTTCTTTATAAGGGATTGGCCGAGGACCTCTGTCGTTGTCCAGGTCTCCAACAATTGGATCTTGGAAATTGAGATGTTGTCGTATGGAGCCTCGTCCCAGCCTAATTTCATTTCCTCTCGCCCTCCCTTTGTTCTTCTTCCTTTGCAATATGCCAAACAGAACAAGGCCTGCAATCAAAATGAGCAGCACAACACCTATACCGATTCCAATCAGTAAGCCGACCTTGGTGTTTGACCCCGAATTAGCAGCACCAGTACTTGGCCCTTGACTACCCGTCTCCATTTGGGCTGTGCGAGTTCTGTTCCTCTCCCTTAAAATGTCATCTAAAGTAGAATTAAACACCCATGACACAACTGAATGATACCCATAATTGTTTCCGGTTGCAGCGGATAAACCCACAATAACCTCATTGGGAAGCACATCGCTTAGATCAACTATATGAGATAATGATACTACTCCGCTTTGGTTAGAGAAAAGAACGCTCAAGTTTTGAGAATTGGAGTCATAACTTACAGCGATACTGCCTTTGATTTCTCCAACGTAGTCACGTGGAAATATGCTCGTATTGACTTTAGACCTGATCGAATTGATGTCGATTCCAATGTGAATGGAATCCGGATCCAAGCCTTCATTGGCGTACGTATCAAACTCCACCGCAACCAGTCCTGTGGTGTTGCCATTCTTTTTGCTGCTCATCAGGCCAAGGTTTTCGCCCCCTGAGGTAGTTGG